>JAPXFQ010002917.1:0-260194 GCA_028564705.1 Apricaphanius iberus
AACCACTGGTCGGCCTTTATTAATGGACAGAACCAACTCCTTAGCTGGGTGAGGGGAGATGGTGGTGGCCCTCCACCAGTTAGACGGGCCTCAGCCTTCATACTTATATAATTACATAATTAGCTACATGACAGGAAGAATGCACAAAAATAGTTAATAGTCCTACATCTCTCCAGGAATTAGATGTTTCCTTTTTTTGTAAAGTCTTTTTCTTATTTTGACTAGGGTTAGACTTCTTCTGTCTCCAGAAAGAACGATGTGGAGAGAGGTTACCATGGAGATGGAGGAAGTGATACCATCATGTTGGATTAAGGATGGTGATGTATTGTGTCCTAAACAAGGAGCTGCAGGAGCGCTGAAGGTCTGCAAAGAGCCAGAGGACTCATGGGAAAAATCCCTGTTAATAACAATTAACATTGAGTCAGGTATGTGTTTTTTAAGGCAAAAGATGAATGTCATTTATAAACATAAGGCAAATAATAAATGGTTAACGCATTAATATGAACATTTCTTCATTTTTCTCTTTTCCATGAACTTTGAAGTATCTCCAACTGTCTCATGTATGTTTGGTCATTTCTAGCCTGCTGTAATCTTAGTTTTGCTTGTGTGTGTATTTTGGGTAGACTGTCTTTTTTTGGTTTTATCTCAATAACAGCAAATAAACATAATATTAAAAGTAACTAAATTCCAGAAGCACAACACAAAAAAGTATTTTCATCAAGGAAAAAACAAACTAAATATATTTGAAAGGAAACAGGAAGAATTAAACAGCTTATTTAGTCCTGTTCCTGCCTCACAAAATCATATCATATAAAATAAAAAACTAACAATATTGTCATTCAGTAGCTTGTTAGTTGTTAACTGTTGGCATGAAAGATGATATCCACAAAATGAAGCAAATATTTTACAATAACCAAACCTACATGTTTACCCAGTTACTGTTGTATAAGACTGACTCATTTGTATGAATTTTATCATTGCTGTATGTAATTTAAGATAAGAATGAATGTGAGAAGTATGACTTTACTACAACTGCTGAATTAAGTGGCTCAGAAGAAGAGTTAATGACAAAGAGGAAGCCAACAAATATTATCCTGACTACCAAATGGGTTTATAGTTCACCTTTACTAATTTGATCATTTTTAAGACTTTTTATGTTGTAGAATGTTACATTAGTAATTGTCTAACAAATGTTTGTTGACTTTTTCCTATTTTTTTAGATGAACCATCTGTCAGTGAAGACAGTCAAAAAGAATCTTCTCCAGGTCTTAAGATAAAGGCTACAGATATTGTTTCAAACCTCTGTCACAAATGTGAGGATGGAGAAAGGTTTTCCAAACTATTTGAATTCAATCAATGTCAATTCAAGCTAAGATAGTCAACACAGCTGAACGATGACTACTGTCTTACAAAATACTTCTTACTAATTATAGATGAAAAGGCTGCCAAGAAGATATGAAAATGTATTCCTTGTGAAGGTATGTGTTAATTTACAGGAACCAATGAACTAAAGGCGATGTCTGCACTGTCTAAAGGGCTACATCATTGTAACCTGGTATTTTTAGAATTTCTAATAACATTCTAATCTTTGTTGGAGCCACAATGGGAGCTTTTTGTGTTTGAACTCTGGTTTATTTGGCTACTCCAAAAGGGGCAGTGACACCTAGTGGTGGTTCATGTCTCTGCATCATCTCATATGAAGATGGGGGGGGGGCTCAGTATGTTTGAATCATAGCAGAGATGTAATGGCTCTTACTGCAAACTCACAACTAAGTCACACTTTTCTGTTAATATTGCACAAATACAGACAGAATAAAAAGAAGCCACATCCTGCAAATCCAAGTAATGAGAATCAAACCAAGAAAAGAAAACCAAAAGTTATGCAGATTAAAAACACATCATTGTAGAATTTCAGCCACCACTGTGGCTATGTCTGTATCGGGACGATTAGTCACTACAGTTTAGAAAGTAGACGACTTTTTATGACTGTTGGCTATTTGTTACAGATGACTTTGTTTTTCCAACTCCTCCCAAAATGACAGACGCACAGTTTGGTAGGTGGTTGTGTGAAACCAGTTTGTCTTTGATTGGGTATCAATATTCAGAAATGTAGTATGCCATACCAGAACTGAAAGGTTAAAACTTGAATTACATGATACAAAATATTATGTATAATTCTCATTGTCTTTTATGTTTATGCAAAATGTTATTGTTGCTTATGTTGATTAACCAAATACATGCAAAGTCATTTTGAATTATTTATGTACCCAGTTAAAATAGTAATTGCAACACAGGAAGATCATTCCTACTGCTTTGATTTATTCTTCCTTTGTGATTCCTGCTGTAACAATTTCTCTTCTTTATATTATTTTTTTAATCAGATCATTCAGCCCTGGTCAAGAGTCTGTCCAGATCCCTTTCTCAGAGACAGCATGACGGTTCCTCAGGGTCTTCCACTCATGGACGGAGGGATTTCATTTAATGCTATTGTTTTATTGTTTCTCTGTTTTAATTTTCATACTCTTGTCATATATTTGGATTCTTCTTCACCAAATCATGTAAAGCGCATTGAATTGCCTTGTGTTGAAATTGTGATAAATAAATTAAATTGCATTGCATTCATTAAAATGACAAAGAAAAAAGTTTTTAATATTTAATTTTCAAATAGAATTCCAACAAAATTTAAACAAATTTAAAATTACTCACTTATTCAGATTTTTTATTTTATTTCTGAATACAAATGACATTCTTG
The DNA here is from genome assembly GCA_028564705.1 of Apricaphanius iberus. Lineage (NCBI taxonomy): Eukaryota > Metazoa > Chordata > Actinopteri > Cyprinodontiformes > Aphaniidae > Apricaphanius > Apricaphanius iberus. Next base: position 2,753 of record JAPXFQ010002917.1, read on the forward strand.
ACTCATAAATTAAATTAAAAATAAACCATCCAAACTGTTTTTTCATTTTCAATCTCAGCATTTCTCATTCTGTAAATTATTAAAATTAAAAAGGTATGTCAAATTTAAATTTCAAACAGAACCCCTATTAAAAATGTGAGAAAAAAAGACCGATTAAAAAATAATCAGGCACCTGTGTGGGCAGCTACAGCTACTACTGACTGAAGGAAGGACCCCAGCCCACCCAGCAACGCTGTGCTCCAGGCTAACTTATTCTGATTTAAACGGTAAGATTTCTTTCCTTATCTTTACCAGAAATAACATGTAATGTTGATTTATCCTTTAAAATGTATTTATCGAGCGGTCATCAAACTCATCAAGTAACCCGTTAAACATTCTGATAGTACGAGGCTTGGAAGCATGTTAGCTTCAGATGCTAGTTAGCTTAGCATAAGGTTCAGCACCAAAGGCAAGCGGCAGCCTGATTCTATTTACTGGGGTTTGTTAGTAAAATCAAGTCCTACTATAACATAACTATAACATCAAGCCCGTCTCAGACTCTTGCTTTGATTGGTTTCTTGGGTGCCAATCACATCACACCTACACACAGGAGTGAATGTCAAAGAAACAGAAGTTTGTTACAATGAAATAATTCAACCATGCCAAAACTAAAGCTGGCAAAAGACCTTTGTGGAACCTTTGCTAATGGGGTTCGTTTACACCAATGACTTTGGAATTCATAAAATAGGAATTTGATAAAGGTAACATGTGTTTGGCACCATGAACAATGCATCTTTTGCCTTGGTGAATTCCTTTGATTGTACAAACGTTATTGGGTCCAGAGGTACTAAATTTATTCCAGTAGGCAATAAAACAGTGGCACATTTTATTGCTTTGCAACAATAGATCCCACTTTCTTCTTTAGTGGAAGGCTGTTGGAAATATTTTCTGTTTGTTTCTTTATGCGTGCATTTGTGTGTTAATGTCTCAGACTCACAGCATTCAATGGGGTTCGAGGTGACCTGCAGAGACACCGTCCTGCCGTTGGGCTGATTAATGTCCACACGGAACACCAACCTCACGCGGGTGTTTTTTCCACCAATGTCTGTTTCTCCTTTGCGGAGCTCGATGTCGGAATTGCGCAGCTTCAGGATCCCTGCACAATCGATTCTATAGGAGAGGCAGGAGGACAGAATACAAATCTCATTACTGATTTAAACGATGTATTGTCAGAATGGAAAAATTAGGATGATTAGTTTTCTTGTTTCTTCTCTTCAAACACTAATAAATGCATAATTTCACAACCCTTGAGTCATACAGTATAAATAAACATAATACCTTTTAAATACAGATACTTGTAGTAGTGTGCACACGTCCTTGAAATTTTTCACATTTTATTATGATACAACCACAAACCTCAATACATTTTACTGACATTTAACGGATAGAACAACACAAAGTAGCTCATAAAATGAGTAAAATGATAAATGGTTTTCACATTTTTACAAATAATTGTTTTACTCTGCTATCCTAAGCTAATACTATGTCGAACTATGGCATATCACTTACAAGGGCATGGCTTTACAAGGTTGGCTAATCTTTCTCCTTTATTCTTTGCAAAGGAGGTCAAGCTCAGTCATGGAGATTGGATGAAGCCCATCTGCTCACATCGATTTTCACATCTTAACACAGATAATTTTGATTGGATATAGGTCTGGACTTTGATTAGGCCATTTCAGTTTATAAAGGAGCTTTGGTGTAAACCATCCCATTGTAGTTCCGGCTTCAGGGATTGTTTAGCTCCATCCATATTTTCATCAACTGTGAACGTCCCTGTCTTTGGTAAAGAAAATTATCCCCATTGCACAATGCTGTCACCACCACGTTACACAGTGGAAGCGCCGATAGTTCAGACATAGCTGCTTAAATATTAATCCACGAGTTTACTAATGTTTTAACTGCTTAAAGCATTGAAGGGATGATTATGAAAGGACACCTGTATCACTTTGTCATTCCAGGCTATTGAGTTTGTTAATTCTGCAGATGAACTGCTTTTAATCATTTCCACATTCAGCAGCAGACCTATCCCTAAGCTGTCTGTCTTTATATATTTCATTTCACAATTCAGGAGGTAAAGAGATAAAGTTTCTTTCCTTCTTTTTGGTGGAAAAAACTAAGTTTATTTTGCAGGTATTTATAAATGAAAATATAACCCGTCCGTCTGGTAAAAGGGAGGGAAAACACGGAATATGCTCTGGCATTTTACTTGTGTTACGTGGCAAATTCTTGGACAGTACTCCTGGAACATGGTAAATGTCCGGTTTTGCACCATTCTTTTTTTCCATGGCTTTGGTTTGCAAAACACAAAAGAGGAAAAACTTAAATGAGCAGTCTAGACAACCACTCTTTATCTGATTTACACAATCTGGTGCTCTCTCGTGACCATAGAAAATATGCATTGGCTTTAAGTGTCCCTACCTGAATTTATTTAACCTACTGAGGGGGATTGAATGTTAACTAATAAAATATGAATGTAGAAAAAAATTAAAAGCAACTGCACCACAAATTCTCACAAGAACTGTCAGAAAATGTGTCCCGGTTTTCTGATTAAGTTACGCCTGCAGGTTATACTAAGTTCAGTAATATTTGACTTCTTTCAAGAGAAAAAACAAAGTTGTCAGATATTGCAGTTTCCTATCATCTGCATCCCACACAACAAGCAAATTACCGCCGGCAGATGGCTAAAAGTTGTTTTATCAAAGTGGCTGGTAAATATATCCGTGGAAAAAAGGCAGTTAAAGAAGTCTATCAGAGGAAAGCAGAGGAAACTTTCACTCATCTGCTTTCGGCCTGAGTGTGAACGTCAAAGAGGAAAAGAAACTTCCTCTTCAAAGGCCTTAGTTTCTTATTTTATTGTCAGTCAAACCAGAAGGGACACATAGAGTGAAACAAATAAGCATTGCATATAAGCATGTGACTGCTTAACGGATGTTGTGGTTCTGTTGGACATGATTCATATTGGAAAAAGTCCAATGAATATCTCTATATTCTTTGAGCAAGCAATAAACAAAATTTTTTTTAAATTTTGTAGAAAAAAATTGCAATACTGAAATGGAAAAAGATACATTTAGTGAGGAGTATAGTAATGACATTATTTAACGTCCAATATGGTGGACTATCCCTAACACAGAGTTCTGGGAACAAGTCCAAAGAAATTCCCTCAGGCCTCGTCTGAAAGGAGCCTCTGAAAAAAGGCCACTACCTGGACACATTGTAGACACTGCTTCGACTTCCTCCCATGTCCGAAAAGAAATAGATGTCTGGTTATTGAATTATTCTAAGCTGTCTACAGAAGAGTGTCATTCTCACACAAACTAGTAATCAGATTTCCCTTTAAAGTAATACAGCAGGTACTTCGTTTGGGATTTCACTGATGCTATGAACTCTCCTCTTACTCATAAATTATAACAACAAAGGCCTGATTATTATTATATTATATGTTGTGATTATCGTTATTGAAGCTCTGTTGTACTCTATTGATCCTTTTCAAATCAGTTCGCTTGCAGAAGTTTTTTAAAAACATATAGGGCCTGATTTATCAATCGTTTGTTGGCTTGTTAAAACAGGTGCAAAAAAAGCCAGCACCTGATTTACTTACCTGACGCAGAGAGCATTGCACCATTTAAAGCCAGAGCAAGACGCATGCAATCCATTTAGCACTTTTCCCTAATCTGAATATGCAGAATAATATGCAAAATATTGGGAGAACAGGCAAATTACTAACCGTTTCAGGCGCAGTGGGATTTTCTAAGCATAAAAATGTTTGCACCAGCTATTTTTCGTTCACGCTTGTGAAAGACATGTCTTAACTTGGTGCCACCACATTTAACATAAATGAATTACTGAAAAACGAAAAATGACATTCACAAACAGTATAAACTCATATAAATCAGTTATGTAAATATTTACGAGTTTTCTCCCCAGGGACACATCATAACTCACTGCACTCTCAGCGCGTCTTCAGCACATGGACAGAAAACTCCTCATCTAAATGCTCCTTGCGCCTATTATAAATTGCTCAAGCAATCTTAGTAGATCACCTGCAAATGAAGGACAACCCACAGGCGCAAAATGTTTGTGGCACATGCAATATTGCGGTCATTATCAAGAATCTTGATAAATTAGGCCCTTAGTGTTTAAAACACATTATAAAAAAATAACTGCAATATTTTGCAGAACTATGGTACAGAGACAATGCAACGGGAAATCTAGTAGTGAGCGGATATGGCTTATTTTACCCATGACCTGCCATGGTAATTACAGCCTGCTTCCAAAGAAACACCATGGCAGCTTATCAGGTTAATAATGTCGCCACTGTGTGTCCTTTTAATACGCCGTGGTCAGTATGGCAAGGCGAGAGTATTGCGCCATTCCTGCTGCCAAGGCTGAGAGTAATATTACAGCAAAGCTGTACATTACTACTAATGGAAGACCAAAGGCTCCAGTGAATTACTTGTCAGAATGTCAGTTAGCAGGAAGGTGAACACATAATAGCAAAGTTTATTTGTTTTATTCATTTAAAGACCAATATGCTATGGAACATCCTAGATTACAAAGGGCTCATCACCCCTCATAATCACATCAGGAAATATTTTGTGGTTTGTTAAATATATCAGATGGTAAGAAAAAAAAAAAAGTAAAATCAAGTCCATTGGTAGCAGATATAAACGGAAGATTAAAGATTACAGAAACATTAGTGGGGATTTTTATATCGGAGGCAGTTGTTGCAGAAATTTATGTAAGCAAAACACGACTAGTTCCGGTTTAGGAAGCAGATCTTGGCCGACCACCGAGGCAGAGGGCTCCATAGAGGAAACACTGGAAGGATTAAAATACGTAAAATGACAAAAGCTAGTATGGAAAGTAAAATAACTAATAAAATGTGATAATGGAAAAAGTAAAACTGTAAAACATAATTGTGTATTTAAACTTAACTATAATTAGTTTCATCAGCCAGCGACAACACTGCCTATTTTGGATCTTACCCGGCTAGCAACAAGACATTCTGTTTTCTGATTGGTTTAGAAATTCTATGTTCTGATTTGCTAACTTAAGACAGCTGTACGATGAGCTGTACAAGCGTGGTGGGCATTGACTGTTCATAGTAACGCGGCGAGGCGGCGGGGTTTTTTCTATAAAATATTCCATTTTGATATCACTAGTTTAAAATGTTGTAGCTTTAATATGGTTATAGATAAAGGTACACTGTAAATTAGAAAAATCTTCTATATGATCCAAAGTTTGTGACACGAGCAAAATCACACATCTAATTTGCATATTATGACGTCGTCAAGCGTTGGCACTATTGGATTGCATGACTGTTACAATGTTTTGCTTTTTTACATTGTTTAAAACTTTTTTTTTCATCAATAATTTCATTTTTTTATTTAGATTTTTCTATATATGTATTTTCTACATCTATATGTTTCATTTTTTGGGCTTTTTTTCATGAACAGGTGGATATATCTGTTTATGTCCTTTCTTATGTGGTTCCGTTATTCACTATATAAAATCAACAGAAAGAAAATATTGGCCACAGAATTTTACAGATCCGTCCCAAAAATAAATAACAGGCTCATCAAATTATCTGATCCACTGGTGATCCTACTCTTCCTCATCTGTCAAGCAACCCTCGCCAAAATCATCATCATAATCATCATCCTCACTTGCAGCGGGACAGAGAACTTTACTGCTGTTTACTCGCTTATAATCAGTCTTTTTTCTCTCCTGTCTTCGATTCCATCTGCTATTATTTCCACTGATTTTTACATCCCTCCCACCTCGGTCACAATTAGCGTTGTGATGACCACCTTGCTACCCGAACTCACACCTTTCTCTCACCGGGAGAACGTGATGCAGAGCTGGAATGTTGCTGCTTTTGGAGCGTCATGGCGAAACAGGACTGGCTGCTGCTGCGGGACATTTTAGTTTCACTTTCTCCCGGGACAACTGAACAGATCAGAGGTAAATATTTCTCTTCAGAATCTGAATAAGCCGATACTTTCCGGCGGGGAACTCCGACGTCTCGGCCTCTTAAGTTTTATCGTTCTAAAAGTCGCGTTCTATATACTGTTACCGCAGAAGCTGTACCTCGCGTCCCCCGCTCGCGGCGCTGACTTAAAGGCCGATTTACTCCAAAAGTTTCCATGGTAACACACCCAAAAAGGTGTCCAAGATCAAAGGTACACATGTCCGCCATCTCCTGGTGTAAAGTTTTAATTAAATTAGTGGCCCTATCTCCAGCTGGGGCTCGTTAAAGTCAGCAATGCTTGTTGCAATATTGCAACTTTGGCGCCTAGAGGGTTAATCATTTATCAGCGTAAGAAATGGCACGTGTGGGGTGTGAGCGTGGGAAGTCGGTGAAATGTGTGTGTCTCACGCTCATTGCGTGAGACTTGAGAGAACTGTAATTGAAAGACGCCTCACCATGAGTCTGTGTCCTGACTTTTCGAATCACAAGGAGACGGCTGCTAGAGGAGCGCAGAGACCGCGAGGGTTCGTACGGTAGAAACATTTCTGACAGATAAGAAGGCCCAAGACCATTAGGACACTTAAAACCGTTAGAAGTATTTTAAAATGGATTCTGAAACATACGGGCAGCCAATGCAATGACTCTAAAACCGGAGTGATGTGCTTCCGCTTCCTGGTCTTCATCAGGATACATACTGCTGAGTTTTGCAAAAGTTGTAGACCTGAAATCCTCTTTTTGGGAAGACCAGAAATGAGGGCATTACAGTAATCGATTCTACTGGTGATAAAAGCTGCATTAGTGTCTCTGTATTGGTCAGAGAGAGAAAGGGGCGGATTCTGGCTCTTTAGATGATAAAAACCTATTTTGGTGATGTTTTTAATGGGAGGGATAAAAGTTTCTCTCTCTGAGCCTTAGGACCGATAACTAAAACCTCAGTTTTGTCCTGGTTGAGCTGCAGAAAGTTTTCTGCCATCAAGGATTTAATGCCTAAAATGCAGTTAAAAAGTGCATCCATTGGCCGTGTGTCATCAGGAGACATGGAGATGTACAAATGTGTATCATCAGCATAACTGGAAATTCATCCCATGTCTCCTGATGACCCGAGGTGAATTATGCCAAAAATAACAGACTCATCATTAGAAGAAAAAGTTAAACTAAATAGTCTTCAAGATCAATTAGATAGTTTGTACGTGGAGAGAGAAAAAGGAGCATTTAAACGATCCACAACTCGTTGGCTGGAGGAAGGTGAAAAAATAATTTATATTTCTTTGGTCTAGAAAAATAAAGACAAACAAAAAAGAAAATGAATAAATTAGTTAATAACTTTAGCATTGATAGCCAAGACCCAATAAATGAGGAAATAAGGCATTTTTATCATAAGTTGTATGAATCTAACTTTTCAGTCGATTGTCAAACATTTTTGGAACAAATTAGGCCATTTAACCATAATTAAAGAGTCTTTTAGGCAACACATGGAAGATAAGCTTAGAATGGAAGAGCTAGATATAACAGTTGGTCGTATGTCAAAAGGAAAGTCATCAGGATTGGATGGATTAACAATGAAGTTTTAGATTAATTTCTGGAATGATATCAGAGTAGTGCTTTATATGATGCCTTATTGGAATGCATCTGTCCTCTACCATGAAACGAGGTGTCATCACACTAATTCCTAAACCCAATAAGGACAAATTATTGCTGGATAATTGGAGACGAAACACATTATTATATAATGATTACAAGTTGCTAGCTCATGTTTATTCCAATAGATTGGATAATGGATTATATAAAATAGTTGATGAGAGCCAGTCAGCCTTTGTGAAGGGTATAAAACATACAGAACCACACTAGACTAATTCTTGACCTGTTAGACTACAGAGAATATATCACAACAGACAGTTATGTATTGTTTCTGGACTTCTTCAAGGCTTTTGACACGATTGAACACCACTTTTTGTTAAAAGCGTCACATTTTTTGGGCTTCAGAAGTAAATGTTGCTGAGAGGGTTCGTTCCAGAATCAGGAACTGCACACAAGTTCAGTTCTGTCTCAAATATTTTCACAATATTACTATTTCCGTAGCGTGTTGGAACTGGTCGTGTTAAGGTAGTCCTTTGGTACAACGATATTTAAGTATTCATCTGAATATTTTGATCAATTTTCATTGATTGATCATTGATCTAACAAAAAATCTATTGATATTTCTGACCACCCTTATCTACGTTCTGTGTCACCGATATTACAATACAGTTCCCTTCTCTCAACAATATGCTTCAGGAAAAATATTATAACATGTTTCATAGTCTCTTCTTGAAGACAAGTCACCTGCAGCGTTTCCCCTGTTTAAATAAATTATTTTAACTAATATAAAAAAAAATCCTAATCTATAATAATTTTTTTTTTCTGTTTGAATCTGTTTTAATTGCATAAATTCAATTCAATTTATTTATATAGCGCCATTTCACAACAGATGTCATCTCAAGGCACTTTACAAAAAGAGTTATTACAATACAATGTTTAATGTAGAAATTACAGAACCACATAAGATTGCGTCGTGGAATTCTCAGCAATCCCTCATACTGAGCAAGCATGCAGCGACAGTGGGAAGGAAAAACTCCCTTTTAACAGGAAGAAACCTCCGGCAGAACCAGGCTCAGCACAAGCGGTTATCTGCCGCGACCGTCTGTGGCTTGGAGAATACATAACAGAGACACAGAAAGAGCAATAGAACTGATGCAGAAGTTTGTTGCAGGACGTGGAGAATTTTCCGTCACTGCAATGCCATCTTAGTCAGGGTCGTCAAGCAGTGCTAATCCGGAGCACCTACTATAATAGAAAACAGGTTAGTGCTTGAATTGACAGCACATCATGCAGTTGGGGAGAAGTAGGAGAGAAAGTAGGAACAGACCCTAATAATGTCCTCCCACAGCCTAGCCTAAAGCAGCATAGCTACTAAGGGCGCTTTCACATGGTACGGGAGTCCGTACTCGGGTACGGTATTTGGTCAAAATCCACTTATTTCGTACCATGTGAACACAGACTGTACCGTGCCAGGATACGGCCAGAGAGACCTGCCTTGGAGGTAGTATCCGAGTCCAGGTACGGGCGGCCACGTACCATGTGAACACAACCCGTACTCTGGCCGTACTCAAGACAATAGACGCGCTCCACGCGGAAATGACGACACCCCCGGCCGAAATTACAGAATCACCTCGCGACCATACAAATACCAAAACAACGCGATTCAAGCATCCCACAGCAACACAGCAGGTTACAAAACGGCGGGTTTACTACAACACTCACCCTGTAGATGGCTTCAGGTAGCAGCTGACCAGTAGACCAGTTTGTTTACATTCTAGCCTGTCGCTCGTTTTATGACGTCGGTACTTCTTACTCCCTTGTTTGTTGGAGAACTACAGACTTATTTGTATACCGCCACCTGCTGTTTATTTGTAGTAAAACACTGGATTCAAATACGGGCAGAGATCCGTGCCATGTGAACAGAAAAAATTAGCATTTTCTCTGGCCGTTTTCTGGTACGGCCACACAAGTGAAAACGGCCTAACATTAACCTGTCTCCTAACTACTAGGAGACCTAGCTACTAACACTTTCTACCTGGCTTACATTAACCTATCTCTACCTAGCTACTCTACCTCTTCCTATCTCTTCCTAACTTTTGACACTCTACCTAGCTACTAACATTAACCTGTCTCTTCCTATCTACCTGTCTAACCTGACTCTAACTACCTATTAACATATATCTAACTGTAAGCTTTGTCAAAGAGGAAAGTTTTTAGCCTAGTTTTAAAGATAGACAAATTGTCTGCTTCACGAACCAACCCTGGGAGCCGGTTCCATAGGAGGGGAGCCTGATAGCTGAAAGATCTGCCACCCATTCTGCTTTTAGAAATCCTAGGAACTACCAGTAAACCTGCAGTCTGAGAGCGAAGGTCTCTGTTAGGAACATATGGAACAATCAGGTCTCTTATGTATGATGGAGCTAGATTATTAAGGGCTTTATATGTCAGAAGGAGGATCTTGAATTCTATTCTAGATTTTACTGGGAGCCAGTGAAGAGAAGCTAAAACAGGGGAAATGTGATCTCTTCTTTTAATATTCATCAGAATCCTAGCAGCAGCATTTTGAACTAACTGAAGACTTTTAATTGTATTCTGTGGACTACCTGATAATAGACAGTTACAGTAATCCAGCCTTGAAGTAACAAAGGCATGGACTAGTTTTTCAGCATCATTCCTGGACAGGATGGTTCTAATTTTTGCAATATTCCTAAGGTGAAAAAAGGAAATCCTAGAGACTTCTTTAATGTGAGATCTAAATGACATATCTTGGTCAAAAATGACACCGAGGTTTTTTGCTTTATTACTGGAGGCTAATTTAATGCCGTCCAGGTGAAGGGGCTGACTAAGTAGTTTCTTTTTCAGAGCTTCTGGTCCAAAGACGACAACTTCTGTTTTATCAGAATTTAGAAGCAAGAAGTTTAGAGTCATCCAAGTTTTTATGTCTTCCAGACATGCCTGTAGTCTACCTAACTGATTGGATTCATCAGGATTTATGGATAGATATAGCTGTGTATCATCTGCGTAACTATGGAAATTTATCCCATGCTGCCTAATTATTTTACCAATAGGAAGCATATATATAGTAAATAGAATCGGCCCAAGCACTGAACCCTGTGGTACTCCGCAAGTAACTATTGAGGTTGAGGAAGATTTATCATTTACCTGAACAAACTGAAATCTGTTAGACAAATAAGATTTAAACCAACCTAGTGCTGTTCCTATTATACCGACACTTTGAAGCCTTTCTATGAGAATATTGTGGTCAACAGTGTCAAAGGCAGCACTGAGATCTAACAGGACCAGAATGGTCACCAGTCCATTGTCTGAGGCTATGAGAATATCATTAGTAACCTTCACCAGAGCTGTTTCAGTGCTGTGATGAGCTCTAAAGCCTGACTGAAACTTCTCAAACAGCTCATTATTGTTTAAATGCTCACATATCTGGTGTGCAACTATTTTCTCAAGAATTTTAGATAAGAAGGGAAGATTAGATATCGGTCTATAGTTAATTAAGTCGTTTTGATCAAGAGATGGTTTCTTAAGTAGAGGTTTAATTACAGCAATCTTAAACTCCTGTGGTACATATCCATTGACTAAGGATAGATTCATTATATTTAAAATTGGAGCAGCGATCAGAGGGAAAACTTCTTTTAAGAGTTTAGTTGGGATTGGGTCTAAAACGCAAGTTGAAGGTTTAGATGAAGCTAATAATTTTAGTACATCACAAAGTTCGGCTGCATTAAAGCAGTTTAAGCATATATTAGGTTCCACCATTTTTGAGGCTGCCTCATTAACTAAGGAGGAAGCAAGCATATTGGGAAGGTTCCCAATTATCTTATTCTTTATGGAGTCTATTTTATTTATAAAGAATTGCATGAAGTCGTCACTGCTTAGAGCTTGGGGAATGGTTGGCTCGATAGAGCTATGATCCTGTGTGAGTTTGGCAACTGTATTAAAAAGAAACCTAGGATTATTTTTATTCTCCTCGATTAAAGATGAATAATATGCTGTTCTAGCTGTGTGAAGGCTCTTTTTATATAGCAATAAACTATTTTTCCATATTAAAAAGGAATCATGTAAATGCGTGGAGCGCCATTTTCTCTCTAGTTTTCTAACATTCTGCTTTAGGGTACGTAGCTCTAAATTAAACCAGGGAGTTAATCTTCTATGGCTAGCCACCTTCCTTTTCAAGGGGGCAACTTTGTCTATTGCCCGACGCAGGGAGGAATTAACGCTATGAACTAAAATGTCAAGTTGTGAGGGGTCACGAGTTAAATCACTGTTTTCTGTTCTGCATTTATAAACTGAGGAAATTAAAGTTGGAAGAGCTTCTTTAAAATTTGCTACAGCGTTGTCTGATAACGTTCTGGTATAATGAAGTTTTCTTTCAGGTTTGATATGATCCATTAGAGTAAGTTTAAAAGTGATAAGGAAATGATCAGACAGGATAGGGTTATGTGGAAAGACTGTTATTTCTTCACAGTCAATGCCATAAGTCAGCACAAGATCTAAAGTGTGGTGACAAGAATGGGTTGGTCCCTGCACATTTTGAGTAAAGCCTATTGAGTCTAAGATAGTGTTAAAAGCTGTATTTAGACTATCACTTTCATTATCAACATGAATATTGAAGTCTCCGACTATAATGACTTTATCAGTGTTTAAAACTAAGTCAGATAGAAAATCTGAAATCTGATCTAAAAATTGAGAATAAGGTCCTGGTGGACGATATAAGACCACAAACAAAAGACAATGTATTCTCATCAAATAAAAAGAGAACAGAAAATAAACATGTTCAGGAATTAGAAGAAACTATTAAATCATTAGAACCTTCCCTGGATAAAGAGAGCTTAAGTAAAATAAGGAAAGCAAAATTAGAATTAAACGAAATTATTAATAAAAGGACGCAGTTTTTAATCCAAAGACTTAGAATAGAAAACTTTGAACATAGTAATAAATCAGGTAGCTTCTTAGCTAATCAGTTAAAAATAAATAAAGAAAAAACAACTATATCTGCAATCAAAGACAAAATTGGGAATATAATATATGACCCTGAAAAAATAAACAACACTTTCAAAGAATTTTATGAGACGTTATACACACCAGAGATAAACCCTTCAAATAATGATATTGTACAATTTCTGGATAAAATAACTCTTCCTAAACTTTCAGACAGTCAAGTAATGGGCCTGGATTCACCGCTAACAGTGTCTGAACTCCAGGAGGCCCTCCAATCCATGCCTAATAATAAAGCTCCAGGTCCAGATGGATTTCCAGTAGAGTTCTATAAAGAATTCTGGAATATTCTGGCACCAACATTTTACAAAATGTTGCAGGAAACAAAGGAAAATGGTTGAATACCACCAAACATGAATTCTGCCTACATCAATCTTCTATTAAAACCAGGAAAAGACCCTATGTCTCCTACCAGTTATCGTCCCATTTCTCTTATCAATGTGGATCTGAAAATAATTTGCAAAGATCTTGCAAGAAGGATAGAGAAAATAACACCTCTAATAATCCACCCTGATCAAACAGGTTTTATAAAAGGTAGGCTCTCTTCCACAAATTCACGTAGATTAATAGATTGAATAGATTGAATAGATTATTCCTACTGTAAAAACGTCCAAACCAATATATTATCTTTAGATGCAGAAAAAGCATTTGATAGAGTTAACAGGAAATTTTTATTTGCAGCCTTAAATAAATTCGGATTCAGTAATTATTTTGTAAACTGGTTAAAAATATTATACAGCTCACCAACAGCATGTATTAGGACCAATAATCAAACATCATCAAGGTTCTTTCTTCAGAGAGGTACCAGGCAGGGATGTCCACTTTCTCCCTCCCTCTTTGCTATTTTTATTGAACCATTAGCAGCAGCAATCAGGCAAAATAATAATTTTAAAGGTATACAATGCAACAAAATAGAACATAAAATCAGTTTATACGCAGATGATGTATTACTTTTTCTACAGCATTCACAAACTTCCTTCTCTCAGGTAATTGAGTTAATAAAATCTTACTCAAGAGTTTCAGACTATTCCATAAATTGGTTAAAATCTACAGTCCTTCCAATCAACTGTTCTTACCAGAGTCCTGTTGCTTTACAGCTCCTGTCGGGAAATATTACATATCTAGGTATCCATATCTCACCAAGACTGTCAGACTTATCTAAGCTAAATTACGTCCCACTTTTAAAAAAAGTGGAAGATGATCTGGCAAGATGGAAATCCCTTCCAATATCACTTATTGGAAGTGTAGCTACAATAAAAATGATGGTTTTGCCTAGAATCAATTATTTATTCTCAATGATCCCAAGCAAACCATCACCTGATTGGTTTAGATCTCTGGACTCTTCTGTTTCTAAATTTCTTTGGAAAGATAAACCCCCACGTATCAGCTTAAAAACACTACAGAAGTCCAAAGATAAAGGAGGTCTAGACCTACCAAACTTTCGTCATTACTTCTTAGCCAACAGACTCCAATACACATCAAGATGGGTAAAACACAGTTATATCGATGAGTGCTGGGTAGATGTAGAACAGACACTATGCAATAAGATAAAACTGTCACATCTACCTTTTGTTAGCTCAAATATAAAACAAAATGAATGTTTTAAAAGTATTAATATTAGCTCCTCTCTGACAGCTTGGTGGGAATTTCTTAAAATGACAAAGACCTCACTAGTCCCATGCAGGCGTACACCCATCTGGAATAACCCGGATATCTTACAAAAAAAATGCATGATCAACTTTCCAGGCTGGAGTTGTAAAGGAATTGAATACCTGGAGCATATATTTGATGGAACAGACTTTATCCAATTTAATACATTGGTTACACAATTCGGAATTAACAAGAATAAATTCTTAGAATACCAACAAATTAAATCAATTATAAAAAAATAAATTTAGGCTCAATACAGTTGATTTACAAATTCCAGGAAAAGTATTAGACTTCCTTAATCTTAACCCTCCCAAACTGCTATCTAAAATATACAAAACATTAAATAGAATAGATGAATCAATAGCCCATCCTATTTCAAAATGGGAGATGGACTTGTCCATCTCAATTGACCAAGACCTCTGGTCTCAAATTTCATTAAGAACCTTTAAATTTCGTAAAAATCCTAATCTACGATTAATACAATAGAAAATCCTTCATAGAGTGCATTATACAGGGCAACGGATGTTCAAGATGGGTTATAGGCCGTCTGATACCTGTTTACAATGTACAAGCAATCTACCAGACAATTATATTCATGCTCTTTGGTTCTGCCCACCTGTTAAGAAATATTGGTACCAGATATGTGAAGATCTATCAAAGTGTCTGAAATGTAATATCACACCTGCTCCCACAGTTTGCTTGCTGGGAAATGTAGATGAAGTTACCATGGATACAAAGTCTATTCAATTATTTTACATCGCCTTATGCATCGCTAAGAAAAATATCCTCTTGAACTGGAAAAATAAAAATACTCTGAATATTAATCAATATAGAGATCTCCTTCTGGATTACATTGGTCTAGAAACGGCATCTGCCTCCACATCTGATCAATCTTTCTGGTCAACCTTGATCAGTTCCATCACCTAGTGGGGTCGGGCCCTTGATTCCGTTCTGTGGGACACGGTTGCCGATGTGGAGCTTAAGGGTTGGTGGTGACTGCGGGGAGGTCCTTGGGGGTGGGTCCGCTTGTGGTTCGGCGGTAGGTGCCGTGACCCTCGCCTGGGGTGGGACTTTGGGGGCTTTGTGTGGTGACTCCTAGTGGCTGCATGCGGCGCCTTAGAGGGGTCGTGCTGTCGGACACGGGTTACTGGCCTGGTGCTGTGCTGCTCTGGGGGGGTCTGGGCTGGGCCTGGGGCTCGGGATTCTGGGGCGGCGTGCCCCCCGGCTGGGGCCCTGGCTGGGGCTTGGCCGGGGGGGGCCGCTGCCGTCGGTGCCGGCTGGGGGGGGCTGTGGTCGGCCGGTGGTTGGCGGGCGCTGCTGCCTTTTCCATCTCCCCGGGCGGGTTCTTGTCGCTTGCTCCCCGGTGGCCCCTTGCCGCGTCCGGGCGTCGGCGAGAGGCCGCGGCGGGTGGCCGGCGTCTCCGGGCCCGATCGGCTATATTGACACTGGACATGGCTCCTGGGTCTTGGTCTTAGCGCTCGCGGGGGTGCTGAGATGGGGGCCTCTGGCCGGTGTTGGTCGGCCTCCACGGTGACTGACCGGTTGGTGGGGTGTGGGCTGGTGGGTGGAGGTGCTGGGTTCTGTTGCCTCCCGGCCATCGGGCGGTAGTAGCAAGGCTGGAGGATGTCGGCCTGGGGGTTGGCCGCCCGGGACTTCTGTCTGCTCACGGGCCTGGCGCGACATGTCCGGGGTACCCGAGTCGGTGGTGCGCCGGGTTCCGGCCTCGGCGCGGGGCCCTCGGACGCTGGCGGTGCCTGGGGCGTCTCTTATTGGCGGGGAGGCTTTTTACCATCTAGCACAGGCGCTCTTTTTAACGGGGTGCGCTTGGGACGGGAGGGGGGAGGGCGTTGAGGGGGAGGGGGGGCTAAACTCAACCTGGATGTCTAGTGACATGTGTTTTGTTAGCAGTGTGAATGTTGGGAAGGATTTAGGTATGCCCCTGGCATGGGGGCTGGTGGATTGCCGGGGCCCCCATGGGGCTCGGGGGTGCCGCTGCCGTGGGCCCCGACTTGACGTGCTGGGGCCTCCCACCCCTGGTGGATCGGGCCGAACGGGGGTGCCTATTGGAGTCAGCAGGGGAGCTGGCTCCCTGGGGTTGGCAATGGTCACCCCAGTTAGTTTCTCCCCATCCCCATGCCTCTGTCCACCTGCTCCTTCATTCTACCATTCACAAGGCCTTGGGACATGGGCATGTCACTGGGGTGCGGGATGGAGCTTCCGTCTTCGCTACCCGGTGGCTGCCTGGGTCCCGATTTTATTGAGCAACTTAGACACTTACACTTGCAACATTTACATGGAACGCACATGTAGGGACCTGGCGGTGTGGCGCATTGGCGCTGGGGGCGGGACCCCTCATGGGGGGCCCCCTATAGGGGCCCGTTGTGGGGGCCTCGCTTGTGGTGCCGGCACCCACTGTTTAAACGCATCTAGACACTGAGGGCCCGGGGGGGGAGATGGGGGTACCCGGCAGTATTCCCATGTCCCACCCCTCTGTTTTAAGTGCACATTAGAACAACACGCAACAACACCACATTGAGCAGGGGGAGTGAGGCTGGGGGGTCTTTCAACACACCTGTTCGTTGGACCATCAGGGGTCGGAGCCCGGATAGAACATCAGGCCGTCTGGTCGGGGTCCTGGGCTGGTGGGCTGCTCTTGCCGGTGTGGGGGCCTTGGCGGTCTGCTTGTCCCCGTCCTGGTGGGCAAAGGGGTCTGTCTCCTGGTTGCAGGGGCAGGGTTCTCTATTGGGGCGTCTGGGCCTGGGAGTATGGAGTATAGTGTACGTATGGGGGGTATAAATGAGTGTATAGCGTCCTTTTTTCGTATGTCCTGTATTTGTAAGAATGTGTACGCATGAGAGGGAGGGTACGTATGAGTGTCTCTGTCTGTCTATGTCTACCTGTCAGGTTGGGTGTTTGGCTGCTCTCTGGCCTGATGCATCTTCTTCCCTCCCCGTCGGTGATGGTTGCTCCTGCCCGCTGGTTGATGATGGCTCTCGATGCCTGGGGCCGGGGGTCCCGGTTGCGGCCCGGCTCGGTCCTGGTGCATGTCGGGCGGGTCCTGGGTGGTCCGGTGTGTCGGGCGGCCGCTGTTTCGGGCCGACGTCCTCCTTGGATTGACTGGGCCAGCTCTTATGGGGGTGCCGGGGTTGTAGAACAGGTTGGTGCCGTCCGGTGGATCGGTGGGGACCGTGCCTGGCGCCCAGGCCTCCTGCCGGTTCCAGGACTTCTGCTGGCTGGTCTGTTCACCTGGTGGGGCTGTCCGGCATTGGCTGGGCCCCTGATCTTGGTGCCCTACGTGGGGCGGGATCTGGACCCGCGAGCTGGAAGATCTGGATGTCCAGGTGCCGGCTGGGCGCGGCCTGGGGAGGGCGTACATCCGCTGTGGCTCTTGCTGTGGCTCCCTGGCGTGTGGGTGTGTGGGGGCGGGCCGGGTTGTTGGCGGTGGGTATTGGTCCGGGGTGGCGGCAGCGTGTGTTGTCCGTCGGTTGGCTGCGGATCCCCCTTGTCCGCGGCGGCGGCGGGGGGCCTTTGTCAGCTGGTCCCTGGTTGGGGCCCCGCTGGGGGGCAGGGTGCCCCTGGTCCCCGTGGCCTCCGGTTCCTGATCCGGGCTCGCCCTGGCGTAGCCGGTTACCGGCGGAGCCCGTGGGCTCGTCACTGCGATCTCTCGGGCCCCAGCATTGCGGCTGGTGGGTGGTCCCCTGGGGCTTCCATCTGTTCTTTTCTTGGCGGGTGATCGACCCTGCGCTGATCCGCCTGTGGACATTGTACTCTGTGGGACCCTGGATGCATACATCTCTTGCCTCCTCCATGTCTGTGTCGATTCCTGTAGGACGGATTGACGGTTCCTTACACCAGCTATCAATCACTTGCATGGGGAAACCTTATTGAGACCTATCTCAAGGAAATTTCAATCAAACGCAACTGGACTTGGTAATTTGTCTTGGAAGACGTTTCACCTCTTATCCAAGAGGCTTCATCAGTTCATGCTCGCTGCTGACCAGGCTGGGACTGGTCCAACTAACTGGTGTGGAGCTCAGTTTTAAGTTAAATAGCTGAGTCTCCACACCAGTTAGTTGACCAGTCCCAGCCTGGTCAGCAGCGAGCATGAACTGATGAAGCCTCTTGGATAAGAGGTGAAACGTCTTCCAAGACAAATTACCAAGTCCAGTTGCGTTTGATTGAAATTTCCTTGAGATAACCATGACCTGGATGAATGAGAATATTCACAAGCTTATTGAGACCTGCATGCTCGCACACACATAGGTGTGGGGACATTGGTGTGGACGGACATATCTTAAGTTGAGGTTATCATCATTAGTTAGTTGTTCGCAGGAGCTTACCAGAAACATTTGTATTATGTTCATTAATCCATGCTTGTGTGTAGTGAATGTGTAATTCTTAGTTTATTCTACTAGATCCGAACTATTTGTTTGGTTCTGTACAGTTTGTTGTTTTTGTTTTGTATTACTGTTTCTCTGCCGTCCGGCAGAGGTGGAGGACTGGGATGTTTTCTTGTGTTCTTTGTTTGAATCCTTGTCTTGCGTCGTCAGTTCGCGCCTCTGTTGGTCCGGTTTCTTTTCTTCACCTTCTTCCTTTCTCCCTTCTTGTCTCAGTTTAGTGTCCATGACGTCAGGAAATTAAACCCACAGTAATCACTAATAAAGATTTTTCATACATATACATCAAGTGGCGTACTACAGCGAAGCTGTAATACTCTGCTTGGGAAAGTAAAACTGTTGGGCTTGTACTTGGTACTCAGACACCAATTCTGAGTAGCATACTGCTAGACAGGACACGTAAAAAAAAAAAAAAAAAAAAAAAAGACAAAACAAATCAATATTATTTTCACAAATTAAGTCATTTACTAAGAGTGTTTTTGAGGGGAGAGATCTTATGTTTAGTAAACCACATTTAATTGATTTGTTTTTATGTTCAGTCCGAGTTTTATTTATCTTTATGAGATTTTTATACTTTGCTCTAGTAGCATTAACTTTTAATTCATTAGTTTTGGGTAGTGGACGGGAAACTATCTCTATAGGGTAGTGGGTGGGTGGCAGTCCCTGTTCCTTGACCTGGACTCTGGGTTCCCTGATCTGGACTCTGGTTTCCCTGAGCTCGACTCTGGGTTCCCTGAGCTGGACTCTGGGTTGTCACGGCTTTGGGGAACTAGAGATAACCCTATCAATGTTCCTGGAAAGAAGCGAAGCTCCGTCCTCGGTGGGATGGATGCCGTCTCTACGTAACAGTCCAGGTTTTCCCCAGAAGGCCCCCCAGTTATCAATGTAGCCCACATCGTTTTCTGGACACCACCTTGACAACCAAAGGTGGAACGAAAGCATACGGCTGTACATGTCATCGCTAGTACGATCAGGCAGGGGACCAGAAAAAATTACAGAGTCAGACATCTTTTTGGCAGCCCTACACACCGAAGCTACGCTAATTTTAGTGACCTCCGACTGCCGTCGCCGGGTGTCGTTGCCACCAGCATGGATAACGATCCTGCTATACCGCCGTTTGTCCTTGGCCAAAAGCTTCAGATGGGACCTAATGTCCGCAGCCCTGGCCCCTGGAAGGCATTTGACGGTGGTCTTTCGTGTCTCTGGAGCCACATTCCTAACTATGGAGCTGCCAATTACAAGAATCGGCCTCTCCTGCTCGGCGGGTGCGTCGCTGAGCGGGGCGAACCTATTGTTCAGAGAAAGGGGCTGGAGGTTGGCCGCGGACTGGGGTCTGGCGCTAATCTTCCTACGAACAGTCACCCAGCTCGCCTGAGGTCCCGGCTGCACGGGAGCTGTTGGAGGACGGCTAGGTCCTGTCCTAGTTGACTCCGCGCTAGCTACTGCTGGGCCTGGCTGTTCTACAGCGCGGAGCCGGGCCTCTAGCTCAGAAACCCTCGCCTCCAAAGCTACAAAAATGCTGCACTTATTACACCTACCAACTTCACTAAATGAGGCGGAGGAGTAACTAAACATCTGACAGAGAGAGCAGGAAAGAGGAGGAGGTGTAGAGAGAGATGGAGGGACAAGAGAGAAAGCTGCCGAAGCAATGCTAGCCGTGAAGCTAAGCTAACCAAGCGGTACCTTACCAAGCCCAAAAAAAAACCCAGTGAAACGCTTAAAGAGTCCCAAACCGTGAAGAAAATTAACGTTTTAATGTGTTTGTGTGTTAAAGCAACTCAGAAAAAACTTATTGACAGAGAAAGTTAGATCAGTTCAAGAGAGAGAGAAACACCGACTGCTACAAACGAGTTAGCAGTGTTGCCAACTCCTCAGTAAGGAAAGTAGCTATTGGCTGTCCCTAAAGTCGCTAGAAGTCGCTAAATGACGTCATCGCCTAATTTGCATAATTGGCAATTTGCAAATAACTGTAACGGACGCTGTAGGAGAGAGGAATAACGTCGTGGGAGAGACAAAAGTGAGTAAAAAACACCCTAAATATGTTTAGAACTACAAATGTACAAAAATAATTTCAACATTAACAACATTTAATGATTTTAATGCTTTGTCTAGATCCACATTACACACATCAGTTTTGTCCTGTATTGTTAAATTTTATAACAGCAAATTTAATCAAAAGATTGTTCTGTAGGGTGAAATTGCTAGCTCTACAACCAACCCTCCTCCTTTATCCGGGCTTGGGACCGGCAAACGCAGTTCATTTGCAGTCCGGACGCCGAGTGGTGAGGGTCTCCTCTCTCTCTCTCTGCTCCGCCCATAGACTGTAGATGGGACTGCTGCGCAAGGCTACTGTGAGACTGGCCGCCTGTAAGTGCTTTGGGACGGGGGAGGGGCTCACGTTGAGGACAGTAACTGCAGAACAATACGTGCTTCACGCCAGAGTCTCCAAAACACCAGATAAGTCTCCAATAACACCAGAAAAAGTCGCTAGATTTGTCACTAGTCGGTTTTTTAAAAAAAAAAGTTGCTATAGGGGTCTGAAAAGTCGCTAAATCTAGCGACAAAGTCGCTAAGTTGGCAACACTGCGAGTTAGTCACAAAACAGGAAATGACGCGATACGTCTTACCAACGCGATACGTCCCCAACGTGAAGTGTGTACAGCTGTCAAGTCCTGCTGGAAAATTAAATCGGTACCTCCATAAAGATAATCCACTGAGAAAACAATAAAATGTCTTGGTAGATGGCGACATTGACAGTGGGCTTCAGAAAACACAGTAGAACAACAGCAGCATTTGACATGGCTCACGAAATAATGGCTGTAGAAACGTCACACTGGGCCTCACCCAACTTGGATTGTGTGGATCTCCGTCTAGACCTTAGACCAGAGATCCCCAACTTCAGTCTTCGAGATCTACCATCCTGCAACTTAAATGCATCCCTACTGACTAACATGTCCTGAATGTCTGCTTGCTTTTTGAAGCTTTGACTCCAGCTGCAGTTCATACCTCACCCTAACTGCTATGTCTGAATTCTCTTAAATTCTCTATTATCCCTGTTGTTTGACTATATTTTTTTTCAACCACACTTTTTCCTCAACTTTTCAATAATATACTTATTAATGGGTGACTGCTGGGGAAAAAATAGTAAACAACTGTCAAGACAGCAGTATTGCACATGAACGTGCAGGGCAAAAAATGACCATAAAATAGATTTGAACTGTTTAAAATCAATGCTTCTGTCAAAAATATTAATTACGAAAAGAGATTTTAGATTTTTAATATAGGCCATATTTATCACTTGTAATATTTAAATCTTCCTTTCTGAATGAATTACTTGCAATTTTTTTTAACTCTAATTAATTACTCTAATTAAGCTGAGACTAGATAAATGAAAATTGTTCATGTATGTTTTTGAGTAATAAAACATGCTTTATTCCACAATTTGATGCCACAATGGGAGTCAGGTCTCAATTTACAATATTAGAACCTGTGTTCCTCACAGATTTCAGACTGTTTTCTGCTTGCAGACAATTGCTCCTTTTTGATTCTCCGTGCTTTACAGACACTAAATAGTCCCCGAAGTGAGAAAACCACAGAGATGGCTGAGAAGTAGCTGGCATAAATGATAAACTGCAGAAGAAAACACAAAAGCACATTAGTAAAACTGAAATTTAAAGGGTTCTAATCTTCTAATGGGGTTTCCTACCTGAGGAATGATAGCAAGGCCTAGCCCTCCACTGTCAACCACAACCGCAGTGATGATTGTCTGAAGAACCAGAGCTCCAAAGTTGTTGGCCCCAAACACTAGAGCATACCTTTCCATGGACAGGTCGACTGCGATTTGAAACCTTATAGGAATAGATGTTTTTTTCTGTTTACCAATGGAGCAGTTGTAAAATAACATTTAACTCAAATAAAATTATGTTAAACTTACATGGCTATCGTTATCAGCAGCATGTACAGGCACTTGAAGATGGCATAAGTGCTGTAGCAAACCCAGATGTTCCCAGTGAAAGTCATGAGAAATAATGCAGCAGCCCCTAGTCCCGAGAAACCACCCAGGGCCAGCTCCCCCCATTGCTCCCATCTCACATCCGTGAAGCCTATACCATAGGCAGTTGCTGCACCTGGAAAACAGAGTTTACTTGACTACAAATATGGCCATTCGAGCACCGATAAGATGGTATGTCTTCTACAGCACTTGAAACTCCTCAATGTTTTTGATGGTTTTACTTCTTTCTATTTCCTGCTCATATTTAGGCTGCTTACTTAACAAGTTTGACGTTGCCTCCACACCTCCATTGTAAATACTGAAGTTCTGAGAAGGCTGCACATGCTCCCACAGCACCTGAATCACACATGCACAGAGATTACAGGAAGATCCAGACGTAGCTGTTACATTTACAGTTCAGGCAATGCATTTTATACCAAATGTTAATATTAATATGTTGATCATTGCAGTGAAATGCTGCTTAGACAATATATTTTTTATCACATATTTGTGGCACCATTCAATGAAAGCTTACTTGATAACAGTTAAAAGAAAATATTAACATACACTGTATAAAATTACACAAAGTCTTTGTGCACGTTTGACATTTAATCAGACTACATTTTTTTAAAGTTAATTAAGTTAACATGATCAAAATGACAGGTCAATTCACTAAAGAGGTTCTTTAAATGTATTCACAGTCAGACGTCTACATACACTTTCATAGTATTTGGTAAACCTTTTGAGCTGTATCTAAGTTAAAAAAAATATTGCATCCTTCTACAGGTCCTTACTAACATTTTGTTGGAATATGGTCCCATTCCTTCTTCCTCAACAATCCACTCATTATCTATGCTGCTCATCCTTAAAAGGTTGCATAGGGGGCTGGTGCCTATCTCCAGCAGTCATAGGGCGAGAGCCGGGGTACACCCTGGATAGGTCGCCAGTCCACCACAGGCTTCTTCCTCATCGAGTGGCATTTTACAGGACTGGTTTAAGTGTGGATAACTGCACTCTCTTACCAGCCTCCAGCAAAATCTTTATAAAAGTCTTTTTGGTTTTGTTTCAAGTTTTTATGAACATTTTGCACCTAAAATATGTTTATCTCTGGGATGGAACCTTTTTTGATTCATTAACATTATGATGGATTACCTTTAAATGCTGTTTGCAGGTGATTATAACTGTTAAACAGATGAACACAGCACTGTTGGGAATCTGGTAATTGTACCAGACCTACGGAGGCTTTCCTGATATCTTGCCTGATTACTATTGATTTTTCCAAGATGTCACACAGGGAGACGGTGAGTTTGAACTGTTCCCTTAATATGAATTCACAGTTTTGCTTCTAGTTAAATCAAATATTGTCAAATACCAAATAAAAAAATTGCAAAGCCAGATCATCACCTGCGCATTCTCAATTATTTAAAGTACTTATCAAGAAAAATCACACCGAATTTAATTTTAATCAGTGAGAAGTGTGTGTTTTTATAGTCTGCAAAATGTGTGGTTTTAACTGGATTTGCCCAGTACATTCACTCTTCTTGACTAGATCAACAGCTTAGTGACCAAGTTCTTAAAGCTCTGGGAAAATCCTAAATATATAATTGTTTAAAAAGATTTAAATTTCCTTCTTGATCATTGATCCAAGTGTTTTGATGCAAACCTTTGAATGACAAATTTTTACTGGCTTTAGGACTGACCTGTACATAGTTGACGGTCTGGTTATATCCACATGTGGCCATCGCCCACCACACGGACCAGTATAGCAGCTGCCTGGAGGAATAACACTGGCGGAAATCTCTCCACACCTGCAACACAACCTGGCTGCAGGACGCTGTCTCTTTTATGGCATCCGATTCCTCATTCTCCTCTACCCGCTGCACCCTCTCATCTCCTTTGTCTCCCAGGGATGTATTTGATCTTTCAGAGTCACATGTTACGTCCTCAAATCCATTTCTTTGCATCTTTGCGCCTTCCTTTAATGCCCTCTGTTCAGAATGTTTCCTGTGGAAGAACATGCTTCTCTGAGGCATGGGCAGGAAGCAGGAGGTAATTAGGGCCATGGCTGTGAGAACCAAAGTGAACACTAGAATGTTGTTGTAGGACATGAGGTTGAAGCTGACGAGGACTTGACCCAGCACAGAGCCTACAGTGTATCCAAGGAGCTGGACGCTGCGGCTGTAAGATGTTGCCTTACGGTATCTCTTTAGATCTACAACACTGTAATAAACACAATGATATATTCAAACTGTCAGGTCCGCTCCAACTCTACAAAGTCCACATTCATGACACAAATTGTACTTTTAGCTGAATTGGATGACCTGTAAATATAGGAGAAATAAGCCACCTCGCTCGCTGTGACCACCCCGTAGCAGAACTGCATGGCTTGCATGGCTGGGACGCTCTCCGTCCACCTCAGCAGAGCTGTGGTGATGAAGAGCATCACACACTGGAAGACCACTACAGGCTTGTAACGTAGCCAGTCAGTGAGCAGGAAGACCGGCACCAGCACAGACAGGTAGGAATATGTCCACACAGGGAAAATCTGATTGTTGACCTAAGGAGGAGACACAGTCAACCACATAACAGGAGAGAACATTGAGGACACTGTCTGATCTGTTCAGAATTCAGGCAGTCGAACTTTCAATCTAAAGTCAATCCATCTATATTTCTAGAGTTTTTACCACACAAATGGATATAAAATACTGTGTCTATAGAAAGAATTGCCGATCAAAGAAAAAAAACATTCTAAACCATAAAAAAGTTACTACAAGAATAAATAGGAAAAAATTGAAAAGATAAAAAAATGAAATATAATCCCATCAAATATCTGAATCAGTTTTGATGTCTACCTTGCTTTTATACATCTTTTCAGTTACACCCACTACTCTTCTCTGCGACCGAGATGAAGGCTTTCCGATGGCAACTTCAAAACCTAGGCTTTGTTTAGCCACAAGCTATTTTGGAAGGCCAGATTTCACCCAAGCTTTAGCTTTCTGGTAGATATCTTGAAATATTGCGGGTACTTCACAGCTAGGATTGTGTCTCAGGCTTGAAAAGTTCCCCCTTCTCTCCTTCCAAACTCAACAATAGTCATTATGACCAACAACTTGTTTTAGTTTTGTCAGAGCACGGGAAATATCTTCAAAAGTTTAACTCGCCCCCGAGTGCTTTTGCTAGCTGTTATCTGGATTTTAAGTGAGATCTCTCAGTGGACTTTAAGGCTATGTGCTGACATAGATAATGACAACTTTACCAGAGTCAGCCAGGATTTCCACAAGATCCAATTGTTTTGAGGGTAATTCACGCGTTTCAGACTGCAATAAATGTATCTCTGCAACAGAGCCCTTCTCTTTCCTAAACATTAGAACTTGATGTTCCCATGCTGATTATAATTGTGTGTACCTGTTCAAATAGCTTCTGGAAGTTTTACGCAATATTAAGCTCGCCTTGTGCAGATTTCTTCCTGATATCTTTGTTAATGACCTTTGAATTCCCATTATTTCTACCAAGGAAGCAGAGTCTTTGAGAGGTTGCCTTGTCTACAAATGTCCCTCCATGTAACTCAAATGTTGTAAATGAAGCTATTAAAAGCTAACAAATGTATAATATCTCATTTGGACTTTCCAAATTGTTTAAAGGAGTTGCAGTCTTAATGTGTATAAACTTCGAAGTAAGTAATACAAAGATTTATTGAGATGTTGTAGAGCGGCGAGTGTTAATCAGTAAACACAAATACAGAAAAACACTTTACAAGATAATATAATCCTACACGGAATTATAATTTGGAGTTTGTCTTTTTTTGCATGTCAACTAGCAAATTGTTGTTGTTTGCTGTCTTTTAGTTATTAATCTCTGGTTCTGTACCTGTTCAGTGGTCAAATTCTTGTCTGGTCCAGTCAGGAATGGAATGAGGAAAGGTTCCAGCGGCTTCACTGTGCTAAAAAATCCATAGATACACAGCAAGCTAGTGGGATATCTCCAGTCTGAGCTTAATCTTTTCACCTTCTCCATGTTTGCTGACTTGCTTTTGGTATGTGTATGTGAACTTGGTGGCTACAGCTACTTTGATATTGCGTGCCTTTCGTGTTCAGTCATCTGGTGCCTAGTTTTGCCAATCAACAACCAGTTCAAAGGGCAGCAAAGTTCCTGTGACAGTAAAACTAGTCAGGTCTCTGGACAGATCCCTGGGCTTGATTCTTATCAGAGAAAATATGTTTTATAGCTTGTCTTCCTCTTTAGATAATGTGATTAATGAGGCAAAAATCCATAAGCCCAGTCAGCATTGTTTTAGGCATAATGATTTTATTGACGCTCATTAGAAACGTTCAGTGGAGATCACCTCCACATCTGGCTCTTTTTGCCTTGTTTCTGTCTGATCCAGAGAGCGGCGATGCACACAGGCGGTGTAAGTCCCTCGGATCAGGAAGAGAATGGAGATGCCAGCATAGTAGCTGCCATATATGATAAACTGCAAAAAGAAGCTTTTATCAGAGCCTGAAACATTCAGTTCTTCCAATCAACAATTAGCTCAACTGTATCAAACATATCATCTTGTAATGGATAATTAGTACCAAAAGGTGTCCCTCTATGGTCAAAAGTTTATCCTTATGTTTTCAGCTAGAGCTAAGTCCCACTATGCTGCTTTTTGAATAAGTGTATGCAATAAAATAATAAGTAAAAATAGTATACCTGTGTAACAATGTCCAATCCCAGTGCGGCTTCATCTACAACAATAACTGTGATAATAGTTTGCAGTAAGAGGGCTATGAATGTGTTGATCCCAAATGTCAAAGCGTAACAGTCCATGGAGAGGTTGGACGCTATCTGAAATCTACAGAAACAAAATCAGGAGATGAACCATTTTTAAAATTATACTACTGTAGATATTGAATTACTTGAATAAATTGTATTTAATCTTCATGAGAATAAAAAGAATCAGTGGACTGCTTTTGTGGACTTCAGTCCAGCAATTCCCAAAAGGAGACACATTTTCCCACAATCCCACAAAATACAAATTTCTTCACTTACAAAATCCCACATTACACAAAAACAAATGAGCAATTTTTATAAATCATACAGCTAAAAAAACATGTCAATTGGATGGTCAAACTAAAGAACCAAATCATTTTTATTTACAAGTTTTGGAAGCAAAAACAAATAATATCAAACTGTTGCAACGAGGGACAAAAACATTGTGTCTAAAAAAAGAGGAAGGTCATCTGAAAAAGAAGGTAAAAATTGATAGCACATCAGTTGAAATCCAATTAAATAAACATAACTAAAAATGTATTTTTTTTTAAATGTCACTGCACAATTACAGTCATTTTTATGTATGTATTCATGATCACAGCCATCCAAACTTGTCTTTTTTAAATAAGTGTTACATATAAAAGTTTGTTTACTTTTATAGAATGTTTTGCTTGAGTTATTAAGTGCCAACATGGAAGACTCAAAATAAATAAATAAATAAATACACAAACAGCTCAAGTGCTTCAGGTTGCAGACCCCTGTGGAGTTTAAAGCTGCTTTCAGTTTAATCAGATCTAAATGTTCTGAATATCCTCTCGGCTAGAGATTGTGTACATTTTCATGGGATGTTCTTTCTTTCTTTCTTTCTTACTATCTTTCTTTCTTTCTTTCTTTCTTTTTTTCTTTCTTTTCTTTTCTAAATCATCAAGAACTTCAACAGAAAGCTGTCAAGTAACCCCCAGAGTAGTCAAAAAGTCAAGTAGGTGCCGAAATGGTCTCCTAAATGGGATTTAGCAAAGGGTACACATTATGTCAGAGCAAAGCTTGCTCAGGAAGGATAGCTAACTTGTCTGAGTACATTCTGCAAGTTCAATGAGCTGGAGACCTTCGGATACTAGCATGGTGTCAAGATGAGCTGCAAAGAAGCATATTTCTCTCTTTAAAAAATATCAAGAATATATTAAGATTTGCAGGAAGTACTGGGATTTACCTGCATATGGCAAATGTTACCATGATGCTGTGTGCCGAATATATAGAATATATATAAGAATATACATATATATATATATATATATATATATATATGAATCACAAATGTGACGTATTTCTCATTGAGTTCATCTGCTATCTTGAAAATGTTTAAATCAAAGTATAACAAAGACACCTCATGAAGAGAAAACATATAAACATAATTTTTTTTGGCCCTAGTTGTGTTTTTCATACATTAAGGATTTTTAGGTAACTTGTTTTTTTCTTTCTTTCTTTTTTATTTAGTACATAATAGGTCTATTAGTGTACATATACATTAATGGTTAAATAAATCCAAACTTTTCCATCTGTGTAAGCTGTTTTCCTTTAGTGGAAATGGGGTTCAGATACAGCCCACATATCAAAAGTCACTCTACGTGAACTTTGAACAAAAAAAGAAGAACTACATGTTGATCTTACATTGTGATGGTAATGAGAAACATGTAGCAGGATTTGAATAACGCATATGCAGCATAGCATGCCCAGATACTGCTGGTGAATGCCATCAGATACACAGCACCTGAACACACAGCTGAGAAAAGCCCCAGGGCCAGCTCTCCCCACATGGCCCAGGTCACTCTGATGAAGCTCACAGAGAAAGCTGCGGCAGCACCTGAAACAGTGTCGAAAAATGAAGCAGATAACTGGTTGTTCCATGTACATATCAATTGTGATTCATTAATTTACCCCGAGGCCATCATCTCTTTCCACAAGCTTTGACAGTAACAAATCTTGTGCATCCTGAAGCTGGTCTCCTTAGCCTGGTTTGATAAACCTCTTGGAGCATGCACTTAGAATCTACCATCAGCAATAATCAGAGAATCCATTAACTTTTGTCTCTCTCTTTACTTGAAGCAATTACTCTTCCCCCTTTCACGCTGAGCCAGACTGAGCGTGAGCCAAAAGGAACCTGGTGCTGCCTTTCTCTTTCAAAATCGATACACATTTTCCATTTAATTAGTAACTACATTTAACCAGCCCCAGTCCACTTGTCTTTTTGTTGATTGCAATTTTTACATGTCTTTGTGTTATCTGGTATCGCAGCTTTAAACAATGTTGTTAAATGTTACTTGTTGGATGTGATACTTTGTTCTCATCTTGCAATGATAAAACTTTTGGCCATAGTTTGCAAAGAGAATCTCCCGGGTAGTGTGTTAGGATTTTTTTTCGAGAAATGAAAAGTCTATAACATACTTCTATTATGTTATAATGCTTTAACAGCTTAAAAATACAAACTTCCGGCTCACCAAGAACAGAAGATACAGCTTCTACAGCTCCGTTGTAGATAGATGATGTGGCAGATGGCTCTATGTGGTCCCACTTGAGCTGGATGTAGTTAAAGATCTGCATGTAGCCAGCCGTGGCCAAAGCCCACCACAGGGACCAGTACACTAAATGCCTGCACAATGAAAAGTAAGGCAACATTTTGTGATTAAGGGTTATAGATCAAATACACAGTGCTTTGCAAAAGCATTCATGTCTCTTTAACTTTTCAGTTCTGAGTAAAGTTTAAGCCTCAAATGTCAATGTACATAATTTAAGTTTTATGAGATGGTCCAACACAAGTTACCATGTAATTATGAACTAGAAAGAAAGTCTTTTTTTGTCCTTTTTTTTCAAAAAAAAAAAAATTACCTGGGGAGAAAGTTCATCTTTCAACAGAACAATGAGCCTAAACATACAGATAGGAATGTGATCGTATTTTAGGCTCTTAATTAAATGAGAGAGATTCCTTTAAGTTTTTTGGAGGTTTTAATGTAATTAGAATTGATCATACAATGGGACAGTATCATGACACAGTATGCAAGAATACTGACCTGCCTCAGTCTTACAACAACAAGCTTATATTATTTCCAGCAACCTTGGTCTATCTATTCTATTTAATAAAACACAACTCTCAAGGCAAGAATCCTAGACTTAGTGGTGCCTTTCTCTTAGATTAGGGAGCTGTGAACTTTGTTAGACATTTCAATAAGGCCAGGTCAAAGAGTCATCTCCATGGTAACGCAAGATGGGGACTATTGTTATCAAATACACTCTGACCATGACTTGGGTAAAGGCGTCACACGATACGACTAAACATTGAAACTTTGATTACAAAGTGCAGATGAATGAACACTAAATTTCTCCATAACAGAACCATAAGGGAAGGGTTTAGATCAAAGCATAGGGTAGAGTGTCCCAGTGAAAGTCTGAACCTAAATTCAGTTGAGTATATGTGGCAAGACTAAAAAAAATGGATGTTTACCGACACTTTCCATCCAATCTGGGTGGCTTGAGCTATTTGAAAAAAAAAAAAAAAAAGAATACTCAAACATTTCAGTCTTTTGTTTTCAAAGTTAGCAGCAGAAATGTTAATCAGAAGACTTGAAGCTGTTATTGCAGCAATTGATGATTCTACAATTCCAACAAGTTAAGTTTACTTGAAAATATTTAGGAAACAGATTAACGTGGAAAAAGTAAACAAACTTAATTGTGGAATGTACTAAACAAATCATAATATTTGAGTGAGCTGTACTTTTCTGAAGTTGTGACTACTTAAAATATCTCAGTATAGTTCAAATCAAGTTGTAATAACTTAAATACCTTGAGACATACAAATATACTATATTCTACCAATGTGGGCATGACTTGAAATATGGTAGACACTATTCTTAAGGTATCTTAGTGTCATGGCTTTTGATAAACTTAAAAGTTATTCAAAGACATGCCACATAAAATGACTATATCAAGATTGAACGGAAAGTATTGGACTGGGTACGTCAATACCACAGACATCCAAGTCATTCATGGTGTCAAAAACATGCCCCTAAGCACCCTGAAAAATATGATTATTAAGAATCTCGCAGCTACTGCTATAGAAGAGAAGAAATATCCCCAATATAGATCACATAAATAAGATAATACATGTAAAATAATTGTGCTCTGGTGTCTTGATTTCTATCGTGTTTTATACTATTTGCTCCTGTTGTCATTGTTTTTGCCTATAGATTTGTTGTTTTTCAATACATTAGAGAATTATGATTGAATGCTATTTATTGAAGTACTTTGAGATGTAACAGAGTTTAGCATGCAATATCTTAATAACATTTCTTGTTAAATGGAGGTATGAAAGTTATGCTTAATTGAAAAGCAAATAGTTTAGATCAATCAAAAAGTTTGAGTTACATATACTCAAAACAAGAATATGTTGCACTAACTTAAAAGATTTGAGTTAGAAGATTTTTTTCAGAATGTTGAGTTTCATCTATTCATTGTAACTAAGTAATCTCGATCTTGGGGTTTACAGTGTGGAGGCTAAGAAACATATGCACTCCATTGTAAGAAACAAATTGAAACTATATCTTTCAATCCACTTTACAATTATGAAGTAGTTTAGGTTGATCTAAAATAAAATCACAGTTAAATACTTTGAAGTTTAAGACAAAATATGACAACTTTTAAGGAGGGCAAATAATTTTACAAGGCAGTGTATGACAAACACACCTAGAAGAGTATGATTCTTTAAAGCTTTTCCAAAGTAAATGACCTGCGGTGGTCACATTTTTCCTGCTACACCAGCCAGGACTGTCAACATGCTCATTCTTCTCTTCCACCAAGGATTCTCCATCCTTGTCCATTTCTGAATCGTTGTACCTGTTGGTTCTGGGTGACCCTTCCTTTTGTGACAGGGAGCCCACTGCCTCTTCCCCTTTGAAGAACATTGTCTTTTTGGGCATGGGCAACAAGAAGGAGACCAGAAAGGCTATGCAAACTATCCCCAGAGTTAAAACATTTAAGTAGAAGTAATCCAGTCCTGTGAAAGAAAGAGATATTAATAAATGTTTGCATAGCTTTTGGATCACAGTTCAGTGCAGCATTTCCTGCACCTTGTTATGTTCATATTTGTTATGCAAACAAGTGAGGTTCACAGCTCATTCCATTGGAGGTTTATAAAATCTATATTTGCATCTTTTAAAATGAATACCTCCAAGGGAGACTAGCATTTGGCCAAGGCTGGCGCCAAATGTATATCCAGTCAGCATGGCGCTTCGCAGGTAACTTGTAGCTCTTTGATAATTTTCTAATGGAATCAAGCTGTAAATATAAGAGAAGTAGGCAACCTCGGTTGAAGTCACTATTCCAAAGTTGACCTGTAAATGAGACAAAGCAGTCATCAAGAAGAATCTGTTTCTCATTATGAGGCATTGTTTTAACAAATGATCAATCAGAAAATACATGAAACCTTTAGCTGGCATTTTTTATAAATGTTCACTGTAGGATTCTTAATATGGGGCTTAATTATAGACAGTTTTGCGCTTGTTAAAACCCGCACAAAACGCACAGCATCGCAAAAAACATACTCTGGTTGATCTAACAACACGGGGTAGAGCGCGTTGCGCTAGTTATACCCACGGTAAGGTGCACGCAATCCATTTAGAGCTTTTACCAGTTTCTGTAATCCCTTATGTATGCTTTACTTTCCACTTCAAAACCATCCACAACTATCTCTTGGTCTGTAAAACAATTTGAAATTTATGGTTATAATGTAAATTAAATGGGAAAAACATGTATTTGGTATGTTTTCTTAAGGAACAAATTGTTGAAGTATGTCACTTTCAAACCACAAAGGGGCTGATTTATCAAGATTACTAATAACGACTTCAAAAATTGCGTGCTGCACTAAAAGTTTGCACAAGTGGGTTTTCCTTGATTTGCGGGTGATTTACTAAGATTGCGTGAGCAATTCTTAACAGGCACAAGCAGCAGTATTCAGATGAGCAGTTTGTGGCCACTAATGCGAGCTGCACCAAGGCTAGAGAGAGGAGGAATAATGTGCATGGATCCATGATGCGTCTTTGGCACAAAAATGAGGCTAAAATGCTGTGAATTCTGTTTTTTATTTGTCAGTGATAAATGTAATTCATGCAGTTTACATGTGCTGCTCTCTGCTGCATGCACACACCGTATTGCATGGTTAGACGGATTAAAACTGCAGCATGCCATAATTTTGTTTTTAAAATGTCATATATAATGCCAATTATAATTGTGGTATTTTATATGATTACTACATTTTATTAATTGGACTCCACGAAGGTTACACACTACTTGATAAACTAATTAGGATCCAAAAGGATCATGTGCGCTCAGCCCATCTTCAAGAGGTGGAGACATGATGTGTTATGATACGTCTTTGGGGGAAAATAATATTGTTTGTCAATAATAAACTTATATTGAATGTGGTAGCGCAAAATTAAGACATGCTTTTCAGAAGTGTTAAAAATAGACGCTAAAATAGCCGCCGCAAACATTTTTATACTTCTCAAATCACAGCGCGCCTGGAACGCCTACATATTTGCCTATTCTCCTCCCAATATTTAGTGTCTTCTTACAGAAATGCCCAGATTGCATATTCATTAAGGGCAAAAGCGCTAAATGGATTGCATGCGTCTTGTTGTGGGTTTAACAGGCGCAATGCGCTCTGCGCCCTGTTGATAGATCAGCCAGAGCCTGCTTTTGGTATGCTGTGCGTTTTGCGAGAGTTTTAACAAGTGCAAACCGTTGATAAATCAGCCCCATAGTCTATAAAACTTAAAGAAATGTAGGCAATCACAAAAACAGTTATTTTTTACCTCTGCATTGCTGCTTTTGCAAGACTGGTACCTTACTGACCTGAAGGAAGGTCATTGCTGGCAGGCCAGGGGCAAAGGATAGCAAGAGATAGTTGCTGACAAGAAAGAGCCCCTGTACCATGATGACGGGTTTGTATTTCAGGAAGTCAGTCAGGAGGAAAACTGGAAAAAGAAAGCCTAGGTAGGAGTACGTCCAGACAGGAAACAGGTAGTTTGTCACCTGCAGGACAAATCCAACAAGAATAGAAAGGTTGAGTGAGACAAAACCAATAAGAAGATTCTATAAACAAAGTATGTCTGCCATAAAACATACTTGTGTGCAATACATACCACCTCCTCGGAGATGTTCTTGTTTGGTCCAATTAGATAAGGTGTAAGGAAGGGCTCTGCTACTCGACAATTAGCAAGGAAGCCATATATTGATAGAACTATGGTGGGATAGGCCCATTCAGAAGACTTCAGCTTTGCCCAATTTCCCATGGTATCACCTCAGCAGGTGGATTTCAGTTGAAAATATCAGTAGTCACAAGAATCTGGAACACACACAGACAATCTTTATGAGCAACGCAAATTCTAATCAGTACTAGGACAGTATGTAGACTTTGGCCAGTCAGTGGATTGGAAGACTTGCCAAGTTGTGAGTAATAATTACAAGACTTTATTGAAGGGTACACTGTCTTCCAAACATATTAATTACTGGAACCTACGGTACAATGAAGTACATTTGTGTTGCAAATCACAAGAACAACCACAAAGTATTTTTAATGGAATTTCATGTGATGGATCTGCATGCAGTAGTGTATAATTGTTAAGTTGATGGGAAATAATACATGGCTGTCAAAGATTTGTTAGGAATAAAAAATATACCTGAAAAGCAATGTTTACATTTCAGCGACAAAGTATTTTGAGGCAAGTCCCTACCACCAGTTTTGAACAAATTGATAATTATGCTTTTCTTGCTCTTCTTTACACAGTAGCTCAAAATCAGTCAAACTGAATGGGGGAGGATATTTAATGGGCAGTTTTCAAAAGGAAAAAAAAATACGATTTTTATTGCACTAGTGATCTCTATTTACAGTATTTATGAAGGAACAGATGAGAACCATTGCTTGTGTTCCCCTCATTTTACTGTTATGCATACTTTATGCGGATTCATAACATACAATCTCAGCAGAACACAATTAAGTTTGTTGTCATAATTTGACAAAAGTGGAAAAAAAGGATATTGTATTGCTACTTTAACAAGGCACTATAACTTGAAGCTCAAAGTATTGCAATCCTTTTGTATAGCAGAACACACAACAATACAGCACACTCTTGACTATTTAACGAATTTACAAACAACTCCAAAAAGATGAAAATATATGTTATTAAATACACCAGCAGTAACAAGTAGCATGTTCTTTGGAGGAGCACCCCATAATGTGTTCCCTAAATGTGTTGTTTAACTGTTGTTAAGTACTTTTGTGAGCTATCTAACTCAATTAATTACCCTCTTTCTACGCATGCGTCAACCGAGTCGCGAGCTGTAGTCGCCATAGCGACAGTTTGTTGTAGCCAGCGGCAGAAGATGAGACTCAAGCGGTTTCTTCTCAGATATTACCCACCCGGTAACTTTATTGTTTTGTTGTTGTTTTTTTTGTTTTTTTTTATTCGATCTTAAAATTAGTTTAAAAAGTATATGGCGGGGCTGTGTTTAATTGTTCTCAAGATTCAAATAATTGGATTTTAATCTAGTTTAATCCAGTTTTGTACCGCTGGGGGAGTTTTCGGGGTAAACCTTTATTTACCTCCGTAAACCTCGCACTTGGGGTTAGATAAAGAAAAAGTATTTGTGGTTTGTAAGATCAAGTTTCTTAATGCCAGCAGTAATTTGTTTAGTTCTTTCGTCAGGTATAATCCTGGAATATGAGAGAGGAGGTTATCTGAGGACCAAATCCATCGATCTTCTGGATTTGACACCTGAGTGAGTGAATTAGTCCTTCAACACTGACATACATACATACATACATAGATAGATAGATAGATAGATAGATAGATAGATGAAATCCTAGAAAAATGTGGAAAAACTTTGAAGTAAATCATTATAGTCTGCCTTCAGGTTTGTTTTCCTAACTGCTTTTCTATTTGTTCTGTATTTGCTCTTCATAGAACAAATCCAGATGAGCTGGTGTCAGAAATCAGACAGTCAGAGCCTCTGATCACAGATTCCCGGGCTGAACAGGTCAAAGAGTTGGTTATTCGACTCCAACAGAAACAGGGTCAGCAGGACCACCATAGGTTCTGTTTCTGCAAGGTTGGGCTCAGTTTTTTTTTTTTTGACAAGCCATTTCAAAAGCAATAATACCCAGAGTCTCTTTCAGTGAAAGTTTTTCAAGCTGTATCTATCAATGTAAAAGGTGCTAGAATTGATCCAACCTTAAAAATAGAATTGTATGTAACTAATCAGACAAGTGTGCTTTAATTACTACATTTCTGTTCTCTAAATAAATGAGTATTATGATGATATACTTCAGAATTTGTGAGAAATGCAATATATTCACTTGTTTTAGCAGTGGCACTACCTTTAAATAGTCACTAGAGAGCAGTAGTAAGGCAGCTTTGTGAATAGGCATTGTTTGATAAATCCGTTAGGAGAGCTTATTACTTATTAGTGGTTTTGTCCGAGTGAGTTTCTCAACTTTTGTTTGATGAGAAAATAACATATCCATCGATCACTTATTGGTCAGGAGAGATATATTTGCTCATTTCATAGATACATTAATTTTACTCATTTAGTTGGATTTGTAACCTTCAAAATAACTTAAGTCAACGTTGCCTTAGCAAGTTTTCTTTTAATATTTTATCTATCTTTTGCTATTAATCCTGCAGGAGCTGAAAGCACACATACTCCCGCTGACCAATATTGCCTTTGACAAATCTGGATCAAGGTGAGAATTCTTAGTGCAGTTAGCTCAAATGGATGCATTTAATGTAGCCAAAGAACAATGCTATTTAAAAGAAACCTACAAATCTTTAAAAAAATGTGATGCTAAATTTCTGAGAGTAAAAGTCTTTCTTGTTTGAACCTGGCTGGTTTGAAACTCAATTACTTCACCAAGAGGAAAAATAATATTTGAAGGGGAACAGTTAGCATCATTAACTGTCCAGCTACAATATCAGAGCTGAATCCCTCTGGAAATATTTTGAAGGAGCTGAATTCTCAATCCAAGAATGAAAAAAAAAGATTACCTCACAAATGCATTGGCTGTGAGTAGTTAATTTTTTTAAAGGATCTGGCTGAAAAATACTACAGTGGGTTTCAGAAAAAGCACATTGTGCCAAGAAACAGCTGTCAGATTTCTCTCGAGTATTTTGTTTTAGGTACAGTGGGGCAAAAAGTAAAAAAAAAATAAAGGAGGCCAGTAGTTTTCAGCACAGGTACACACAACAATTGAGAAACTGAATGTAAAAAAACAATCCAGGAAATCAGCTTGGATGATTTTTAAAGAATTTATTTGTATAATGGTGCAGAAAATAAGTAATGTGCAATAGAAAACTTCACATAATACTTTAAAATGTAATATTGGTTGGCAATGAGTCAAAGTCAAATGTTTCCTGTTGGTCTTCATCAGGTTTGTACATATTGTATCTGATATTTTGGCCCATTCTTCATTGTTCTCCATAGCTGTGATGCTATGAATTTTAATTTCCACCACAGATTCTCTATTTGATTACCTGACTAGACCACTACAGAACCTTGAAAAGCTTCTTAAGTTGCCACTCCTTCGTTGTCCGGGCGGTGTGTTATGAATCAATGTCATGCTGGAAGACCCAGTAATGTTTCATCCTCAACAGTGTTGGGCAAGATACAAATTTTTTTTAATATATTTCACATTACTAGTTACGCTGTCAAAAATGTAATATGTTTGCATTACATATTACTGTCTTCAAAATGTAACTGAGTTACACTACTTTAAGTTACTTTTGGCAAAATATCTTAAATATCTAATACGACTTCTAAAGACCATAACTTATCAATTTACATTTTACACAAGTATCATACCACAAATACTTTATTTTTAGCACTATTTTATTCAAATTAAGTCTCAAGTTCCTTTGCATGTGCTCTATTTCATGGTAATGTTTGTTAAATCGGGCACCGTGCAGTGGTTAGCACTGTTGCCTTGCAGCAAGAAGGTTGTGGGTTCGTATCCCGGCCCAGGGTCTTTCTGCATGGAGTTTGCATGTTCTCCCCATGCATGCGTGGGTTCCCTCCGGGTACTCCGGCTTCCTCCCACATTCCAAAAACATGACTGTCAGGTTAATTGATCACTGTAAATTGTCCTCAGGTGTGAGTGTGTGCATGGTTGTTTGTCCTACCCTGTGATGGACTGGCGACCTGTCCAGGGTGTACCCTGCCTCTCGCCCGTTGACAGCTGGAGATAGGCACCAGCACCCCCGCGAGCCATTAAGGATTAAGCGGTAAAGAAAATGGATGGATGGATGTTTGTTAAATCTAATCATAACGTGTTAAAAGTGCTCATCACAAAGATGGTTGACAAAGATGAGACTCCAATGTCTGGTCTTACAACAGATGGTTAGGAAAACAGTGTGAATAATGCAGCTGCTTAAATGTACAGTCGATCTTTTCCACAGTCGTCCTGATTCTCTGATGTTTTAGTTTTGAGCAACAGGAAGTGGATGGTGGATTTTGTTCTACCATATCCAAGTTGATCTGGTCTGTTGCATTAGTTGGCCAGAAAAACAAGTTAAAATGCATTTGTAACTTGAGTTACTGAAATTGTAACGAGTAATATATTGCTGTATATGTTGTAAGTAATTCATTACATTACTCAGTTACTAAAAAAGTAATCTATTCCTGTAACTCATTACTTTTGTAATGCATTACTCCCAACCCTGATCCTCAATGTTATCACTGATTGAGGGAGGTTTTTGCCAAAAATCTAACCTTACATGACCCCGTTCACCCTTCCCGTAATACAAATCAATCGTCCTGTCTTCTTTACGAAAAAAGCACCCACATGCTTAATAGTGGGTATCATATTCTTGGAATGCACCTTGGCGAGTGGTGTTTATATGAAATAGTTTTGTTTTGGTCTCTTCTGGCCTTATGACATTCTCCCAATCCTCCTCTCGATCATGCAGATCATGGTCTCTGGCAAACTTTAGACGGGCCTGGACATGTGCTGGTTAAAGCAAAGGGACTGCAGTATTTAAATCCAAGATTATGTAGTCTGTTACTAATACTAACTTTTGTTACTGTGGTCCCAGCTCTTTTCAGGTCATTGACCAGTTATCTCCATGTTGTTCTGTGCTGTTTCCTCACCGTTCTCAAGATCAAGTGTACCCCACGAGTGGAGATCTTGCATGGAAACCCCAGGTTAGGGAGATTGTAAATAATAAATTTTCTACTAATTGGTTTAACAGTTAATCTCTCATCACCAAACTGCTTACCTATTGTAGATTGGCTCATCCCAGGTTTGTGCAGGTGTACAATCTTGTCCCTGGTGTCCTGAGACAGCTCTCTGGTCTTGGCCGTGACAGACGTTGAAGACTGACTGTTTAAAGGTGTGAACAGGTGTCTTACACAGATAATTATTTCAAACAGGTGCCATTAATATCGGTAACATGTTGAGGTTAGAGGAGCTTCTTAATTACGAAATAACAGGTCTGTATGAGGGCCAGATTTCTAAATTTGTTTTTTTGCACCATTATACAGATATAAATCATGGAATGTGATTTACTGTTTTGTTTTACGTTCTGACTCTCACAGTTGAAGAATATTTATGATAAAAATTACAGACCTTTCTCATCTTTTTAAGTTGGACAGCTTTCTCAGTCGGAGGCAGCCAAACACTCTTTTGCCCTGCTGTACTTTAGATTCCCTTATTTTAAGCTGTATTGGTGTTGTTTTTGTTGCTATGACGTAGCAGACTTTGCTTTAGCTGTTCCAATAGTGGTTCCAATAACTCTAACCATAGTCTTTCGCTGTTACTTGCTGTGTTGTTGTTACTTTTTCCTCTCATATTTCGTAGGTTCATTACCGGAAGTTATGACAGAACATGTAGAGTTTGGGACACCACCTCTGGTACAGAACTACACACACTCGAGGGTCACAGAAACGTAGTATATGCAATCGCATTCAACAACCCCTACGGGTAACGATCTGTTTTGTCACGTGAGAATTTTGCTGCTCTGTTGAACATTCAAAACAAAATGTGCATTTCCCGCTGTCTTTCCTCTTCATTAAATCCAGAGACAAAATTGCCACAGGCTCTTTCGATAAGACCTGCAAACTGTGGTCTGCAGAGACTGGCAAATGTTTTCATACGTTTCGGGGACACAGGGCTGAAATAGTAGGTATTTTTAAACTTGACTCAGTCGGTTACTGTCAGTTTTGAAACAACTTTTGCTAATATGATTGCTTTTTTTATGAGTTTTGGCTAAATAATGCTCACCCTTAGGAGAAAATATGAAGATAAAATCAAATTTGGACCAAAGAAGCTGAAAACCAACGGCCCAGTTGTGTTTAAGTCCATGACTTTCCCAGGAAGATTATCCCAGTTTGTCAAATAAGATTAAGTTTTCTTCAAACTTTTGCCAAAATAGAAGTGTTTTTTATTACACTCAGCCCTCATAATAATCCAAAAAACTAGAACTACAATCTTTATTGTATTTCATTGAAATTTTATGTGACCTCTGTCATGTTATGAATTATTAGAATGAAATTTTGATACAAGGTTTTTATTTGAAATTCCATGTAAATACATAGGATTTATGGTTGTAACACGACAAAGAGTGAAAATATAGTATGTTCATGGTAAACTGGTATGAGTAACTTATATTTGGGCTCTGTATTTTTGTATTAATGCTGGTCAAAGCTATTGAAGAAACATGGAACAAAAGGCAAAATGTAGTCACATATCTGCAGTTGTGAAATCACAAGCAAAAATATTTTTTCTTGCTTTCAGAAATGGGTGCACTTTGTTCATTCTGCAGGATTTAGTGAGACTGAGGCAAATCTTTGTCTATAGCTACACATCAAATATTTATATGTTAAATACATGCAAGACATGTTTGTAGTTTTGTCATAGAATGTGAAACACCAAAGTGTTGAAGAAAGAATCTGTTGTGTAGGTGTGTCTGGCATTCAACCCTCAGAGTACATTGGTGGCCACGGGCAGCATGGATGCCACCGCAAAGCTGTGGGATGTGGAAAATGGGGAGGAGGTGGCCACACTGACTGTGAGTTATCTGTTCTCTCCTGCTTATCTTGCATTTCTATGGTACTTTGAGTAATTGACGAATAATAAAAGTAGTTTCTCAAAGTCGATGAAAAACACTTGGTTTTTGTTGTCTTTTTTTTGTATTTTATTGCAGCGTTTTGATTTACTAGCATATGCAACTCATCTAAAGGGAAATTTAACTCTATATGCTTAAAAATTCACCACGCAACCTCCTTTTTTGGGGGAAAAAAGTTTCTATTGGGAGATATGCAAGCTCTTAGAGAGGAGGTACTCTTTCTATTTTTTTTTATTTCCTCACTTCATGTAGACCTAAATGTAAACTAAATGTTTAAGAATGAATACAATCTAAAAATCCACCTTTAAGCCAAATTCCTTTTTTTGACTTTCACTGAGAAGCAGAGAAAAAGCGAGAGTTGAACAAAGAACAGAAATTAGTCAGCAGGGAGTGATGTTCTTTCCCTTGTGTCTTCCAGGGCCACACCGCAGAGGTCCTCTCTTTGTGTTTTAACACCGTCGGCAATCATCTTGTCACCGGCTCCTTTGACCATACTGTTGCTATATGGGATGTTGCTTCCAAAAGGTCAGACGTTAATGTTGTGGCTGTGATGGCATCCAGTTTTAACGAGTCGTCGCTTAGTTTGTGCAAACACATTCTTCATCATCCATAAATGAAGTGCTGTTTTTCCCTGTCCTCTCTTTTGTATCTTAGACGTGTTCACACTTTGATCGGTCACATGGGAGAAATATGTAATGTTCAGTTTAACTGGGATTGCTCGCTAATAGTCTCTGGTTCCAATGACAAGACCTGTAAGGTAAGCTCCGGTGGGACTTTTCATTCTTCAGCTGTAAGCAGGTTTTAAAGCTGCAATAATGAGATAAAATATGTATCCATTTACTTGAAATCTTAAAGAGAAAGTTATTATTATTTTATTTTTTTACCCAGCTGGAACTTTATTTTTTTGCATTTGTTATATTCATTTACTCACCCAGACAAGTTTGGAGCCACTTGGAGTCCTTGAAGAGAAGTTATATCCAGTCCCGATAAACGTATATCCATTTAATGGGAATCAATGGGGGCATGAGTTTTGCAGCCTGTAGTAAGGCATTTTCTGCCCCCAAACCAATGTTTTGTTAAGAATTGTTAGAGATATTCCCCAGTGAGTTCGAAACATCTCGTAGGTGCTAAGTTACTAGCTTCAGGGATTTATACAGGCTTTTAAGGCAACTGATTCCAACTTACACTAACCTGCTATTTAAATGATAATTAATGCCCAATTGAATAATTTTTTTACAGATCATCCAATCCTCTCATTATTTAACATGACTGCTAAAATTAACCTGTAGTGAACGGTTAGCAGGAGCTTGTTAGCATATATTTGAGAAGTCTTACCTGCTCAAATGCACTTGTTGTTTTACTTACAACTTATATAAATGATTAGAAAAACAACCAGGAATAAAAAAAATTCTAAATATTTATTTATTTAGTTTTAATATTAAATGTATTTTGTTTTTGTTTCAGTATTTAATGTATTTATTCTTTTCAAAGGTTTGTATACATGGGCTTTATGTATGTTGTGAATTTGCGTTATTATAACTTGTATTTTTTTTTCTAACAGGAATACTAAGTTTGTTATTATGATATGATTAAAAATGACTTGTATTTGTTTGTAGCTGTGGGAGGCAGTCAGTGGGAAGTGTGTGGCCACCCTAGTTGGACACACAGAGGAGGTGTTGGATGTGTGTTTTGATGTAAGCGGTCAACTTATTGCTACAGCTTCTGCTGATGGTGAGACCATAGTGTTTTATTA
Source organism: Apricaphanius iberus (assembly GCA_028564705.1). NCBI lineage: Eukaryota > Metazoa > Chordata > Actinopteri > Cyprinodontiformes > Aphaniidae > Apricaphanius > Apricaphanius iberus. Next base: position 46,062 of record JAPXFQ010002917.1, read on the forward strand.
CAAAACTTATTTTACTAGCTTGATGTCCTACCAAGAAACTTTTATGACGTCTCACACGAAATAAACATAATATGTCTCTGTGTTTGTCAGGTACTGCAAGAGCATTCAGTGCAACTACACACGAGTGTCTGATGACACTTAAGGGCCACGATGGTGAAATCTCCAAGGTATGCTGGTGGGCTGTTGATCAATTTCTCCTTTTTTTCTCAGTCTGCGGCAGTGTCAGGGTCAGGTTTTGGTTTGCTTGGCTTTGCTCTAAAGAAAGATAAACGTATCCAAAATGTCTCAGTCAGATATAGATGGTAGAATTCAGTTCAAGCAATCAGATGATAAATATACTGTATGCTAGCCATCAAAAGTAAACCACCACTTTTGTATAATTGGGAATTGAAATGCTTTAGATGTTTTCTGCTTCAGCCCAACTTATTTAAGTCGATGGCCGATGAACAGGTTTTAACTGAGCTGCAATCGTCTGAAGCAGGGTTGTAAAAGCAGAGAAACTTCTAAAACAGGTAAGGGTTGGGAAACACCATTGTAGCTCATATCGTTTGAGTTAGAATTCAACGGGTTGAAATACTTTTGCAAGGCACCACTCTTACAGGGAAAAAGAAGCTTAACCAACAGGGGTAAAAATATTTAAAAATTTAATTAACAATTATATTGGCATATCAACGTTTTTGTAAGGAATGCCCCAATCATGCTGTTTTCTATTAGGAAAAAATAAATAAAAGAAAGAAAGAAAGAAAGAAAGAAAGAAAGAAAGAAAGAAAGAAAGAAAGAAAGAAAGAAAGAAAGAAAGAAAGAAATAGTATTTCAAACAATTTTCAATTATCCATTATTTCTATTATCTGCATAATTCTGAGGCAAAAAAAATCTTTATTAAACTTTTACTATTTGGAGTTTTAAGATTTTCTTCACAACATCCCTGTGCTTATCTGCATCAGTTCTGTTTTTGTATCTCTGCTGCCTTCACCAAACCCCAGACGGTTTCGGTATATGAGCGCTAATGCTGAGCCTGGTTCTGCTGGAGGTTTCTTCCTGTTAAAAGGGAGTTTTTTCCTCTCCACTGTCGCTTCATGCTTGCTCAGTGTGAGGGATTGCTGAGAATTCACAACGCAATCTTCTGTGGTTCTCTAATTCCTAAATTAAAAATTGTATTGTGATAACTCTTCTTGTAAAGTGCCTTGAGATGACATCGGTTGTGAAACAGAACTATATAAATAAACTGAATTGAACTGAATTGAATTATGTCACGCCTTACCTTCTTCTTAAAAAAAAACAAAACAAAAAAAGCACAAAGATCCCTTCAATTTCACTGGAATGTCTATGTGTTACATAATAATGATCCACTCCAGGAATGTATGCCTTGTTTTGTTTGTAAAAAGTTCTTCAAATAAAAGATATTCTCTGACCACCTTGCTAAAATAGGATGAAGTGTGATGCTGAAATGGAGAGACAGTAGCACAGGCTTCAGGAGGACTGATTGTCAGTCTGACCTTGTGTCGTCAGTCGTTAAACTTTAAAGCACAATCATTACAGCGTGCCTTGACGTGTAAATCCCGGCATAAGAAAAGAAACACGTTAACCTGGCGTTACACGGATTTGTGTATTCAAACCGACGCATGCCTCCGCATAATATGTGATTTGTCTGGCCTCGCCTTAACCCTGTTCTTGAAGGCAAGTGGTTTTCGATATTTTTTCTTCCTTTCTTTATTTTCCTCTGGATCTTACTCACAAGGGTCCTCTAGATGTGTTTACTGCAACTCAGACACTCAGGCAGTAAAAAATAGGCTGCACGAAGGATGATTCCAGAGGATTATGACACTAATCTGTTTCTAACAGTATGCCTCCCCCCCCTACATGCATGTTAACTATCCTTCATTCTGCTTTAGCATCTCGTCCTTCATGCTTTTTCTTCACATTTCAATGTATTTCAGTCTCTCAAAGCGCTAATTTACCTTCCCACTCTTGACTATATTTTATATAAAAAGATATATAGCCTTGTAATGAAATGGAACTGATGATAATCACCAAAATATGAGCTTCTATTTGAATTGCACTGAATGCGACAGTCTCTGTTTATTTCAAGTGAAGCTGCTTAGCAAGTCAATCCTACCTATCTCGGACACCCCATTAGCTTTGTTCCTGCTTTTCAGTCAAGTCCAAATTGCACCGTAATGGGAGAATTTCCTCTTCTGTGAAATTCTTTTTTTCACAGTCTCAAAAGCTTGCTCCAAAGCTAAAGAGTAAGAATGGATGAAAATTTATCAGATCCTTGTAACTTTCGTTGTAGAAAACACGTCATGTAAAGATTCTATCAAACCTACGCACACCAAGGCTATGACTTGAATTCTTTTATAATATGAGGTCCCACATGGAAAGAATCTATATGAGGATATATGTGCATATATGAAACCTATATGCAGTTTAGATACACATATATGCTGGCTACATACAGCATATATGCACATATATTACAATATACATGCTGCATATATGCGTATAGGCCATATATGTCTCCTAGCTCATGGCAGGATCTGGTCAATTATCTCAGTTTGGCAACTGTCATACATGATGACTAGCTTATATTTTTTATCATCAAGGTAATAACTTTATATTTGCCTGAAGTCCATTACAGGAAAAAAAAAAATCATGCAATAATTTCTGTATGTGCAAACATGTGAAATTGGTGTGTAATTGGCATTTTATGGAAATTAACTATGGTAAGACATATAATTGCCACCCTTGAAACAATTTTCCTTGTTGTGTATTGTTGACTTTATTCGAATTAGTTTAAGATGCAATGGACTACCCAAGCATCGTGTACATCATGCGCTGCCAATGATTCATCCGCATGCAGCCCAGCAGATGCGTGAACTTTATCATAATTATGCCGATGTGAACCTCATAGAGTCGCGATGTCCTCTTGGAATGGACACAGGGTGTCCAGAATTTTTCAGGAAAATATTTTTAGAACTGCGACAGTGTGGAGGTCTTGCCATTATAACTCCAATAGATCTTGATGAGTGTGTTGTCCTGTTGGCTGAGTGGTAAGTGTGCATGACTCTTATCTAGGAGACTGCAGATCAAACCCTGTCTGTGATTTTGTTGACACCTTGTCTCAAAAAGAACTCATGCAGCTGAGCACCTCATCCCACACTGTAAGAAACTATGCGCATATATTTTCATATAGGCTTTGAATATATAAGACATATACAAAATTGGCAGTTTTCCTGTATTATAGGTACATACAGTGGGGCAAAAAAGTATTTAGTCAGCCACCGATTGTGCAAGTTTTCCCACTTAGAATGATGACAGAGGTCAGTAATTTTCATCATAGGTACACTTCAACTGTGAGAGGCAGAATGCGAAAAAAAATCCAGAAATTCACATTGTAGGATTTTTAAAGAATTTATTTTTAAATGATGGTGGAAAATCAGTATTTGGTCAATAACAAAAATTCAACTCAATACTTCGTAATATAACCTTTGTTGGCAATAACAGAGGTCAAACGATTACTATAGGTCTTTACCAGGTTTGCACACACAGTAGCTGGTATTTTGGCCCATTCCTCCATGCAGATCTTCTTGAGAGCATTGATGTTTTGGGGCTGTCGCCGAGCAACACGGACTTTCAACTCCCTCCACAGATTTTCTATGGGGTTGAGGTCTGGAGACTGGCTAGGCCACTCCAGGACTTTCAAATGCTTCTTACGGAGCCACTCCTTCGTTGCCCGGGCGGTGTGTTTGGGATCATTGTCATGTTGGAAGACCCAGCCATGTTTCATCTTCAAAGCTCTCACTGATGGAAGGAGGTTTTGGCTCAAAATCTCATGATACATGGCCCCATTCATTCTTTCCTTAACACGGATCAGTCGTCCTGTCCCCTTAGCAGAAAAACAGCCCCAAAGCATGATGTTTCCACCCCCATGCTTCACAGTAGGTATGGTGTTCTTGGGATGCAACTCAGTATTCTTCTTCCTCCAAACACGACGAGTTGAGTTTATACCAAAAAGTTCTACTTTGGTTTCATCTGACCACATGACATTCTCCCAATCCTCTGCTGTATCATCCATGTGCTCTCTGGCAAACTTCAGACGGGCCTGGACGTGCAGTGACTTAAGCAGGGGGACACGTCTGGCACTGCAGGATTTGATTCCCTGTCATTGTAGTGTGTTACTGATGGTAAGCTCTGTTACTTTGGTCCAAGCTCTCTGCAGGTCATTCACCAGGTCCCCCCGTGTGGTTCTGGGGTTTTTTGCTCACTGTTCTCATGATCATTTTGACCCCACGGGATGAGATCTTGCGTGGAGCCCCAGATCGAGGGAGATTATCAGTGGTCTTGTATGTCTTCCATTTTCTGATAATTGCTCCCACAGTTGATTTTTTCACACCAAGCTGCTTGCCTATTGTAGATTCACTCTTCCCAGTCAGTTGCAGGTCTACAATTCTTTTCCTGGTGTCCTTCGAAAGCTCTTTGGTCTTGGCCATAGTGGAGTTTGGAGTCTGACTGTTTGAGGCTGTGGACAGGTGTCTTTTATACAGATAACGAGTTCAAACAGGTGCCATTAATACAGGTAACGAGTGGAGGACAGAAGAGCTTCTTAAAGAAGAAGTTACAGGTCTGTGAGAGCCAGAGATCTTCCTTGTTTGAAGTGACCAAATACTTATTTTCCACCATAATTTACAGATAAATTCTTTAAAAATCCTACAATGTGAATTCCTGGATTTTTTTTTCACATTCTGTCTCTCACAGTTGAAGTGTACATATGATGAAAATTACTGACCTCTATCATTATTTTAAGTTGGAGAACTTGCACAATCTGTGGCTGACTAAATACTTTTTTGCCCCACTGTATAGGTATATATATTTACCTATAAAACAGGAAAACAGCCAATTTTACATGTGTCACATATATTCAAAACCTATATCAAAACATATATTAAAACCTATATGTTTATACGGATCATTTCCATGTGGGGAGGGTAATCCTTAAGCTACAGCAAAAAGGATAATAAAAATACATTTTGAAAATGTAAGCACCTTCTTAAGATCCACCCCTTCCTGTATTTGATTTATATTTATATATCTGATACAGTAAGATGAAGCATGAGACAGAAAACCTGTCAACATCGAATTTATTTATTCTGGTAAAACTCAACTCTAGATGATCAACCTTGGTTTTAGTGACAAAGGTCTGAGTATACAACATATCTCTTATCCATCCAACCTTTCATTTTTCAGTCTTCAGTCCCTATGTGTCCTTTGAGGTCAGTTTAGAGTTTTTAATAAAGGCGCACTTTGCAGTAATAGCCTACCCAAGCCCAATTAATTTACCTATTCCTTTTGCTCTCTTTTATATTGAACAATTTAGGGAATTATACACCCTGAGCTATTTTACAGTTAGCTTTTATGAGAATTGCCTTTGCTAAGTACTCCCATGAACTCCGATGAACTCATCAACGCTCACATATCTCCAAGTGATACTAGCCTCTCCTTGCAGATCTGCTTCAGCCCCCAGGGCAGTAGGGTTCTGACGGCCAGCTCAGACAAGACAGCCCGTCTGTGGGATGTTCAGTCCGGAGCCTGCATTCAAATCCTGGAGGGCCACACCGACGAAATCTTCTCCTGTGTCTTCAACTATGAGGGGGACACCATAATTACAGGTGTCCTTGGAAACACAATATTTAACGTATTTAACAAATTACTTGACGGGTGAATAAAATCCTCCATGCTAGCCGTCACAAGTGCCTAATTGCAAATGCGAGATAAAATGCATCCAGCTGTGTCCTTCTGTGTGGCCACCTGTTTATGTTTGTGCTTCCCTGCAGGCAGCAAGGATAACACATGTCGGATATGGTACTGACCCTTCCCTCGACCCATCTGAGGCTCAGTGGCACATTTGCATGGACACAGGAATCAAATGTGGATCATCATCCCTCACCACACACATTTAGAAACACACTTAGAAACACACCTGATACCTGGAGTTCTGAACCTTGAATCCCACAGGAAGTGTTTTCTGATGTCTTTAGGGGTGAAAGTAAGCTGTTGACTACATCACTGAGATAGGAATATGTGAAAGGTAAATTAATTGATTGGTTACATGTTACAAACGCATCTAGGGAATATGTCATGTAGAGATCATCAGAATGTTTAAACAGAGGTGAGTGAAGAGCAGAATTGATTAGGAGGCTGTCTGACCTCAGTCTCTTTTGCTCTGAAGTATGAAGTGTTTATTAACCTTGGGGGGACTAGACACAAGACGGCATAGGAGGGAGTGAGAGGGATAATATTGAATTACTTTATACTAATAGGTGGGGAAAATAAGAGGTTGCAGAAGAGTTTAAGTTTTGCCCAGCTCTGGGACCCTGTATAATGATTCTGGCTGATCTGCTTAATAATAAAAATAACAAAAACGCCTGTTGGATTTCAACCTCATCCTTGTTAAAGGAAGAAGATGTTTTCTTACATGGCAATAATTTAAATAAATGATTAATGTGAAATATGAGTTGATGTAGTGTTTACGAACAACTGTTATGGTATCATTATGCACAGTACTTCTGAGTTCTCAGAAACTTTTTGTACCAGTACATGGCTGTATAAAGCGTTACCAACAGCCTCCATGTTCATCTATAGTCAATGCTGCCGTTAAGCTTACAGTAAGCCACAGACCAAAACTATAACAGATAATGTGCACATTCTCCTGCTAAAAGTTATGTTTGATTTATTAACCTGGGATATTTACCGACTGTGGGCTATCAATGGCTTACAATAATCTGTACATGTTAGTTGAAGGATTATAACAGAGATCAGGCAGATTTCTGTTAAACTGTGCTATTTATTAAATGATTTAGGGCAATTTCCAAACAAGCAGGTTTACCTCCAACGCCTTGGCCTCTCGCTGTTAAGCTAGTCATCATAAGGAGGCATATGGTTTTTGAAAATAAAAGACCCTTAACTGTGATTCTCTCTTTGACATGAGCATTTTAAATTGTTTCTAATACTTTTCCATGAACACACTTACATGTCTACCTGATATACTTAAGCTAATTTTCAAAATAAGTAAAGACATGATAAGACACATGCTATGCAGTAATATTAGTGAATGATGTGAGGTCATAGCAGACTCCAGATAATTAAAATTCTATCTAAAAATTGAAATAAAAAAAAATCTCAAGAAAGGTTTATTTAAAAAGTTGCTTCTGGCTAATATGTGCTGTTTTAATTAAACAATTAATTAAACAAAAAACATGTAGTATTTTATTCATTTCCCTTTCCTACCGTATCCTTTCCTTCAAAAGCGTTTTATGCTGAGTTAAACTAGAGCTATCATAGCATATGTTGCAGCAGAGTCTGAATACATGATACTTTAAATGTTAGCTAGCATTTTTTGCAGTCCAGGCAATTCTATATATTATAATATTTAATATTTCCCACAGGTATAGTCTATTACTACTATGCCGAATTTGTGATACATTGTGCCGCCATAGTAACAGTTAAAATATGAAACATTAACATTTTGATTTAAATATTTTGAAAAGGTTACAAATGATGAATGTCAGTTAACTTAGACTGAGGTCATTTATTGTAATTTTAATTAATATTTTACAGTGATGCAATCTTATAAGGTATGGGATTACGCTTCGCATTCTGGGAGGTGCCGGTCATGTTGGGAGCGCAACGAATATAAACAAACCGTAGCTTCACTATAGAAACACACAGTACATCATAGAGAAGTTCAACTGGGAGAAAGAAAGTAATATAAAACATGTTAAAATCCCTAAACGGAGGAGGAATTAGCCTCGGAACTGCTCTGAAATGTAAGCGCTCACACCACAAACAAGGTAGCTGAAAACTTCAATGATGCACAACTGCAGCAAGAAGTTGTCAGTGTCCCAGTCTTTATTAGGTTGCTTCATATGGATCCAAACTGTTTATAATGCAGACTTTGTGCATATATCAGTCCCTGGCTTCCATTTTAGCATCCGAAGAAATAAAAGTCAAATGTTGAATATCCATGAAGCCATGGTTTCCTGTTCACACCACAGGTTTAAACCATCACCCTCATCTTGTGTTACATTCAATGACTTGATACATCTGGCTAAACAACAGAGGACTGTCGTGAAGAAGGCTAAGCCATCATTTGTCCCACAAGTGAGGAACATATTGGCTAAATTTCCACCAAGGTATACAATCTAAAAAGAAAGAAAATACTAAAAGAGACAAAAAGGAGGACCCCCCCTGCAAAACCTGTTAAGTAATTTATGGAGGTACTTTGTGACCAAAGTCCACCGAGGAGTGGATAAGCTGTGGGAACTGTAGAGTGTGGTTCCATCAGACCTTTAAAAAGAAAATGACATTTGTGAAGATCATGGTCTTTTTGAAAATAGAACATAGAAAATGGACAAATAGAACATTCATTGTTATAACAAAGTTCCAATAATTAATTCTGTTTTTTTATGTCAGTGTTGTTATTCATTGTTTATTAGATCAACACTGGAATTTTTTTCTGCTTTTTTTAGAAGTAGTTCAAATGAAAGTTGATTCATTTGTTGTTGGATTGTTTTTTTTAATCAGAAATGACTGGTTTTCTTTGGATTTTAAATGGCTCATTTTAGCTGATGAGTGGCTCAGTTTAGCTCAAGGAGTGGCCCACTTTACCTGAACTCTAGTCAGACAAAAAAAATGTGCAACAACTGATATTTGAAAATCTATATGTGCTAAAAAAAACTATAATTTATTTAATCAAGTCAACATATACGTGTTGAAAACAAACCATATTAACAACAGAAACACAACTCAGCCTCTCTCAGTGCTTTTTTGTAGTTTACCAAGTGATTTAGCAAAACGTGGCCCAACATCACTCTATGCATTTCATTTGCTGGTTTTCCTAGTAACAGTCAAAATTGTTTCCCATAGAAGAAGTGTAGCAGAATTTGTTTTGTGTTTCAGTGCGTCTGCATTAGTCTACCCTATTGGCCCTATTGGAAGACTAAATGATATTAATTTGATATCACAAAGTTGACACTAGATACTTCAAACCAGATTTGGAGCAAAATACTTAAATTGCACTTTTCCCTTAAAGACTAGAAATCTGACCAAACAAGTGGCCTGACTCACTGATAGCTGATAGCAAGCACCTGCTGCCTTTAAGCCCCCTCCCCGCATGTGTGCACGACGTGAAATGAGTATCAGCATAATGAAAGTGAAAAGCAGCAGAAGTGAAAAAAGACTGGCACTGAAAAAAAAAGGTTGGCATTAGAAAAAAATATGAAAATGAAAGCATTTGATTGTGAGTTAATTGTTTTAATGCATATATTTTCAGTTTCATTTCCATTTTTTTTCACTTTCAATTTTTATTTCACTTTAATACAGAAATTTTCACTACATTTATTTCAGATTCAAAATTAACATTTTCAATTACAATTATATTTTTCAATGCCAAAATTTATTTTCAGAGCCAATATTTCTTTTCAGTTTCATCTCAAGCTGGTATCGTTATATGCCCATACAAATGTCCCATTTTACAAACCATGATTTCAGCACTGCACTGAGAGCTTTTCACACAAGTGTAAAGCCCTTAAGGCAACTGGCATTCTTTACAGGGATAGGCAGTGTGCTTCTTAAAGCATTTTGAAATCACCCAATGGCAATGTTTTGTACACTCTAGCCTCCGGTCAGCATATCAAGCGAATTTCACAGCTATACAGCGAAATAAAAAAATGAGGTTGTACTCTGCATACAAGTGAAATCTTCTTTATTGTGCTGATCCTTCTTGTCCACCGTAGATTCTGATTTTAAAGTTGCATCTGCATCAATTTTATCTAAGCGAAAAAAAAAAAAAAAAAAGAGATGTCTTGCAATGATATAGTGCTGTTTGGGCATCAAGTTGGTGCCGCTCTCCTTTCTCGTTAGAGAACTACTTCATTCATATCCTCCGGACAAGAGAAACTTATTTACTTATTTACTTTTATAAATATTGGTTATACACGAAATGACAATTGATTTTTAAACCAAATTTTCTAAAGTGGGTTCTATTAAGATACAGAACATATTTAGTTTTTATTGTTTTATATGGATTTGTCTTAATTTGAGGTTAGGGTCTGTGTAATAATCTGAATCTGATCATATATTTTAAATATAATCGCAATTTTATGGCTTACTCTCTGTGAACGTTTTCAAAGATTGTGTAATAATTAAGAATAAAAGAAATGATTGTGTGCATAATGACTAGATATATACTAATATTTGAGTTTTACTCTCTTGAATTGAATTAATGGAAAAAAATATCCAAATATTCAAGGATAAAATGTATTGAGATTCACCTGGATTTATGGTAGTCTGCTGCCTGTGACGAAACATCAGATGACTTCAGCAAAAGTTCTCAGATGCTTTAGGGTAAAATAAGACAGAGTGGTCCTGACCTTCCAAGGGACAATGGCTGTTGCCATCTTGCTGGTAGACAAGTCCACCTCATGTCCAGTCTCACAGTTATTTTTCTAATACCGTTACAGGCTTTCAATCAAGTGTAAATAATTTTCAAAACAGCTTTTTCTTCACATCACAGAAATTTATTGATGTCAAAAGATAAATACATTCAGTTCTACTGTGATAGAGCTTACAGCTGAATTGTGTGCTTTTTTTCATTTCCTGTTATTCCCTGGTTGCTGATGTCACACTATTTTACCACTGAGTAGAGAAATATACGAGCAAATCCACATACAAATTCAACATTACAAACCTCACTTTGTCTTTTAGACATATTAAAAGCTATAGAAAGCAGTCCACTACTCCAAGGTGCAACAGTTCCAAATCTAGAGTATTTACAGTACGACTATCCAAAATAAACAGATCTCAGGTCACAGGAAGATAAACAACATACTGACTCAGGAATGAATTTCAAAGTCATTACAGAGATGGCACATTGGCCAAAGAACATAACAGCATATATACTGGTCAGAGACGGAAGAGCAACAAAGATGTTATCGTTCAAGCCATTTTGATTCAACATGTTTGACAGCACTGATTAGTCACCTATATTTAAATTTAGAAATCTATTCTCTAATTTTATTTTTACAATACATTATTTTTTACACGCATTTGAAGTTATTCAAGCATGCTTACTTAAAAAATGTAAGCATTTGAAAGTTCCAATCAGGAATGTTCAACCCATGTACAGCTGGTGTTTTTTTTTTTTTTTGCCTTAACTTTGTAGGCAACTCACATTAGAAACAACACAGAACCAAAACATGCTTGAGTTAAAGGGAAGCTGATCAAATTCTACCCGTAAACTGGCAAACCAATGTAGAGAACCGTATGTGACTTTCTCAGTCACTGCACAAAAGCTGTGTTTTCAGATCAAAACAGACATAGGGATGAGACAGAATCGGGCAAACAGTAACAAACTCATTACAGATCAACTATGATGGGCGACTGTGTGAGTTGCTGTTTGCAGTAAGACACGAGTCAGTTTGTCCTAAAGGGTTTCCAAAAGCCAGTCAAAAAGGCTGGCCTGAAGAGACTTGTCCGACTCTTCCTCGGTCTTGTGTAGCTTACTGAACTGAACCACGGCGCTAAACAAGTCTGCAATCCGCCATGCCTTCTGGGCCATCAGGTGCACCACCCTCTGGAACTGAAAAAAACAGGACATGTTCAAAAAATGAAATTAAGACTGAATGAGTTCAAATAAGTTAAGAATGAATGGTTAAAAAGGTTCAAAGTATAATCAAGTAATGGAACAGAGATGGTTGGAATAAGTGAGCTGGAAGGGATAACCCCTCCTTTCAACCGTATGTGTAAGCGGGGTGTAATATCTCTGAAGCAAAATACGTGGCTGACAGCTGTCATTAAAGTCTATGGGACCGTTTCCACCGGGCGCGAGGCAGCACGAAGCGACGCATCCCAGAAGTGTAGTGTTGTTTCTAAATTTATGCTGCAGTTCTATTTTTTATACACTATGCTTCTAAAACGAACAAAGCTCAGCAGTTTAGTTCGGACCAGACAGGAAATCAGGTGTTTTCGAGAGGTAAAATACCCGGAAGTTTAGAAATAAAGAACAGATTTCCGATTGCTTGACTATAAAAAAAATAAAACAACAAGACATCACTACCTGTGACACCAGAGTTGTCAAAGTCAGTCACTCTCTGGGTCTAATTTGTTGGTTTTCATCACGGTTGAAGAGAAGTTAAGTCTTAAAGTAGAGAATCACCCAGTTTATGATGCCAGTGATCATTTTTCTTAAGGACAACATGAAAAAGAGAAAACATGGACAGAAATATCTGCAGTTCTGGGTAGGGATGGGTACCAAAACCTGGTATTAAATTAGCCCGGGGGTGATTCTAAAGGTTTACCCGGACCCATAAGCTTCAGACTTGTCGGTCGTCTTAACGGTAAAATTAAGGTCGTATTCATCTTTTGCGGGAGATATAAACACAAACCAAACACTGTATTGGCAGCTAGCTCCTCCTTAACAAACACACATGGCGCGGGAACTGATGGTGGGAGGGGCGACTGCTGCGCTCTTACCAGCGTCATACGTGTTCGCCTCCTGCTCTCACTAGAAGCTCCGTGCACCTGTAGTTACACAGAGACGATGGCAGAGCGAACGAAACAATCTAAAATTTTGCTTCGTTTTACAAAGATAGAAGCCAAAAATGCAAACTGTCACAAATGCAATAAAGGCTTTGCTTGCAAAGGCCAGAATACGAGTACTTTGACTAAACACCTTGTTAAAATACACCAAATACAAACAGAGATGCACAGTGTTTGACCGCCTGAGTGCTGCAGCAGGATGCAGTGGTACGGAAAATGGATGGGTGGATGTTATATTGTTGTTCTCAATGTTCTCAAGGATGATTTAGCACTTTAGCATTCAAAATCTTTCATTTTTGGTTCTTAATAGCATTGTTTTATGGGGAAGTTATGTTTAATATTTTCATTTGGATACCTTAAACTTTTTTTTAAATAGACAGCATAGTGTTTTTAGTTTTTGACATATAAATAAGTTGTTTATATAGTTCTAGTTCTGGGAGTGGATGGTGAGTTTATACCACTTATGAACATAGAATTATGTTTTTTCCCCTCTATGTTTCCTTTTACGTTGTGCAATTGCAATTCTCCTGTGATTCAGTGATCTGCTGGGACCAGCTGGGAAGAATGCTTTTGAGTGATAAATGTCTAAAACGCTCCCGGTGAGAAGGGGCGCACAGCTGCTTTCGTGAGTAAAACGCATCTATCTTATTATGCAACACTTACGCATCCGGTTGAAAAGGAGAGCAAGTCCACCCCCGTGATTAGAGAAATAAAAACAATTAAAATGTTAAAATAGTAGCTAATAGGCCTATATGCTGGTTCATACCAAAAACCGGTGTATTTATTTTCATTATGAAATAATTTCTTTATATACTGTTGTACCGGGGAATAGCTCAGACATGTTTGTTTTGTTTCTACTCTACAAATCCGGCACTGGATATCTGGTCTGAGTTCTGCACTCTGCCCCCAAGCAGAATTCTCCAGTTCTAGGTGCAAGGTAAGTACAAGATGCAGCCAGTTGCTTGCGTAAACGTGAGGTTAAAAAGCAAGTATATTTACAGACTTAGGGTATCAAGAATATCTACTCTATTTTGACTGGATTGTGTCTGGAAAAAAACAAGACACAGTCCATATGACAGGAAAATAGGCTATTGAGATCCAAGCTACGGTATTAATTGTTTTTTTTTATAAGAAAATGTGGGAATGAATGGTCTTCTACGGTGATGGTGGTGCTTTCCTGCACCCCAACTCATCCAATAACTTCCATTGAAGAGGAGGTACTGCGCATATACAACTTTTAACCAGAGTCTATGGACAAAGATTTTGGAGGCCCAAGGCGGGAATACGTCCTCAATCAGATAACGCAGATGAGCGTAACAACTCAACTCACCATAAACTATAAAATGTTTATCTTGCAAATCTGAAAGAAAACACACATTTATTTCAAAATATTTTTTATGTAATTATAAAAAATGTTTTCCAAGTTTTATTAAAGGTAATATGGCAAGTTGTGAGTGGTGGGGCGGCGCCCTAGTGCACTCTATTGGCCAGCCGCCACTGGTTTTCACAGAAAAAAATCTGGGGGAATAAATTGTTCAGTTTTCTCTGTTTCACATTTTGGTTTGTTGGACTCTAAACTGCAGTATTTTAATATGTCTGTTAGCTCAACCTATAAATATAACTACCAGCAAAAATATTACGCAATATAAACCATTTGCTCTTTTTTTCCACTATTTCCTACCTTTGTTATCCTCTTCTCCTTTGACTTCCTGAAGTAGAGAGCAGAAAGGCCCAACTCAGAGGCAGCGATCCACTGCATCGCCACTCTAAGCTCAGAGTCTTCACATTCTTGCTCCAGGTCACAGTTTACCACTAACAGCTGCCTGAGGTTACTGTTGCCGCCTGTAGGACTTTCTGAAGAGCTTTCTGGAGGAAAAACAAGAATGGCACAATACCAGTGTATTTGCGGTCATCCCTCCGTAACACTTGATCATGAAAGCCATCCGTGAACTACAAGAACACATTCACTTGATTTTCATTCTGAAAGAAACCCTTAATGCTATTACAGTGAGTTCAGCTTAATGCAGTGAATTTATCAGGCTCAGTTTTACTTGTTCGATAATGTTGAAACCCGACTCATTAAATAAAAATGACCTTAATAGTGAGACATTTGAGCACAAAGAGTTCTTTACTTCTGACCATATGTACTGTAATATTAAGTTTTGGAGTAGCTCAGTGAGAGTCTTGACTTGAATCTGATAAAGACTCTGTGGAGAGATCTGTGAAGAGTTGATCCCATAGTGATATGGATTCCTCAGAAGCACTTATCTCATTACGCTAATCCTGATTGGCCAGTGATCGTGGCACCAATATCACATGCCCCCATACGTAGCATGTGCAACAGCACATAACTCAGGTGTTTATTTTCTGATAATCTATTTTTTATTTCAGAATAAACGTATATTGTACATTTTTCATAAATATCTAATTAATGTATTAATAAAAATCAACATTAAATAATGTAATATCTCATAGTTTGCTCCTGTGTAGTAGTTAAATTACCAGCCAAACAATAAAATACACTATTTCCTATTTTTTGGGTATTTTCCTAAACTACACACACATTGGGGATAAACTGCATAGATGGAGGCTCAGTGGTGCTGTGGCAAATATCGTGAGCACAAAGCAAGAAGGTCCTACACGTCAAAATCCAACATATACTTGTAATCTAAGTCCAAAACCCCTGATAATCCTGTAAAAAAAACAGAGGTTACTTTGATAGCTATCTGGCTGATGTCTCCACACACAGATTTGCTGAAATATTTCAGTAACACAGTGAGTAAGTCCTTACACTGTTGAACTGCCTATGTCTGCAGGCTGAATAGGGTATAAGCTGGAATCATGCAGAGTGGAACGAGAAGCTAGTGAAAAACACTGGTGTTGACAATTTGGAGCAAACTGGGTGTTTCAGGAGGTGGATTTTCTATTTACTGTCTGCACACAAAATACATACATATAGATAAGTGCCTGCATTTTTATAGGATTTTAACTGCTGGATAACATTGTGAAAACATAGGAATCAGTTGAACACATACCTAAAACATTGACTTTAGTTCCTTCCGGGTGGCCTTTCTTTGTCTCCTCACTGTGAACAGATATTTTAAAAAGTTTACTTAACCTTCGTGAGCATTTCTAAAGCATAGTTACAGATTTTTTTTAGGTAGGGTCATCTGATAATCAGGCAAACTAAACAGGAAAAAATACTGGGGCTCAGGAGTTGGGTGTTTGCCTCGTAACCAGAAGGTTGACTGGGGCTCAGTCGTTGTGCAAGACACTTCACCGGTTGCCTCTGGTGGTGCCAGTGTCCGGCAGCCCCAGCTGTGGCTACAACATAGTGTGTGAATGTGTGTTTGAATGGGTGGATAACTGAATGTAGTGTAAAGCGCTTTGGGGTCTGTAGGGACTGAGTAGCTCTATACAAATGCAGCCCATTTCTCATTTTCTGAGGGATTTGGGGAGTTATAATCAAGTGCTGGTAGAAAATTTATTAGGCTAGATTTATTCAGAGAAAAAGGAATATGGAACATGGATTTATTTATATATGGCATTTATTTTTTAAAGATAGCTGTTAAAAACTGCAAAGCGACCTATTGAGAATCTATTTCACAGAATTAAATAAGCCTCAATAAGATGGTAAAATTCTGCTATGCAAATGTAAATGGTTGTCTAGATGTCATAATAGATGTAAGATGTCTTACTAGATTCTGCGGTTGGTCTCTTCTTTTTTCCAATCTGGTATTGTTTTGAATCAGTCAATAATTTTAACCCCAAAAGTACTGGTTTAATAATCAATTTTTTTTGAATAATCAACCCCCTCTTTTGTAGCCTCTAGTATCTTCTGTCAAACAACCCTTATCAAAGGTGCCTGGTTGACGACCCAGTCAATAAAGACGTTGAAAGACTTGAGGTGCATTCTTCTACAACGTTAGAAAAAACTCACTTTGCCATTTTGTTTGAGTTGAAAACCTAATCCAGTATGCTGGATCAAGACCAAAATCCAATCCTGTTATATTTAATGAAGCTAGGGCTGAAACAAATTTGGTCGTGGACTGCATTAGCAAAAAAACACACAAAAAACAACAGCAGTCTTTAAAGGGAAAAAACAACTCAGAAAAGTTCTTCCATCATTTGTATATAAATGAATTGATAATGAATGTTTTTATTATCACCAATATTGTATCTGCAATAATGGAAAAAATACAAAAGGGACGCTTGGCCACTATGTCTGAGGGTGTCAACACAAAGCAGTAGGGACAAACCAATTACTTCATTCTAATGAAACATTGTCACCGTGAATGAGTGAATGACATATTAATGAGTAATTTAATGGGCACCTGCTGTTGACAATGACATACCTGATAACTGTGCTTTGAGAGTGAACATCAGAAAAAGCATCCAGGTCTGCCAAGCCGAGGCTAGACGCACTGCTTGTCCCATTCCTGCAATGGGAAGATTACAAGACAGAAGATGCCACAGAGGGAAAAGAAAGTTACAGAGAACGTAAAAATCTAAGCACAGTGATGCATGTTATGTTTTTGTTAGCTGGTGGTCTACTTTATTGACAGCTGTAGCACAACTCGAGGCTCAAGCTGGGAGGGCTGGTGAATTTTGTCTAGCAGCAAGTCCATCTGATTATGGGGATGAGGAGATCTGCCGATACTTTAGGTGGGTAGGGTGGAAGGCAAGGCTAGCAGCCACGCCCATGTGTCACAGGATGGTTTAGGGATGAGGTGGAGTTAGAGTAAGCAGGTAAATGGAGAGCTAGCAGGGAGCAGCGGTTGTTATGGTTGTGCATTTAAAAATCTTGCATGACTGCTACGCTGAACATAAAAATAGGTCTTGCTTTTGTATGTTTTCTGTAATCGTGAACTCTTTTAGAAGCAGACACATATACAGCTCAATTTCAATTAATTATAATATCAAAAAGTTCATTTTAATAATTAAATTTGAAAAATGTAAACTTATAGACTACATCACACATAATTATATAGCAAATGTAGATAATAGATAAGTTTTTATCATCTCTTGATTATTATGAATTGCAGGCATTGAAAGCCCCAAATTCGCTTTTTCTGAAGGGTAGAATATTAAATAAGAATCCAGAATTACATAATGCAGAAATGTGGGTCTACTCAAAAATATTTTCCTGCACTGCTAAGCATAGAAACTTGGTTAGAGCTCATTTTGAATAAATCACTGCATCAATGTGGTCTGGTAATGAGATGATTAGCCTGTGGCACAGCTGAGGTATTAGGGAAGCCCAGGTCGCTTTAATAGCAGCCTTAAGGTCATCTGTATTGTTGGCTCTGCTGTCTCTCATCTTCCATTTGATGTTACTCTATGGATTTCTATGGATTACTATTGAGTATGTCAGTCAAGCAAAGTGATACTAAATGAAAAGATACAATGAACCGACTTAAGCAGGTGATTTGATTGCCCAAATCATCAGTGTAAGAACTTCACACTAGATCTATAGCAACTTTCATTCTAACAAATTCCGCTCTACACCTTGCTTTTCAAAAGAAATACAACATTGACTTCAATCCCTGGGTGGCTCAAAAAAAGGAATGGAATGGTTGCAGCCTGACTCCTGCATATATCTACAAGCCATGTCTCTTAAAGCACTGACTCAAGCTGCAGGACATGCTTTGTAAATCTCTCTCAAGCTCATCCACTCTGCTACACAACCCATTCAAGGCTGTGGTTATCACTGTTCCTTGTGCACATGTTTCTACACATTTCCTTCCACCTAACTTTCCATTAATTTGCTTGGAAACAGCACTCTGTGAGCAACTAACCTCTTTAACAGTGGCCCTTTGGGACTTAGCCTCTTTGGGAAGGGTGTGAATTAATGTCTGCTAGACAAATCCCAAGTCAGCAGTCTTCTCCAGTGTTGTGTAGGCTATAGCAAGAGCATTATCTAACATGGTTCAACACAATTTTGTCATAGTTTTTTCTAGAATGTCTAGAAACCATGATCCGTAAAATGCATAGAAATATACATCTGAAATGTGTATATATAAACAGTATAGTATACAGTACAAGCTTAATCTTTTAAAGTAGATGGTTTGAAAAAAAATGTCAGTGATATGGTAATTTATAACTATGCACCACTTGCAACAAAGAGCTTTTTTTTGTCTCTGTGATATTTTGGCCCTTATTGTGTCACATCACCTGATTTTCAGGTAAAGTGAGCTATGTTCCTTCAACTTAGTTCTAAAATTAATCCAGGGAGTTGTATCATTATCTTGCAAAAGGCAGGTTAAAGGTTGTAGCTCTATGTGGACTTTAATAACAAGCTCTTATCTTAACTCTGCTTTAGCCGGTGAATTACAGCAGCAGGAGGAAGTCACTTGGGGTTGGCACGAGAGGACAAGTGTCAGAAGCAATGGGCCAATGAGAGTGGAGTGAGGGTGGGAACAGCAGTAGCAGCGTTTGGAGCGGTATCGAGGAGCAATGGTTACTGACCCCTCACTCAGCTGGATAAAACTACTGGTCTCCTCGTGGGGGTCATCTTCAGGAGTTATGTGAGACCAGCTCCCCATGCTCTCTTCACTGCTAGCACTCATTGAACGCTTGTCCCTCTTCACTACTGCAGCCACCACCACAGCTGGTCTTTCCCTCTCACTGCTGGGGAGAGCAAACCGCAACATGGTGGGAGTGACCAGCTACTAGTTGAGCACAATGACTGCTGCAAAGCTTTTATAAACTCTGGACGATGTTCTCAAATCTCTATCTTAAGTTTGTGTAGTTAATTTAACAAAACTGCACAGTATTTTAACAGGCCAAAATGGGATAATTTAAACTATTTTACATAATCTTCATTAACCTATTATAAATAGAATGCCTTTACAAAGTAAAATTACAGCACACTACATACACACAAAAGCTAATTTATTTAAATATTTTCAATGCATCAGCAAACATTATTTCTCATGGGCACTTCTGGGTGTTTTTTTACCTTCTTTTTTTGTTTGCAAACTTATTAAATTAAGCCATAATTAGATCTTTGAGAGCTGCCATCCTCAACAATCCTTGAGGGGAATCAGATTTAATTGAACAGGCGAGTGATTGAGTCCCCCCTACAAAAGGGAATAACAGTTGCACTCCACTTGTTTTAGTATTACATGCATTGTGAAGTGAACAGAAGCATGTGTCGTGACTCTCTTGAGACCTCTAAGATTCTCAGCTTTTTGCTTAATGTTGATTATTACTAATTTGAGGATTTCTATCATTATTGAAATGCTCTAGATCAAATTTACTTGTGTGAGTGAATAGTTTTTTGTAAATAAGTGGCAATTCTTTCTGTCCTTAAAATACAGACATTAGAGGACATATTTCTAAGGGCTGATTTAAAAAAAAAACATTTGTCTCCACTGTGTAAAATTTTTAACAGTGTAGTTTAACATATAAACTTTATGTTTTATTTTAGATTTTGGACAGTAGGCTGGTATTTTTTTAATCACTCTCTAAGTATTACTTTTTTTTTAAATTGTAGTCGACATTAAGATCTGGATGGGACACATAACATTTTCCAGTCATAATTTATTACATACACTGGCAGCATTTAAGATAATCATCTTAAATAAAAGGTCAAATTCTGCTTAAGGCTCAGTTTTTCATCTGGAATGCATCATATTTCCTCCAAAAGTCTCAATGCCGTCTTATTTCTAAAGACCCCTTGATAAAGACTAACTCCCAAAGGGGTTCTTCTGAAGCTGAACAATTCTCAAAATTTAAAAGTAGACATTCCAGATAGTCTTCATTGAAGTAATCTAAGAACAATTCACTTCTCCCCTATGCAATGCAATGCAAAAAAATCCTTTAAATTTCCTCTGACTAACAATCTAATATAAGAAACAGATTATATTAAAATCCTGATAAAATAAACAACAATTTGTTAAATGCTTTAAGTGAAAAAAAACTATTTAAGCGAAGCGTAACTAAAACCTTTTGTCACATAAGTATCATGACATACTAAACTATTTATTTTATAAGCATTTAGTCTTTTTACAAAGCACTTGAACAGAATATTTAGCAAACATTCAGTGGGGCAAACATTTTTTTGGCAGCCATCGATCATGCAAGTTCTCTCACTTAAAGATGAGGTTGGTGATTTTTATCATAGGTACACTTAAACTGTGAGACAGCATGTAAAAAAAGGAAGGAACTGTAGGGAAATTATATTGTGTGATTTTTAAATTATGTATATGTATAAAGGTGCATAAAATATGAATTCAGCCCCTTCAAACAACCAATAATTCTGAACCTAATAGACCTGTTACTTCTTTAAGAACCTCTTCTATTCTCTACTTGTTACCTGTATTAATGGCACCTGTTTGAACTCAGTATTTGTATAAAAGACACCTGTCCACACCTTCAGTCAGATTCCAAACTCCACCATCGCCAAGACCACAGAGCTGTCTAAGGACACCAGGGACAAGACTGTACACCTGCACAAACCTGGGATGAGCTAATTAATCTTCAATAGGCAAGTAGTTTTGTGACAAGAGATCAACTGTAGAAGCAATTTTTAGAAAATGGAATAAATACAAGATCCCTGACAGTCTCCCTCAATCTGGGGGTCCATGCAAGATCTCACCTCAAAAGAGAACACATGATCTTGAGAACGGTGAGGAAACAAAAATGGAAACCACACGGGGGGAACTGATCAGTGACCCGAAGAGAGCTGGGACCACAGTAACAACGATTACCATTATTTACACACTACATTCTCATGGATTAAAATCCTGCTGCCCTCCAAAGGTCTATCTGCTGAAGTCAGCACATGTCCAGGCCCAAGTAAAGCTTGCCAGAGACCATCTGGATGATCCAGGGGATTGGGGGAATGTCATGTGGTCAAGTGAGACGAAAACAGAACTCTTTTGCATAAGCCTGACTTGCTGTTTGTAGGGGAAATAATCCGGAGTTGCAGCCCAAGACCACCATACCCACTGTGAAGCCTGGGTGTGGAAACATTATGCTCTGGGGCTGCTTTTCTTCCAGTCGGAACAACTATTCCAAATTTTGGAGAGGATGAATAGGCCCATGTAAAGTTAGATTTTGGGCAAAGACTTTCTTCTATCAATTTCTGTGTTTACATGCAGCCAACAACCTGCTCAAAGCCGGGATAATAGCAATAACCCGGTCACGCACGGCCATGTAAACACCCCCAAAAACCAGAATATTACCCCTGGGGTTCTCCTTTTCTAAGCCAAGTATCTGGTCATGTAAACACATATAGGCATATCCCCATCAAAATGAGCATTGATTTGTGTTCTGTGCATGTTCAATTCGTAAGGAATATTGGTCTTTTGAGTAGAGGAACTTCTTGTATAAGCCGCTAACTTTCTGTGCTTGCGCATGTAAACGGGTTATTCTGCATGTTTCAGAAACCCATATAGTGATCTTAAACTGACCATAACCTGAATATTGGCTGCATGTAAATGTAGCCACTGAGGCCACTGAAGATGAAACATAACTGGCTCTTCCAAACACACTGCCAGGGCAACAAAGGACTAACTAAGTAAAAAGCATGTCAAGGTTCTGGAGTGGCCTAGCCAGTCTGCAGACCTCAATCTAAAAGAAAATATGTGGAGGGAGTTGGATGTCCATGTTGCCTAGCAACAACCCCAAAACCCTAACCCCAAAATTAAAATCACAGACCTCGCAGAATAAGTGGGACAACTTGCACAATCGATGGATGCCACTGTAAATTCTGTAGCATACTACTTGTGTAAATATTAGTTATTTTATGTGGCTTATTCAAAAGTAAATGACATTGCTAGAGACTGGAGTCTTAACATTAATAACCCCAAATCAGAAACAGTTGGGACAGTATGGAAAATACAAAATAAAAAAGAAAGTAGTGATTTCTTGATTTACTTTAACTTTTTTTCATTGCAGACAACATGAACACAAAATATTTCATGTTTTGTCTGGTCAACTTAATTTCATTTGTTATTCAGACCTGCAACACATTCCAAAAAAGGTTGGGACAGGAGCAATTTTGGGCTAGTACTCAGGTAAATTGGTAAAATAAGGATTTGATTTGACAGATGATGTCAACAGGTGATTGTAATCATGATTTGGTACCAAGCGGGATTCCAAGAAAGGTCTAGTCCTTAAGGAGCAAAGATAGGCCGAGCATCACCAGTTTGCCAACGAATGCCTGAGAAAAATTATTGAAAGGTTTAAAACAATGTTCCTCAAAGAAAGATAGGAAAAATGTGGATATTTCCCCTTCAACAGTGCATAACATAATTAAAAGATTCAAGAAATCTGCAGGTATTCAGTGCATAAAGGGCATGGGTGTGAGCCTAAGCTGAACAACCTTGATCTCTGATCCTTCATGTGGCACTGCATTAAAAATAATCATTCATCTATAAGCAATATCACCACATGAGCTCAGGACTACTTTGGCAAACCTTTGTCCAGTACAACAATTCGTAGTTACATCCTCTTATGCCAGTTAAAACTGTAATGTGCCAAAAGGAAGACATATATTAAAAGTCCAGAAGTGCCTTCGACTTCTCTGAGCTTGGAGACGTCTAGGATAGACCATCACACAGTGGAAATATATACTGATGTCAGATGAATCAGTATTTCTTGGTATTTCTTGTGATAACTCGAAGCCGTGTGCTCTGGACCAAAGAAGAAAAAGATAATCCAGACTGTTACAAGTCCAAAAGCCAAGGTCTGTGACAGTATAGGGTTGTGTAAGAGCCATTGGCAAAGGTAACTTGCACTTCTGTGATGGCACCATTAATGCTGAAAAGCAGTGCCGGTGCTCTGCCCATGTGAATCAAGCACAGTGTTAACCCAAGTGGCCATAGGGCCTCCAATTAATCAGGATATATTTAAAATGAAAAACATATCCAAAGAAAATTAAAAGTAAGCAACTGTAAGCAAGTTAATAGTAAGCAATAGAAAAGTCTCCTCTGTGGTTGTGTTTAAACTTGTGTTCAGACTTAAAGCTATTCCTGACCTAGCTTAATTTGCTTCTCCCGTTTGTAAAAAACGTTTCCCTCCTTCCTTCTGATGTTGCTTGAGCCTGGCTGAGAGGGAGACAAACTGAAAGAAGCTGAAAGAATGATTTATATAAACACAGAAAAGACATGATCCCTTATTCAGCCTGTTAATCAAGCTTTTGTCAAAAATAATTTACTCTGAATAGTAGCGTTACAGTTTGTTAATCCACAATATGGAACTTAACGTGAAGAAATTCTAGAGAGTTTGACAGTTTTTTTTGTTTTGCTGTAGGAAGAATAGGACAATAACACAAATCACGAGGAAAACATTAAATAATGTGCTGTTTATTTGTTTTCAATGTAATGCAGGTCAAAGATAATTTAACAACGTACTGTTTTCAGTTGGATTTTAATTTAACATTCCGTCCCGGCTTTTACTGATTAGGGGTTGTTTATGTCGGGCTTTATTCATTGTTCTGTTACTCCCTGAGGGAGTCCACTTGGAATCACTCTTGAAATAGAGAATACCATACAAACACGGGATAGCAACAAGAATAGTTATATTTGAGAACTAACAAACCATCTGAATAAGCACTGGTGTGAAACGCCTGTGGTTAAGAAAGGGTTAAACAAAGGCAAGATTGACATGAACTGGTCAAACATGAAACCTGTCCAGTGTCAAGTGAGGAAATAAAAAAAACCTGTTTAGAGTGTAGCAAGCCATCTAACCTCAGATCTGATTGTTTCATTGCACACAGAGTTTGTACAATGTTCAGATTCCTTAACATTGACTTTAAAATGTGAGAGCATTACAGTCTTTGTCCAACAAAATATGTCCTCTACTCTAATTAATATTAAACTATTAAGAACAGCCAGTAACAAAACATTTTTCAAGTGTTACGGAGTTAATATTGTCCTCTTACTGATCGTTTATTTTGCTATAGATAAGTTAGATTAATAATGCTCAACCCCCCTTGATTCATTCTTTTTGGGTCCTTCTTTGTTTTATAAATAGTTCTCTGTGTATTTGTGTTGTGGCTGTAATGTGGTATCCAAGAGTGATCCTTATTAAGTGGAGTTCAACTGGATAAAACACTGAAGACACAAAAAGACGTCTGCACACCTTGGATCACACAAACAGGGTGAGTCACAGCCTAGTCAAAGGTTTTTTAAACCTCACATTCTGTTTAAATTGATCCATTTTCTGAGTCAATAGTTTCCCTTTGTGCCAGCCAGACTTTGATCAAACTCTAAGAATAGATTTTGTGTGCTCTATGTCTTCTCACTGGATATTTTTTGTCCAGCTTTAATGTTTATTTTAAAAATACCCATGTGATCCTACCTTACTCTTCACATCTTTTTATGTCTTGACAAAGATAATTCTGGGATAGATCAATAAACAATATATCTGCTTAAACAATGGCTGTCATTCTCCTGCAGGACTGTGTGTTGTGTAAAATACCTGCTGCTGCCGGCAATAGGTATTTCCATTTGCACGACATCTACAGATGCTTCCTGTGGTCCTGCTCCTGTTCTTACAGGCTTTGAAAGAGTCTCTTCAACCCTTTGATCTCCCTCAATGTGAATGAGTGGCACATCTCTTGGACCCCTGCTGCAGGGAGGGTTGCTATCAGAACTTCCAGAACCTATGCCAGCACTGGCTTGCTCCTGGATCGACCTACTTCGACTGCATACCAGATGAGACTGTTTAAACCCCCTTCGCCTCTCAACAAGCGTGTGAGGCTGTGTGTGTGACCTAGCTGCTGTCCCAGCTACATCTTGCTGTCCTCCAAGCGCAGACTTGCCAATATCCACAATGTCAGCTGCTAGTCGATTCGCAAATTGCTGGACATGAGGCTGGGAGTCTCCTGAAGCCTCTAACTCGATACTGTCCTCTGCTTCTGCAATGATCTTGTTCTTTCTCATTAATGACTCAATAGAGCTCGACCAGGTCTCATGGATCAGCATGTCAGTAATGTGATCAGTCTTACCCCTTTGATATAGGCAGGAGTCTGACTTACACAGTCCTGTTGCTGATACTGAGTTGGTAGGATAGATGTTTAGAGTGTCTCCGTATACATTACGGGCAAAACCATCAAAAGAGTTGGCTTTTATGGGTGAGTTGACTGTTAACCTAGAGTCTGAGGAGCGCCGGTCTGGGACAGAAGATTGCCTTATACAGAAGGGAGTTCTAGGAGTGGGAGGAAAAAGACTGTTGCTCCACTCTTTCGTTTTGGCAATGCCATATTCTTTGTTCTCTTTGTCCATGTCCCGGAGCATGAAGCGGTAAAATTCCTCTGTGATGCTCTCTGTGCTAGACTGCTTAGACAGGCAGGAGGAGGCTCTGACATTAAGGTGACCATTTTTCTTTGTCGCAGCCTGCTGCACAGCTGCAGCCAGGATGGTGCTGGCATTCTTCCCTGCATAATAATCCAACAGAAGGTCAAAACCTCTGCCCTCAGTCTCCATTTGGTTTACCATGAATCGTGAGAACTCATCCGTTATGCTCTCGCAGCTGGACTGCTTAGAAATGGAACTGCCACGGCTTAAGTTCTGACCTAACCTACTGCCAGGGCCCAGAGTGTTCGGGGCGCCCGAGGGGTCTGTGTCTTCTTCTGGAATGCTCTCATAGCTAGACGCCTTACCACGACTCCACTTTTCACACTGTAGCCGGCTGCGCTGCTGGCCTGTCTTGGAAGTATCCACCACATTGAGTTCAGGGCAATTCATGATTCTCGCTGTGACTTCAGAGGCAAAGAGAGCGAATGGGTCTTGCGGTTCATCTAGGTTAACGGATTCATCCACCACCCTGTTAACCAGCCTCTCCATTAATTCTGGTTGCTCCTCTGTTTTCCTCTTAATCTCACTGAGTCGTGGTGCCCGATGTTTTCTTGAGGCCACGTAGCTGCATTGAGACTCCTTTCTCCTTAAAACTGTGTGGCAAGCTGGCATCAAGTAGGTTTCTGTTACTTCGGTAGAAGTCCCATTAAGGGCACAAAACCAAGGCTGTTTCCCTGTGTTGTTTTCAAGACAGATGGCTGCCAGTTCCGTGGCCATTGACACCACTGTTGCAGCTAAATCCTCAGCATAACAAGTTATAGGTGCCCTAAAGTCAGAGTCCACTCTTGAAGAGAGAAGAGAGCTGCAGGAGTTGGATGAGGTCTGTGAGATTAGAGAGGTCTGTTTGCTGTCACTGCCCATCATTAATCTACCCCTTCTCTCTGGGCTGAGAGCTGGTATTTCACCTAAAGGTTCTCTGATGACACCATTATTCAGCTGCCGATCAGGCAAATCCTTAGCTTTAGGCTGACTTTGGCTGCGTTGTGAATGCAGCTGTTGTTCTTTAAAGTGTGCTGCGGAGGAAGAAGCCATTACATCTCCTTCTTCGGGGACATATTTTTGCTTCAGTCCCGGAACCATGGAAAACCTTTCTGTGCAGTGGAACATGCCACTCAGGTTCTCGCTATTTGTGGATTGACAAACGCCAACCAAGCTCTTTAGCTGACTTAAAGGATCACTGCTTTCCTTTACAGCAACAGA
The DNA here is from genome assembly GCA_028564705.1 of Apricaphanius iberus. Classification (NCBI taxonomy): domain Eukaryota; kingdom Metazoa; phylum Chordata; class Actinopteri; order Cyprinodontiformes; family Aphaniidae; genus Apricaphanius; species Apricaphanius iberus. Next base: position 73,166 of record JAPXFQ010002917.1, read on the forward strand.
TTTCTCAGCACACATGTCAATGTTCTGTGCTTCCTCTGACACTTGCTCACCTGTGGAAATATGACTTATTTTCTTTTGGGTCAAGCAGAGAATATCAAATAGCAAGTTGTTTACGCTGTCCTGCAGAAAGACCTGGAGGCTTGGCGCATCTTTTCCAGCACCCTCCAGCTCCTTTTTCTTTTTGGCCTTCTCTAAAGCATGTCTGAATAAGCTGTCAGCAACCTCATTTATAAGGTCATCCACCTCGCTGTCATCCATGCAACATTTTTTGGGACAGGTAATTCCATCTACTATCTTGTTATGCGTTGTCTCCAGCAGGTGTGCCACACTCTTGTAGCCTTGTGGTTGAGTCAAGACCTCTGCTGCTTCCCTGTGCAAAACCTCAGCAATGTTAGCTCGAAATGCTTCCACACTTGTACCTGCTGTCACACTGCAGTGCAGAGGAAAGGCTGTGGAAGCCTTGGCTGCAGACATCAGACCATGGGAGGCTGTGTAGACCTCAGTGCAATCTGCACCAGAATCACCACCTCCAATGGAATCCTCAGTTAACTCCACTGCTGCTACTGCTCCAGCCACTTGTGCCATTCCACACATAGCTGAGGACACAGAATAGTCACTTCTTTCCTTTACTTCCTGCTGCTCTTCCTCTGTTACCTCCACTGAAGTTGATTCGAGAGTAAGCTTTTCAGTCAGTTGTGGGGAAGAAATGGTGCCAATAATACTGGCTGCACAGGCCAAAGCCATTTCAACATGTCTGTGTCCTCCGCTGTGTTGAGGAGTTGGAGCCTGGATCCCACTCTCAGGGATTTCGTCTGTTTTGGGAGGAATATTGTGATCAAGCATGTGGGAGGGTTGCATCTCTGACCATTCTGCAGCTCCATCAGAATTGTCTGGGCTCTGAACTATTACAATTTTGGGCAGTTCAAAAGAGCAGGTCCGCTGTTGTGAAGGCTGTTGGGTCTTTGAAGGTCTGTTGGAAGGACAACTAGTGAGAGACATGCTGATTGCTGCCTCAGGGACAAAGGAAGTCTCATCTTGAGAGAGTCGTATAAAGGCATCTTGCAATACCGACTCAGCTAAATTGGTTGCATACTGCCCAGCGGATTCTTTTGTATGAACACTCTGACTTGGAGGCCCCTCCGTTTTTATGTCACTATCCTCATGGCTGTGATCACGAGCCAGCTGTGCCCTGTGACTTGACTGTCTGACACAGTGTTTTTGTGCAGCTTCAACTGAGCGATGGCCCACGTCACCACTGACTGGTTCTGTGAGGAGACAGAGGAAAACACAGAACGACAGGGAATGAAGCATGTCCTCACTGATCAGACCTCAACTCTTCAGTTTCTAACCTACATTAACTTTTTTCTACCCAAATAACAGAATTCCACACACTCTTTTCTCTTTTATTTACTGATCCTGCTGGTAACACAGCATCAAACTCCAATACTGAGGTAGAGAGGCTTACGATTTCTTAAGCCATCATCGTCACTATCCTCTCCAAGGTGTTCTAAAGCTGTCTGGAAGTCCTCTTCAATGGATGAAACTGAACGATTGGTGTCATCATCAACCTTCTGTCTAGCACTTTGGCCATATTGTAGCTGTCGGTCCTTCCACCACTCCATACCAATCAGAAACTTGTTGATCTCAAATATGATGCTGGCTGGAGGGGTGGAGTGCCTCTTCCCTGAACAGGGAAGCAGACACACACCTGTGCGCTTCCCGCCCTGAAAAAACAAAACAAAAAAACATCCAGAAACAAACACATACATTCAACATGCCTGCACACATGCATTCTAGGACAAAAAGTAGACTCTAGGTGGTAAATAAAGCCAAAATATTAAATATATGGTGTGCACAATTCCTGAAATGTCTTTGATGCCTTTGGGTGAACTCATAAAAGTTGAATTGCCTGTGCATTCATCTCAAGCCTTATATAGATCTCAGCAGAGGTTTTTTTCCTTTTGTTTTATTTTTAATGACGTATTAAGAGAGTTTTACATAAAAAAAGCTATTATTAAGGAACTTTTTAGATGGAGGGCAGAAAATACTGTTCTGACTGTTTTAGTCACTTTATATTTCTAAAGCAAACTATTGTAAATTATTTAAAAAGGACCTAAGTTGTTGTGCACCTAATAGTACAATTGTTTTATATGGTTTGTCAAACCTTGGTTGAGTTTTCAATGAAACTTGCTGATTTCCAAGCAAAGGCAGAGTTATGTGGTTAATATTTGCAACAATCATAGTTATATGAGTAATTCTGAGCAATTTTCAGAATTCCTGAACTCAATCATAAAAAAATAAATTTTTAAAAACAAAGTCTAAATACTATTTGCATATGTTTCTGTCTTGTGTGTTTTACCAAAGATTTTGTATGATAAAATTGTGGCCACAGTTGTGTTTAGCCAACCGGTCATGCATAGACTGGATGGACAGAGAACAATAACAATGGCTGTTTTGAAGTAACTGCATATAGTTACATGAAATCCTTTTAAATCATTTTACACTCAGTAATTTTCCAGTTAATTAATTTTCCATCATAACCCTTTATTTGGAACATAGAGTACAGTAAATGGTAGAGAAGATTGAGTTTTTGCATTGAATTAACACTGTTGTGTTCCAGGGGTGTTCTGCACTAAAGAAGTAAAACAGCAAGTATTTATGTAAAAACAAAAGATTCAAACCTAATCTCAATAAATTGCTGCATCACACAACAACTGGCACTCTTTAAAATCTGATTATTTCAATGAATGAAGAAAATTTGGAAGCTGTGTAGACTACTGCACACTTACCTTCGAGGGGGAGTGTGGGTGAGTTTGGCATGTTTCTGAGGTTTCCAGGCCACCAAGCAGTAGGATCTCATTTTCTTTGGGCTGGTGAACGGTCAGTAATTCAACAAGCTTTGGCAGGTCTGGAGATATTGATGCCAATTTCTGCAAGCAACATGCCAACCATGGAGAAAATGCATTGTGATGGAAAAAAGCTCTTATGAAGCTTTATAATTGAATACAAAATGCTTTCTTAAGATCCAGGTCTAGTCCATGTAATTACGGTTTCCCTCCTGTGAGGAGTCTTGAACCGTATGGAATTATCGATCGCCCACTACCCGCTGCAAATAAAATACTAGGAAATTTGCATATCATCTAACAAATAGACCCTGTAATTCTGGGTAATGATCTTGAATCCATGGCAACGGAGGTGGGATGTTTATATGGAACACAATGAACAATATTCCTCAGTGATTAAAAGTGGGCAGAAAAGATAAAAGAAAGTAAAAAAAGGAGGAATGAGAGTACAAAGGAGCAAGGAACTGACTCACCTTGGTGTTTTTATCATCTCCACAGTTTGTTTTTTGAGTGTCCAGATTTACAAAACAGATCTGAGGGAAAAAAAGATAATAAGGGTATGACATCAGAGAAAAACTGAGATGACAAAGATTTATTTTTAAAAAAATTCTCCCAAACAAATTTTTATTGACCCAAATTCTTCAGACCTTCCAAAAAGTATAGCCTGGCAATGTCAATTTAAAAGTCCAGCAACTGCCTGCTGTTTCTGAATAACCACAGTTTGAGCAATGTCTCTCTGGGGCTTCCAGCCTTCATGTTGACTCCATTTCCCTCCTTCCTCCCACCTCACACACCTTTGCCTCAGGCTGCAGGTTTAATGGAGTGTGATAGAGTCTTCATGTCAGCGCTGGGAGTTGGGGACTCTAACGGCTGGTGTTTGAATTAGTAGCACAGGCCCCTGTGTGAGTCAGGGCAGCCAAGTTGAAATAAATAAAGAGTAGCTTCAACAGTGTATAAGAACGGTGTGGAGGTGGTTCTTATTCAAGCAGCCATTTTCAGCATGTATGTTCCAGGTACTGTGACACGCTGAGAAAAGAAGGATATTCATGCCTCAGTCACAGGAACACATGCGTCTAACATTTCTAAGTACTTGGTTGTTGTTGCAGATCAAACCTAGTCACCCTAAGGGTGACAGAAGAGGTCTGAATCTTTCAAATGCATGCTTATGTATTGACTATATCTACTGCTACCCAACTACATTTTCTATGCATATGACCTAAAAATACCTGAGGACTGAAACATTTGACACATTGCTGAGAAGAACTGGAGCCACCCTGAAGGGGCTTTGAACAGAACGTGTGAAATATAGCCTACTATTTTCTACATGCTTTTCATTTTTTCATTATTTGTGTGGTATTAGATGAAACATGTACCCTGGAGGCTGTCAAGACGCCAAAGAAGATCCCACATCAAGGTCTATCTACTTTACGCTCTAGCATTTCCTTTTTCAGTATTATGCCACATGATGCTCGTTATATTGTGAAATCCGTTATAGGAGCAAAAAGTTTAACAACACGCCTTTCTCACAAAATATTATTATTAAAGAGTAGAGCTGCACAGTTTTAGGAAAATGTAACTTTGTGATAAAATTGCTGAATTTTTTGATAATATTTATTGAGATTAACCACTATAACCTTTTTAACATGGTAATGTTTTCAATACTTACCCAGAGTTTTAAGATAACAGCCACTAAGATCTAGACAAAATACGGACAATACTAGCAGAAAAAGTCCATGCAACTGGCAAGATATGTTACTGGCCAGTAGAATTTGTATACATAGCTCTGACATGTTGTAGTTTGCTAAGAATTGCAAACAGACAGTCTTTAAAAACTGCAATACTGCACACAGTAGAAGTATTACTTTAAGCAGGGTTCAAATTACACAGAAGCTTTTGGGGGAGCCATACTTTTCATTGTGCACTGCAATTTCAAAATTCATATGCACACACCTATATATTTATGGCAAAACGGTCAAAAACATAAAAAAATAATTTTGGTAGTTTAACAGCTTCTGAACAAAGAAAAAACTAAGGGATCAACATGCAATCCAGCATTTTCTGCCTTACAGCCATTCAAGAACAACAAATCACAGGGTAACTTAGATCAGAAACCCCACCATTATGACTATGCTTGTCATCCTCACCACCACCATCAAAAACAAAATATTTGCTTAACATAGATCTAATATCAGTACAGTAGGTCTATATTATCTTTAAATCGGTAGGGACCACAGGTACCACAAGTCCGATTTGTGAACCAATTTCTAACAAACTAGCTCTGATTTGATTGGCGATTTGTGGTATGATTTAAGCACATTTTAGAGCTATTACATTTTTTTTAGTCATTATGGTTGGGGGCTTTCTTAAAGCCATTTTGAATTGCTAATATCTCAGAAAGACTTATTAATTTCTTGCATTAAATGAATGTTCATTTTCTCTTCTGTCTGACATTTCAACTGCTCTTTTTTTTTAGCTAAACTTTCTCAATGCTTGAAACTTTTCTTGTTTATTCTGTAATTCACTGCTGACTTCTCCATTCATCCATTAGCAAGCAGCACACTTTATTGGTACATGGGCCCGCTTTGCCTCCCTACTTTCCACTGAGAGCCAGGTATTCTTACCATTCCACTCGTTCTACGAGTGGGCGACTGTGGCTCAGTGGTAGAGTAGTTGGCTTGCAATTGGAGGGTTGCAGGTTCGATTCCAGCTTCCTCCAGTCACATGTCGATGTGCCCCTGGGCAAGGCACTTAACCCCCAAATTCTACATTGTCCTACCGAGCCATTTTGGGTGTTGGTGTGTGAATGGGTGAATGTGGCTTCAATGTAAAGCCCTTTGAGTGGTCAGTAAGACTAGAAAAGCGCTATATAAGTTCAGTCCATTTACCATTACTGCTTTTTTGTCCAGTTAAAAGGAAAGGTTGCATGACAGGATTCGGCAAAACCGATTAACTTGCACTTGTCCTCTTCACTGCTATTATCTAGTATACTTTTAAAGATCATGTCCAAAACTTGAGTAAGACTTTGTCCAAACTAATCCCAGACAGTGTCGTTCCAAATGTGCTTGATTAGCAAGAAAAAGCACAAATAAGCGTCAAAACAGTGCCTTTACACAGTTATGGTCACAGAAGGAAATACGTGAAAGTTATTTTAAGAAGTCAGTATTCAGAAAATGTAATGTGAGAAATTTAACACACAAATTTGAAAAATTATGATTTCATTTAATCTGAAACACATTAGGATTCTTGTGGGGGAAAAAAAAAAATCAGAACTAAATTAAAAATTAACTTTTTAGAGCTCCCCCATGGTCTGTGAGTTGTGGGCCTTCAGGGGAGCCGAGCTCCCCATAGCTCCCCCGTAATTCGAACCCTGACTTTAAGTATCATTATTTTAGCTGCACTGCTAAGTGGTACATAAAATCATACTATTGTGACAAAGCATTCGCTGGTGAAAGAATCAAGGGGCTAAGGGTAGAAAAATAGTTAAAATAGTCATCGTAACAATCCTATTCCCCCTGTTAGTTTTAGGGTTAGTATCATTCCTTAATTAGAATTTTTTATTATCACAAGTTGATAAATTATTAATACAGTATTATTTTTAAATGATAACAATAAATAATACATTAGTTGCTACCAGGCAATACAGAACTTAGTGCTCAAGAATGAGGCAAGATCTTAGAAATGTATTTGAGTATGTGTCACAAATCACAATCTCTGTTTTAAGGACTTTCTCACCAGTATATAATAGTCCAGTACAGTTGTCTCAATCTGTTTCTTCCCAAGAAAGGTCTGAGAAAAGCTCTGTTTGGGTTTTTAGAGACTGATACAGTTCAGGTTTAATTAATTGTTTTAGCGTCATTTAAATTGTTGAAGGCTTTCTCAAGGCTTATGTAACCAAGTGTTCTCAGCTAGCCTTATAAATCTGTATTGATCAACTCGGTGAAAACATCAGGGGGTATTCCACAAAGCCAGCTAAACAAATCTAGGCTCATTTGAAATATCCTCACTTGTTTTAGCGTAACAGTTCACTCCAGGCTTATTCGGTTCCATCAACGAAGTGCTGGTGAATTGAATCCGCGCTGATTGAAGGAAGGCTTAACAAGCGGGGCTCATGTGCATTGACAGGCAGCCCTAGTCAATCAATGCTAGATAAGTGAGTATAGAAGGAAAGGAAAAAGCCATGTTCTTCTCCAAGTTGAGAAAGACTTATTAATGCAGCCTATGAGCGTCACAATTACATCATATCCAATAAAGGGAATGCCAGCTGCATATAAAAGCTCGTCAGAATCTACTGTTATAATGTAAATTAGGGGATGTTCCTTACGGACTGTTTGGAGTGTGACACTGAGCGCGGAGAGTGCTTCTAAATTCATCTGAATAAATTATATTACCTCGCTGGGTATGGCAAGATAACCTGGAGTCTGTTGTGAATTATTAAAACCAGAATATAACACAGGATAGAAATGACATAAGAAAGGATGTAAAATATTAATAAACTAAATAAGAATTGTTAAATTATTTAAAATGTAAAATTACATTATAACAGCATTTAAATTTACATGTGCATATTTGAAGGTTTAAAAAACTTTTAACCAGTTTCAAAGTACTTTAAAACTATTTTCACACATTTAGACAGGACAGCATGATTTTATGGCTCCCTTTTGGCTCTACAGTAACAGTTTGTGTTGCAGCAAAACTGTTGCCTCTGACTGAACTCACGCTGTTGTCATAGGATAGTCCTATTAAGAAGACACTCAGGTTGTCCAACAGTAACAAGAAACAGTCAGCTTTACATACAGAAAATATTAGCCAGTTAGTTAGTAGGGATGGGTACCGAAACCCGGTATTAAATTAGCCCCAGGGCTGATTGTGACAGTCCACCGGAGTGATGGTAAAATTAAGGTTGTATTCATCTTTTACGGGAGATATAAACACAAGCCAAACACTGTATTGGCTATCCGCTCCCCCTTAACAAACACACGCCGCCGGAACAGATGGTGGGAGGAGAGACTGCCGTGCTCTGACTAGAAGCTCCACTCACCAGTAAAACAAAGAAGATGGCAGAGCGAATGAAACGATACAAACTTTGCCTTTGTTTTACAAAAAAAGAAGCTGACAATGCACGCTGTCACAAATGCAATAAAAGCTTTGCTTTCAAAGACCAGAACACAAGTACTTTGACTAAACACCTTGCTAAAATACATCAAATACAAACAGAGAGATGCACAGTTTATGACTGCCTGAGTGCTGCAGCAGTATGCGGCGGTACGAAAAATGGATGGGTGGATGTTATATTGATGTTCTCAATGTTCTCAGGGCTTATTTTGCAATATACACTTTAGCATTCAAAATCTTTCATTTTGGCTCTTTCTTGCATTGTTTTATAGGGAAGTTATGTTTGATACTTTTTATTAGAATACCTTAAACTTTTTTTAATAGACAACATAGTATTTTTTCGTTTTTAATATATAAAATAAGTTGTTTTATACAGTGTTTTTATTAAGTTATTAATTTCTTACTTTGTATTTTGTAGTTATTTATTTTCTATGCTTTACTGTTAAAATTATTAAAAAATAAAACAATTATAGTTCATTGTTTGTATTGTTCCCCTTTTGTTTTAGTCTTTCAAAAAAAAGTACCAATAAGGATACCATAAAGTACCAGATCGATAAGGAGTATAGTTAAGAGTAGTAGTCTTGATAAATCTTTAACGATACCCATCCCTATTAGTTAGCCATAGAAAATGGCTAAAAGAAAGTTTAAAAGAGCCACATGTGAATGTGATTCTGGAGTTCAAAACAATAATTTTACTTATCTCTCCTTTATTTCATTTAAAAAAAGAGCAACTGTATCTGTATATGTTTACTTACAGAAAAAATTGTGGGTATTTTTTGTCATATTTAGGAATGTTAACTAGTCATGATTAATTCACAGCTAACGTACGATTAATTAGATTAAAAAAATGAATCGTTTGACAGCCCTCATATCTAGCCATCACAGTCACAGCCCCCCCTGGAGAAAATTCCACCAGTGTATTATACATAGAAACATAAACAGTATACTATCACATAACGTAGTTGCCATGGCTGTTGTGGTTTCTAGCAGCATTATGATCGGCCACCACCCCGCATTGTTCCCCTTCCCATCACTGCATCCTTATCACCAAACAAATACGGTCACCTTTTATTTGGTTCCTGCCCATGCTTTATCTTTCCCAGCTGATGTTTACATGGTCAGACCTTAAGATGCAGGGTCATGCACGCGTTTATCGTCTAATGTGTCTGAAAAACCGATGGAATCAGTGCCTGTCCCCAGGCTTGTGTCGCCATCAGATAGCTAGATAGTTCTCCGCCTCCCAAATTTAGAACAGCTGCCTCTCTGTTCTCACCGTCTGATGGGGTTAAATTGCTTCAACCCTTCTCAAGGTCAGAGGGATCACTCGATTTGTTTTGCCTGCATGTTGTGTGCAGGCAGCATGCTGGCAGGCAGGAGAAGGTGTTGTCACTGCTTTCTCTTGGAGTATTTCCAGTATAAGGAGATGTAAAAACCGCTGAGATGCTTCTGAACAAATCTCCTGCTTATCTCTTGGAAAATAGTTATTTATAATGGAAGTAGAAACCTATGGTGTATATATATATATATATATATATATATATATATATATATATTCAGTCTATAATAGCTTATACCTTTTCCTTTGTCTGAGCACTGTGAGCAAATTCTAATACAGTGGTCTTTGTCTGGAGTAAATTTTGTGAATTAATCTCAGCCGCCATGTGTACGTTGTTGACATTTAAAGGCTATGCTGACAAGAAGGTCCTCGTCGGGCTCAGCGCTCTGACATGAACAACGGAGAGCAAATGAGGAAACTATTTTTACTGCTTAGTGAGTCGATTGCTATTGTTATTTTTGTGAGTAGGAGGTAACAAAATATGTGTTCGGATAAAGGCCATAGGTGACACATGCACTCAATGAAGGCCACAGGACAGAAAAAAAATCGGAATGTTTTCAGGGTGAGACAGAGAGGCGCTCTTTTATATATATGACTAGGTTTTCAAGAAGCAGCTGTCATGACATTATCGTTGATAGTTGTGGAAAATATGTTTGCATAGATACATAGATCCAGTTTTAGGCTGAGACAATGGTTTTCTGACTGAGTTTCACTTCACAGGGGGATTTTTCTGAAATATCAGGATTATTTATATTGCTTAAAATAATTAATTGAAAGAGTGTCTGAATATGGCCTGTACCCCAATAAACAACTTTTAACACTGCACTGATCTTCATAGTGGGGTTGTAATGAAATCTTGTGGCTCTTTTATGGGTGACATTTTTATGATATGTTCGTCAGCCTGTGACTTTGTTTGATGAAGTGGATGTGAAATATTTATTAGACTTCAGTATGAATGTGTGTGCTTTAAGCTGGATACACTTTTTATATTTTATATCCCAAATATTTTCTTGCACTTTTACTTACAGTGATCAGACAGAAGGGAGACATGCAACACACATCCAAATGTTAGGAATCAAACACTGCTTGGTCTGATAGCTAAAGCTTAGCCTTGCTCTGCAAGATGGATTTTTGCGACATTTGGAGTTTTCAAAATGCTGGAGAGTCCATCTTGGACAGCTCCAATCTAAACCATCCGAACTCCGACCAATATTTCGCCGGACTAATCGTTTGTCAGCATTGCGGTTTAGGGTGGGAGTAGAGTTGTAACGATAGTATCAAGCTAAGTGAAACAAAGATGGCCGCACCGGTTGATGCTCGTGTAAAAGCGTCTATTGAATCAATCTTAAAGGAACTGGATAATATTTCTTAGTTAAGAAATGAGCAAAGGGAAGCATTTTGTGAAAAGTGAAACAAGTGAAACAAACATGGCCGCACCAGTTGACGCTCGCGTAGAAGCCAGTGCCAGCCGGGCGCTACCTTGCGCGTCGTCCAATCAGCTCAAAATATTCTACCAGATGGCTTTCCCTCTTTCAGACGGTTTCTGCTGCAAAGATTCCAGATCGAAATGTGTAGGCTCGACACAGGGCGGGGGTGTGATCTCAGCCCCATGGCGTGAGGAGGCGGTTTATAAAACTCGGCCCCTCGGGGCACAGCTTTCCTGCGCCCCAAACCGTCCCATCTCTTGTATTGAAGATGAGCCACTGCGCCTGTACAATGTTTAACCAGAGTCTATGGGCAGAGATTTTTGTGCCCCAAGGCGGAAATATGTCCTCAATCAGACAGCACAGATGAGCGTAACAACTCAACTCACCAAAAACTGTTAATTATTTATCTTGCACATCTTAAGAAAACACACATGTACATCAAAAATATTTTTATATTACTATACTTTTTTTCCACATTTTTTTCAAGGTAATATGGCAAGTTGTGAGTTTTGTGCTGGTGCCCTACCGCCCTCTATTGGCTAGCCACCACCAGCATGCCATTCTGCTTTTTTGAATGTAAATGTGGAACCTTGTAAATAAATAAAAAACACGATGACTTAAATACAGTAATAAGGAAATAAATTAAAGAAATGTATTTCAATAAACGGATATACAGTAGGTAAATGGCAATACTGAATACAGTATCCCCCACACTTACTGGAACCCCTTCTAAAAGAAGCAAAACATTTAAAAATAAATCAATCCTTTGCCGGAGCAGTGCAGCATATTCACACAGAATTTCTATAGTAAAAACATTAAAAAAAATATTAATAGATATATCTTTGCCCCAATTAGAGAAACGTTGGAATATTTTCTTAAGTTGATCAATGTCTAGGAACTCTTAATTAAAAATCCCTCACTTCCTGTTTCCTTGGGGTATAAACATAATGGGGTGCAGAAACCAATTTCTCTAAGGAAGCAATTAATTATGTAAAGTGTATTAATAAAACACTATTCACAGATAAAATCGCAAAGTATGTCACAGTACACTTCAAAGTGGTAAAGCGAGAAAATTGTATTCAAGTAAGATAGGTGAGAACTGCAGCAAAAGGTTTACTATTAAACTGGTTACTTAAATAGAAATTATTTCATTGCTTTTTAAACATTATATTTAACCAGGGGTGCGATCAAACCAGTTTGCAACTGATGTTTGAGATGGTTCTGATTTCAAATACTATTACTCCAGACTAGTTTTATTAATCTTGTTTAAGATGGCCTTTCTGCATGCAGTTTAAATATTCTCCTTGTGAATTTGTGGGTTATCACCAGGTTCTCTGGTTTTCCCCTCACAGTCCAACAACATAAGCGTTAGTTTAACTGATCTCTAAAGCAGCCCTTAAGTATGAATGTCCGGTGCTTGGTTGTTTTTCCTCTCTTTGTGTTGCCCTGTGAGGGACTGGCAACTACGAATGTCCCTATCAGGTTGTTTTGCTTTCGATTCAGAGTCATTTAATGTTTAGTATCCACCAATACAGAGTCCCTATCCAATAATTCTATAGGTAATACATAAAAAAAGAATAAAGAAGAGCGAAAAAACAGATCCAGGATGTTCCTTATATTTTATTTAATTCACCTTAATTTAACATTTAACAACTTTGATAACAAAGAGAGTACTTCTGTGAGGTAGCTTGTACAATCGAGTAATAAATAACATAAATTATTCACTTTTGGACTTTAGTGCAACAGTAAATATAAAAAAATTACCTCAACTTAAATATACATAATAATGAGAATGTATAAACATATCAGGGGTTGCGTTAACTGAATATTTTCCACATTTGACCGTTTTTTAGAACAGTGAGGTAAAAATCTGAAAGCTTTCAGTTTTACAATTGATCTGTTTTCACACTGGCCACTTGTTGGAAATGCAGAGATACTATAAACTTTACGAATGGATTCCAGGTAAATGAATCAATTAAATGAAAGATTCCCAGACACTTTGATCAAGCCATGTAGCTGACCGGGAGCTGACTGCAGGTTAAAAAGTTTCTGAGCAATCTCACTATTTGATTACACACAAGTGGTCATTCATTACCATTCTATGTGGAGCCGGACCCGCAGCAGGTGTATTCTAAGGGCAATTTTAATTTCACTGTTATTGGTAGTGCTCTGTTCAGCTTGTGTGGATTGAATATTTAAAGTGAATAAAAGATAAACACTATAGATAGGCAGCAGCCCTCCAACCCATATAACCAGGTATAAACAGTGAATAGATGATCAAAACAAAATAAATATATTTGAAAAATTGTTCAGTTCCCTTTTAGTCTAATTTTATCTCCTTTGACATTCATTATAATTTAATGCAAGTCAAATTTTCATAATTTGGAATTGGACAATTTACTAGCTACTTTTTATCTTCCTATAAGCAAACTATGGCCAGTAACTCGCAAACTCTGAGCAAAATTGCATGACTTTTCAACATCCTGCTTAAAAAGTGGATTATATATTAAAATGTTAAAAAACAAAACATTGTCAGTAAAGTAACTGAGTGTAATCGTCAGTAAAATCATCAAACAGTAAGCAACAACTCAGCTGGGACCATAACTGCAGCCTCCTCTTTGCCTTGGTGTGTTTTATCCTTAGTGTCACACACCATTAAGGTTTATGTTGAGCTAACCGATGATTCAGTTTAATAACTGTTCGCCAAGAATGCCTATGTTTACATTAGCCCTGTCAGAGTATAAGCAATCTGGAACCTTGGAGCTCAAGTAGGATGGAGTGGAGGAAGTTGAGAGAGCCGGCAGATGGATTAAAAAAAAGGTAAAAAGGCTTTGTTGAAAAATGACCATGCCACTTGCTTAACTGACATGAAAAGTTCTTTATAATGTCCACTTGCTAATAATCACCCTATTCCTCTCACATTGTGGAGTTGGATATGTCTTGAGAGCCGTCTGTTTTTATAGTTTGAGAATTACTATAGAAAAAATGCAATTCTTGGTAATTGGATTTGTTTGAACAGCTAAAACAGTAATTGCTCAGTGAGAATATTTATTGTGCCAATCTGTGACAAAGAGCTGCCTTGGCGAAGTCCAACTCACTGGATATGAACCCCACTTACTGCAGATATTGTGAACCAGGATTTGACACTGGTTGTCCAGGGACCTAACAGCCCATTTCAAAGGGCCTGGTACTCTGTGCTCTCCATAAAACACAGACCAGGACACAAATATTTCCCAAAATATCTGTAACAAATTTTGCTTTATCTGACCATGTATGTGTATGTGTGTCCTTTCAAACATTTCCCACTTTCTCAGGGAGAGTTTATTTGAAACCTGTTAAACAAAAAGTGTCTCACTTCACCCCCAACTCAAGTGAAAGCAGTCTGAGGTAGAAAGAGGTATCAATGAAATAGCGATCCACTTTTAGGCTATAGTGCAAAAAGGAAGTGTCAATAAGCCAAAAGAAAATGGCAGAGAACGCTACTCAAAGTTCACTGTCAGATTTACAAAGAAAGACTGAAATGATCAACCATCAACTAATGGTGCGTTCAGACTGCAAGCTTTGTCAGCGTCAAGCAACGCTCATAAAGCGACTTGTTCGATGCATATACACAGAAGATACATTTTTGAGCTGAAGCTCGCAACTTGTAGGCGGGCCGTTCTCTGCTTGATGTTTTAAAAACTTTCAGATCGTGGTTGGCTAGGCAGAGTCGACGTCAGGCAACGTTACAACAGTGAGATGCTCTGATTGGTTGCCGTGCTCCGTCAAGAGCGTTAAGACCGTCAAAAGTTCAACTAGCTGAACTTTTGTGTTACTAGCGTTGTGCACTTTGAAGCTTGAAACACAGGAAAAGCTTAAAAAGTTGACGGAGCCAATGCTCACAAAGCGTCCTAAAGACTGCTACACTCCTCCAACGGCCTCAACCATAGACTTAATATGCAATCTTGCAGCTGCTGACGCTGACAAAGCCTGAGGTCTGAATACACCATAACTTTGACAGATGCAAGGGAATCATGCTTTTCTGAAATCATTATCAGACAAAAACATATACTGTCTATAAGTAGGTTTAATGCTGTTTGACAAGCTGTTGGCTGGCAATTAAAGCCCATTTTAATGTCATATGGACTGCATTATGTTTTTTTCCAGACACAGGTGAATGATATAAAAATAATTAAAATGTTTATGATTGAACTAGAAATTCTTGATGTTCTAAGGCTGAAAGTATACTTGTTTTTTAACCTCACGACACAAGCAGCAAATTTTGTTTTGAACTGGCTTTGCATGTAGTACTGAAGAATCCCACTGGGGGCAGAGTACAGACTCAGACCGGATAGTGCCACAGAAGAAGTAAAATAAACATGGCGACTGTAGGAGATTATTAGCTGGTTAATATTCAGATAACAACAGAAAAAAAGAGGGTAGAAGTATTGTATATGGTATGTAAAACATATTTACCTCTATTTTTGATTTCTTTCCTACTGGATTTGCCGCTGTCGACCGCACATACCTACAGACGGCTAAATTGCGCTCTCCACTCCCCCTACTGGTTATAGCGCTTATTATAGATACGCTGTTTGGTTCTTGTCTGACCTTTTAAGCCAATAAACTTCTAAACTTTAGACGTGACTCCATCCATCCATCTTCTTCCGCGGGGGCAGTAGGTCAAAGAAGAGAGACCCAGACTTCCCTCTCCCGGCCATTTAGGTCGGCTCCTCGTGAGGAATCCTGAGGCGTTCCCAAGCAAGCTGGGAGTCATAATCCCTCCAGCGAGTCCTGGGTCTTCCCCTGGCCTCCTCCCAGTGGGATCTGCCCGGAACACCTCACCAGGGAGACGTCCAGGAGGCATCCTGACCAGATGCCCGAGCCACCTCAACTGGCTCCTCTCGATGTGGAGGAGCAGTGGCTCTACTCTGAGCCCCTACCTTTTATGGAATGTTGTTACACTTATAAATAGAAGGTTTGCAAACTTCCCTGTGACAACTAAATGGTCCTGCTTATCAGTGAAGCAGGTGTCGTTTTTCCTCACGTACTGAGAGCAGCAGAAAAAGTGTCTCCAATTATGATGATCGGCGCACCCTCAGTAGAAAATCTGGCCCAGCTGTGTGATAAGGGAAATTTTACTGTATTCAGTTTGAAATCAAATCATTTTTATTCTTTATTTCCAACAGGAACGTCTCCACTGTCCCCATCACATTTACTGTCTGTCTCACTGTCTCCCAGGCGGAGTTATTTATCTTATTGGTTCCCCCTGAGCTGATAGAGCCAAACTGCAATGTTCAAGACTAATTTAACTTATTTCAGAATCAGAATCAGAATCAGAATCAGCTTTAATGGCCAAGAATGATGCATACAAGGAATTTACAGATACAGTACAACCTGTCCAAGATCATTACAAACAACAACAACAACAATAAACAGATCCAGGTCACTGTTGGGCATGCAGCCACCGAGCGGCGCTCCCGTTTATGAAACATAGAGAAATACACATCTGGGGAGGGGAGGGTTCCACGGTGAGGGGGAAAAAACGCTCACCTGTGTTGTGGGTCCGTACAGCACTCACAACGCAGGTAATTGAAAAAACCACACCAACAAACATTTAAGCACATATTCAGACATTAACAATGACACATCAGGAAGGATGGGCAGGTATGAGCTCCAGTCCACAGGGTAACGCGCTGCCATCGAGGCGCGCTGTTATCCAGCTTCCTGTTGCAGGAGAGAGAATTAAGGATACAGCAAGACGGTGTGTGTGAATGTGAGTGTGTGTAACCATGTCAGTGTGTGCGTCAGTAGATGCAAGTGTACGGGGGAGAGGAGACTCTGTTGACATTCTTCACAGGGACATTTGATTAGGACCAGGTTGAAGGTCTTCATGGGAGCCAAAATATAAATTGTTTGGATTGCAGGGAGATATCAAATATTCCTTTCTGCCCCTTCAGTCTGTCAGTGGTTTCTTTCATAGTCTAATTCAGCCAAATTGTAGTTCAAATTAAAGTTCAAAATCCAAATTAATTCTCAGATTAATAGTTCCAAATCCAATTAATTTCCAGTTGCCCCAATCCGTACCGACAGTATCTCCAAGTCCGATGACAAATTGCAGATGAGTCCCAGAGCGCCGGCCAGATCGCCTCTTACAGCGTCTGTTTTGCGTCCCAGCTCCCCCAGCATTTGGTTCTGAGTCCCATCAGTACGAATCAACGCATCCAGCTGTTCCTTCAGCCGTCCAATCGCTTCCAGAACAGTGACCAATCTCGACCGTGTTTCAGATCTTTGTTGCCATTTTTCGGTAGTTCCAGTAACTGCCCATTCCAATCAGCAGAAACCCGATCACCATGGTTGACACCCCGGTTGACCCTTACCGGTGCTTCGTAGAGTTGAGTAGATTTTATCAATAGCATTCAGAGACCAGCTGACCATTTCCATCTTCGCTTATTCAGTTTGGTTTCGGAGAAAATTGCCAAAAGATACTCCAGATAGAGGCACAGGAGACAGAGAGCTGTGGGATAAGACACAGGAGGAGGAGGGAGGGAAAAAAGCGACCGTCCTCGCTGAGAGCTGAGCAGAAAAGTGTTCAAAGAAGTTAAGTATTTCCACAGAAGTGAAAAACAACAAATTAAACGATTATTTGCCACATTTCTTTCTGTCTGCAGCAGAAATATAACAGCTGCGTGTTGGGTGGATGGGGGTAAGATGAAGCAGAGAAACCGCTAATAATAGAGGGCAAAAACTATTAGTGTTTAAATTAATTTGTGTTAACTATGACATTTTTAAAAGTCCGTTCATCATGAATACTATTTTTGCCCCACTTATGCTTTACCTTAACCTCGGTTTCACTGACATTCCTTTCATTGCTTTCTTGGCCATTATTTTTGGGAAGAACGCAAGGATTTCATGGATGTGTCAGAAGATTTGGTGTTACCAAATATGGTTAATTGACAGCGTTTCCGTATGCAAATGACTGTGAACGGCCATGAGCAACTGGGTACACAAATGTGGGATCTATCAATACGAATGCGGAGAAACATGTGTATGAGTGGCCACCGCACATTTCATAAATCAGACTTTTGACTGTTCATACGAACATAGGATAGTTTCTATGAATTTTTAAAAAAAAATGAGGGCCCTGAACTTTAAACATTAGAAGCAATGAAGGCATACAAGTCATTAGGACAACTCCCAGTACTCGACGCTTCATACACCTTTCATACCGATTATCAACACGCCTAGGCAGTTTCGCCAGTGGTTTAATGTTGAATTTAAACCGGGTATAGGCAGGACTACCTGGATCATCCGATGGCTTTCTTCATGTCTATAGCCATAGGCGTATTTCGTCAGCTAGAAACCTAAGAAATTTTATTGCTATCATTTTTTCTTCTAATTGTGCAGCCTACAGAGCTACATGTGTTAGCCACGCTGATAGATTTTACTTAACCGATATTTAGTACAATCTGTTGACAACTATCAGTTAATAACAACGGCAGTCAGCGGGTGTGAGCAGTCTTTTTGCCATTCCAGCAAGAAGCTAGGGGCAGGAGCTTGGGCGCGTGACCTTAGGTTTCAAGGTTACATCCAAGAGTGGAAATAAGGATGACTGCAGACAATAGTTTCTATGGTAGTTCTCATATGGTTTTCACTAAGCTTATTAATGCATAATGAGGTACATATGGTGTTTGAATAACTAATATCAGCCACATAAGCATCTTTAGGGTCTAAAGTATTAGCAGATTTTAACTATTCACGGTCAGTTGTTGTCCGTAAACCCCTGTGAATGCCAGGAGTCCACTGTATTGCAAAACTGGAGATTATCAGGAGACAGTAGCAAAGGATGAGTGTTTAGTATATCTCCCTGCAACCTAAGCCTATAGGAGCACAACCACAGCAAACAATAACCTTAGCCACAAAATAGAAAGTGTTAAGCCTATTCTAAAAAGTGTCTGCCTCATGCACAAAAACTGAAAGCTGGGTCCAATGTAGAGGAGCCTGATAACTAAAAGGTGTGTTGGACAAGGGAAACATCTAATGATTAGTTGCACATACATCCCTGAAAAAAAGGTTCTTTCAGGGATGGTGTTTGACACCCCTTTAGCACCTTCTCACAACAACCTGATGGGCCCAATGGCTTGCTAATAGTTTTAAGGAGCATTTAATTTCCATCTGTTCAAGCTAAAATAAATTCATATATCTGTTGAAGGTGAAGTTCCTTCGTTTTTTCATGTAAAACTAGGGCTGGGCGATATGGCCTTAAATCAATATAGTATATATTATAGATATAGTGATATTCACCTCAATAACGATAAATGTATGAACTAACCCCCCAGGACAACAATTAAAAGGTGTCGACCAGCCTTCTAATTCAGGGTTCAATTCCCACACCTTTCTATATTTCTTAGAGTCCAGTTTAGACTAATAAATAACTCAGTGAAGCAACCACACAGACCAGGTGAGGAAGTGATGGGGCTGTGAGTGAAATCAGTGATTTATTTAGTTTGCAGCCATTTATTTGACAAAAAATATTTTGCATTTATATCGGACCACGGGTATAATCAGCCAGCGGTGGCTTCAATTGTAAGTGATTTATCAACACGGGATTAATATCTGCTCTGACTGACTAGGACATGGGTAAGCAGGAGGGCAGATCTGTAGCATGCTGTAAAAGTTCTCTTGGCCTAGTGCAGCACCGCTGCTCATTGAAAAAAGTAACCATGAAACAGGCTCCCTGTTAGAGTCTCTAAAAGTATCCAATAACACATTAAAAAGTCACTAGATTTGTCACTAGTTGCTTTTTTTAAAAAGAGTTGCTAGGGGAGTCTAAATATACGCTAAATATAGCAACATAAGCTGCTATATTGGCAATGCTACTCCCTGCATGTTACTGCGGTGAAGTAACATGACTGTACACGGTCACGTTACTCAACCACAGCACTACACTCAGCCTTAAAGGGGCATAAGCACAGCTAAAGTCAAATACAGGTTGTTGTTTTTTTTAAATACTGAATTTACCGTCATGGACAAAATGACGTAGCTAATAGTAATACATTTCGGTATTGGTACATTTTTGCTATATCGCCCAGCCCTATGTAAAACCATTATCTTTCTAAAATGTTTGATGTTGTGTCAAACATCCTGGATAAGCCAAAGATCAGCTTATTTTCAGGCTCCATGAACTCACTGACTCATGGAAATTAAAAATGTGTTCAGCACTAGAGTAAACAGTCAAGTGAAACTTGACCTCTCCACATGTGCTGATAAACTAATAAAATGAAACCTAGCAGAAACACTAAACAGCTTTAGAGGTCATAAAACATACTTTTAAGGATCAGCAAAATTATAATCGATGGATTTACTTTATTTCAAGTAACATGAAGGATGTTTTCTCTTTATAAAGAAAATAAGAAACAACAGTGCATCCCCCATATCCATAAAACGCTGTAGTATCCACTCTTGTGACAAAATGATGCTCCAGTGCACATGAAGTGACATTCTCACTGCTGTCTGTCTGCTCTACACTGTCACACTGATACCATAATTGAGTTATCTATTTCAAGACCACAGCTGAGCTTCGGGAACAATGATGTATGTTTTTTTGCTGAGTTGAAATTCACCCACGGAGTCAATTGCTAGCTTCAGCTACACGTGATATTCTATGGTACAGTATGGACAAATTCAAGACACCAACATGCGCGCGCACACACACACACACACACACACACACACAAAGTTTTGAT
Source organism: Apricaphanius iberus (assembly GCA_028564705.1). Classification (NCBI taxonomy): domain Eukaryota; kingdom Metazoa; phylum Chordata; class Actinopteri; order Cyprinodontiformes; family Aphaniidae; genus Apricaphanius; species Apricaphanius iberus. Next base: position 93,609 of record JAPXFQ010002917.1, read on the forward strand.
TATGCCAATCTACTTGGGCATAAAATCCTATTTGACCTTGCTTCCATGCAAACAGTTTTCTCTCTACCACACCCTGACAAAAAGAGCTTCTGCAAACTGGGCTGCAGCTTCAGCACACCATTATGTGTCCTGATGTTAGTGTAAGAAACCTTTGCAAACATTCAGTTTCCTTTGTCAATCAAAGCGTTAGTCCCGCTCTCTGCTTAAGACAGTGATCCTCCCACACACAGCTGCTGCCCTTAGTCCTTTTGTCTATGATGTTTTTCTTGTCTTTAAGCATTGGCTTTTTTTTACTTAATTTGCTCTTTTTTTATACAAGTGTTTTTTGTCATTTTGTGTCTGGACTCTTTCTAACACTTACAAAGAAAAACCTGCACCTGAAAAAGGCTGATGCAATAAAAGCTGTAGGTCTGGGTGCAAGTGAATCAATTATGAGAAAGGTTCCAGAGGAGACAACAGTAGTGCTGCTCAGAAATGTAGAGCTGCTATCCGGGTGAAAGAAAAAAGAAAGCTGCTGTTATGATCTTTGGGTCTTGAGGTTTGGTTTTCTTTTGTGCCTGTGTTTTCAACATTTCCTTGTTCTTTATCTATGTTTGCTAGATCTGGCCATATTCAGTTTAATGTTTTGTGTTTATTATTGTTATTAAGGTGGAGCCATTTTATTTAATTCCTTAGCTTGTTCTTGTGTATCGTACTTTTTAAATTTGAGTATATTTTTGTGAGATTGTTTTCTAGCCTATTCCCTTTTGGTTACAGATCTGTATATTTTAGTGCAGCTCCCTCTGTACTGTTTGTGTTAGTATCCTCAATTAGTTTCCCTGCCTTCTCTTTGCCCCTGCTATACCGCATTTCCACTTATTAAGTCATCTGGTTTCTCTGTTTCTTTCCACTCCAGTGTCAGTATTTAAACTCCTGTTATTTAATTGTTCATTGTTGGATCTTCTGTTCCACATCTTGTTTCCATGTCCAGATGCTTTGTGCTTTTACCTAAATTTGCAAAACAAACTAGCTTAAAACATTTTTTTGTCATGCACATTAACATTTTACAACACATACAACATAGCAATAAATATTTTGTAAAGATTAAAATAATAATAATAATAATTAAAATAATAATAATAATAATAATAATAATAATAATAATAATAATAATAATAATAATAATAATTAAGTGGTTCTGCTAACTTTGTCTAAAAACCTCAGCCTAACATTTCTCCGTCCAAAACCAACGATTGGGCCATCTGGTGTCTGACTCACCAGACAAGCGGCAACTGTTGTAAGAGTGTCTCCACTCAATAATGTCTCTGAGGGAGAAACAGCTGACTACTACCCCTTAAAATTTAGAAGAAACTACCAGAGTCCCAAAAAGAAAAACGCTAATTAAAGTCAAGGAAAACAAAAGACGGGTCGGTGGACGGCGAGTGGTGTTTTGTGCTCTCCAGTCTGCTGTGGCCGTGCACGTTCCAAAATCAGCAGGGCATGGCCTAGGGGGTGCGTGTTCTGTGACTGTGTTTACATTTTAAGCTATATTGTTTTGCAAATTTTGTTATAGCAGCTTTAAACCTTGAAAAATTAAGTTTTCAAGTGGCTGTATGCACATAGGCCCTGCTTCAAACACACACTTCATGACAGCAATATCATGTCAAATAAGAAAACGTTGTTGTACTAACTAGGGGGTGTAGGGGTTCACAGAGATGTGTTGAACTGTTTGGTTCAGCATGTTTGGTTTGGTCCACTTGCATACCGTTTCGGTGTAATTTGTTAATAAAATAATGTACATGTATTATTAGCATGATTTAAGCCGAGCAGAACAAAGTTTCTGGGCAAGTTTCTGCACAGACGCTTAATTTAGTGACTGCACAGTGGAGCTGCACGAGCACATTGAAGTAAACACACGAGCAGTATCATGGCAACAGCGAAAGAGAAGCTGGAGCTTTAAGACCCTCCCACCTCACTATGGTCTCCTGTTCAGGAACACTTTGGCTAACTGGGATAGACAGGTGGATAAATACAAAGTTGTATACCGACATTGTTCCATGGAGATCAGGTATGCGGCACAACACATCAAACATGTTAACACACTACAAACGGCAACATATGAATGGTAACATCCCTTCTACTAAGAAGAACAGCAGCCTTGTGCAACTACTGCTAACGTCAGCTTTTAAACAATCCCTGTCAAGTAGTCTGAATTAGGTTAAAGGTTAATCTTTTTAACCAAAAACTTTAAACTTGAATAGTTAGCTTGTTAATATTCAACTTGAAGCTGTTGCTGCTGTGTTAAAAGTTCTCAGGTCGTAACTAGTAGTTCGGTATTGTATTGTTATTTTAAAATGTTACAAAATGTGTATTTCATTATAAAGAGTAAAACTTATTTCAAGTTCAACTCACCCCAAAATTTTTATTTTTTATTTTTTATGAACTGTATAAATGAGTCTATAATAGCACTGTCTACATGTCCGGTCATTATTTTTTGTATTTTAGTACATTTTAGTGAAAATATAAATTTTGTACCAAAAACAGTTAAGTGCCCCCAGCTGGTTAAAAAATTACACTACACTGCAATTCACTCGTATTAAAATCTTGCATTGCTAACGGCTCAGCTTGGATTTCTGAAGTAGGCTCTGATTAGTGAAGACAGCAGGTCTCGGCCACCCCACCGTAGCAAGGAGCCACGAACTGCCGGCAGCACAAAAGGTTTTAGAGCAAATGGCTCAAAACTTGGGTTCTCCATTATGCAGGTGGTTATCCCTACTTGCTGATGTAACCCACCTGACAATAGGTTAAATAATCATATTGTTTTCATATTTGATCATTATTCCGTTTCATTTTATGATTTTAAGTACTTTGAGTTTTATTCTGAAAGACCGGAACTTTATTTTGTGTGAAACCGGAAGTAGTTCGTTAGAATATGCAGTAGCTTAACGTAGCTAAAGACCGGACTGCGCACTGCATCTGTTCTTCCGTGGAAGTTGAAAACAAGAGAAAAAGGTATTTAAAAAAAAAAAAAACCCGTTATTTTGCATTAAAATGAAGGAATAATTTAGTAAATAATGTAAACTGATTTAAACTTTGTTTTAGAGATTGGAGGGCCGTGAAAGAAGCACATTTATTGTCCTGGCTTCTCGGATAGAAAATCGCCTCTTGGTAAGCTAGCTCTCGCTGTTAGTAATGTGTGTGTGCATGTGGAAACACCACGAGGTTATCATGCTAGCTGCAAATAGGGGTATCTCGTGCATTTTATTTTATATTTTTGTAATGTAATGTACTAAAAAGGCATTTAATTAATAGCCTGAGAAGAAACTTGTTATTTGATCTGCTTTTACTAAAATAAGCACATTGTGAGACTTTTACACTGTGAAATGCCTAGGCACTCTCCCTGTGTGAGTGAGGATTAAAGCCATAAATGTTGGGAAAGTTAAAAGGAGATATCTTAGGTTATCTAAGATGGTTAAAAGCAGCACAGCTGGAATTTGTTATTTTTGTTAATTAAAAAAACTGTTTATTTAATTTATTCTGTTTAAATCTAAATACTGTGTTAAAAAGGGGTTACAAATATGAGACAATGCATATGTTAAAGTACAACTTTACGTTAAAAGGTAATCTGTCTTATATGAATAAGTGAATTCATTGGAAAAATGTGATCATACAATTTAATTTCATTGTAACTACAATCGGCTAAGATGGTATATTTTGACATTGAGATTTTATTGTGAAAATAACTATAGTTATCTACTTGTAAACTATATATTATGTTATTTTCCATGTTGAAAAGAGAGATTTAATGTTGTACAACACCTTGAGTGAACCTGATAAGACTATAAACCTGTTTTGTAAATACAGGTCAGGTCTTAAGTGATATATGGAAAAATGGAGAAGCTCCAGCTTTGTGTTCCACGAGGCTGACCAGTGATCCAGTTGATGGCGAGCCTCCCAGTTGATCTTTGAGCTCCACCACACTTTCGGCTGATCCTGTGGTAGGGTTGTGTCAATCCCACTGATCGACACCAACGAGAGCTAACTTTGGATTCTTTCCTTGACTTGACTATTCCCCCTGACTTACTGACTTGAACTTGATTGGATCCACATCAAACAATTCCTGGATTTAACTTTTCCAAAAGACAATTTCATATTTTTTTCCTTTTGGTATTATTTTCTTAGTTAATGGGCCCAAAGCATTGTAAATGTACACTGTTATAATGGTTTTCTGAACTAAAAGTGAAATTCCTTACTAACACGTGTTTTCAGTGGTTTTTGCTACTACTCTCAGCTCCTACGAACCTAGGATGTGACGTGTACATACTCAGAAGTGGGTTACACTGACATTTGTTTATTACCTATGACAAAGTGCATAACTGATATCAGTGAATGGAAATTAAAATCTGGGCTAAGAGTTTATTTTTAATGCAATAATTGTGATGCTGTGAAAAGTTTTTTGCATATTCCTGAGTGATTGATGCATCATACTTGATTTATACCTTGGGCATATCTCTGCAACACGTACTTTCTGTTTCTGACAATGATGTTCAGTGGCCGCAGGTGCACCTGTCAAGGCAGAGTCACACAAAATTACTTGAGTTAATCCATATTTAGCATTAGATTTGGCCAACAACAATGTACCACTCAGAGATGACGGCCATTCTATGCCGCGATGCCGCTACAGGCTGGGTATCTGCTGCTGCCCCAGATAGAAAACAAGACAACGGCTGGAAATGATTAAGCTCAGGGCCGCTCTACTCCTCCAAAAAAACTCCCTGTACTTTGTTCCCTCTGTTTTATGTGATTTAATTTTTTGTGTAGCTTTTTCCTATTATCTATTAGTTATTGTTTTTTGCTTCGCACTTTTTTTTTATCATATCTTATAATTGTTTTACACTTTATACTTTAAAACACTGAGTCTTAAAATTTTTATCAGTATTTTACTACTTAATCTCATTGTCTACTGTTTATTTTAATATTTTAACTTCTTATTTTAATCTTCCTTCCAGTGTTTCCTCTGTGGGAGCCCCCTGCCTCGGGAGCGGTGGTAAGCTGCGGCTTCCTCAGCGCTCTCCAGGTAGTGCTTGGATGGAGGCGGGGGTGATGTTTTTATTTTGGGTTTTGGGAAGGGGGGGCATTTTAATATGTAAAGCACTTTGGGGAGCTTTGTAAATAAAGTTTGATTTGATTTGGTGAAGGTGGAGAAAAATATTCAACCTCCAAATTGCTTCCCTCTTAGGGAATGGAGCTTGCGTTACTATGGCTCTCTCTCAATCTTCCTGGCCGTCTGTGACTCTGAGCCGCTGCAATATGTCAGTCACAGCCCATACTACACCCAGCCCTTCATCCCCCTGCGTGTTTTCTGGTCCATCAGGCAACATCTCCTTTTGAGCCGTTTAACAAAACTAAATGTGGGCAGGGTTATACTATGGTAAATATCTCTGTTAAAATATCAAATAAATGGGTCACTTTTACTTATTTCTTGCAACAATACTATTGTGTTTCGGCAGTATTTCTTTTTTTTTTTTTTGTACCAAAAATTAACCGAACCAATCCTTTCAAGACACCGAACTGAACCGAATACAATTTTAGCATACCATTACAACCCTAGTACTAACATAACCTTTAACTTTATTTATTTATTTATTTTAATAAGAAAGACATGTCAAAAATACATTCAAGAAATAATAATACATTCGCATTTTATAAGCTGCTCAAACATTTGACGGCACCATGAACAACTTTATTTAGTTAACATTTTATGGTAAAATAGGTCATCAAGTTATTACAGGAAAATTTTTGGTCCTTCCAACAATGCAACTTTCATGTTTCTATGATTTGATTTCTTTGGATTTTTTTTTTCAACATACTGTCTCTCAAAGTTGAAGTGAATCGATCATGAAAATTACAGACTGCTCTCATTTTTTTTCATATGGTAAAACATGCAGAATTGACTGCTGCCAAATACTTCTTTTCCCAACTGTGCCCTATGTAATAACTGAATCCAACTTGTCTTGAGCCCTGGTCATTATATTCATATGCAATTATATTCATTTTTCAAATTCAAGTTTAATTTTATTAAAATTAAGTTTGGGTGGAAACAGCTTCAAGGTTCAGTGACTGTCATATTCATTTTGCAAAGCAATGCACACTGAATAATAATGTTGCAGAAACCAAACAGGCACTCTGATCAATTAACATCTTTAGCTGGTTCTTATATTTAAGGAAATGAATACAGAGAATACCAATGAAAAGTCCAATTCTGTTTCTGTAAAAGTACTGAGCTTACCCACTTAGTAGAACAATTTTTTTGAAAATGTATTCTCCCCAAATCCAGAAGCAGGAGCCCCAGGCTAAAGAATAAACAACATACTTGATGATGTCCTGGTTCTTCTCACCACATGAATAATACGAATGTGTTGTGGAAAATGTTGAAAATAGGAGACATGTGCCATAATATTTCTGCGGAGTACTGACGTGACTCTGTTGGGCTGACAAATGTCTACAGGATCATACATTACTCAGGAAAGGCATTTGACCGAAAAATGTTAATATATATACATGCAAGGCAGGAAAAAAAGTGGCAAGGATACTGATAAAAATAGTCAACAACAGGTCATGAACAGGCCTCAGGTCGTTTTGGTCTCTTTGAAATGCATAAATTTTAATATACCATTAACACATCTGAAGATGTGCCAAGATGCATTTTTCTTGGAATCCTATTACACATAATCATCTTAAGACAAGATACTTTATATATGTTCACAGTGCAAGCGAACGGGAGGTTATTAAAAGGTGATTAAACATTACATGTCCTATGAAATAGAATATATTTTCTTCATTTGGTCACATTATCTACAAGCTTACAATATGGCAATTTCTCAAAGAAAAATGTGTTTTTTCTTTGAATATTTACAAAGAAATAATCTTGTTTAATAGGTAGAAATACTGCTGTATTGAAAAATAATTAAAAAATGTTTTGCCATTTTTACAGCTTAAATTATAGATTAAAGTCCAGACAGGCATTTTAAGACTTGGGTCTGAAAGGGTTAGTACGGTTTCCCCAATTAACTTACACCTCATCCAGTGTTTTGTCATTGGAACAGAATGGATTCGATCAGACCGTGATAACTGTTTCTAACTAATGAAAATCAGAATCTTGAATTAATCCAGCTCTAGAAAGGAATACACCGTGCTTTTAATTTGCAGTCAGTCACTGTTAGTTTGTGGTAATAGTCTAAAACGTCAAACTTGCCCAAGCATTGTCTAAAGTATCAAACTCTCTGCATAAGCGTAGATTAAAATAAAAACCATAAAATTTTAACATGCAATGTCAATGTTCATTGTCAAGTAAAATCAGCATCCCCCTTTAGAGGTCTCATGCACTGAGAAACTGTGTGGTACATGTTGCATATACATGTTGCACGAGAACATTTTCTCCAACCCCCATATCCTACATTAGCCACAGAAAGGAAATAGACGGCAAAAACAAGTGAGTCATAAAAAAGCCATCCCTTATACATCATAAGTATTTATGGTGTTGCCAACCTTGGCTTGTGATCGCCTACTGGAAGGCTGTATTGACTTTAAGGCCAGGCGAGAGCAGAGCACGTCTCTGCAAGCAGAAACTAACTGTTAGCAACTTCTCAACATGTTGGAAAACGTTCAGACTTGTGTTTTTTGCTAAGGTAACACATCAGCACTGCATTTTTTACCTAACAAAGTAGAGCTAAGGAAGAGACAGTTGGGATTGGTCTTGGAATATCATCAGCAAAGTAAATTAAGTAAGTTATTTGCTCCAAGGCAGCATAAAAATCACATTGCTGTTGGTCAATCATATATAAGACCTTTGCACAAAAGAGGGCACACCAATATTTTTCCTAAAATGCACTAAAAGAACATAAGTAATGCCCAGACACGTAGACAGCACTAATAGACATTCATTTATACAGTTTATCAGCAAAAAAAGAGGTTGATTTGGGAGTGATTTGCACTTTAATGAGTAAGACTCGTGAATTTGTCTTTTTCCTCCATCCCCCTCCTACTACAAACTGCAACCCCACAGAACAAGAGCGGCAGAGCATATTTTTTTTAAAACAGAAAACGACTCACCAGAAAACGACTCACCAGACATTTTGACATTCCCTGACTTTTTTGTTCTTTCTGGGTCTTTTTTCTGTCTTCTCAAACCCCGAGACAGTTGTGGCAGATTGCTGCTCGTACTGAGTCAGGTTCTGCAAGAGGTTTGTTCCTGTTAAAGGGGAATTTTTTTCTTTCCACCGTCACCACATGCTTGCTCAGAATGAGGGGTTGCTGATAGGATTGCTGTGGTCAGAAAGTGTGCATCGATGGGGACCAACCTCACGTCAATGACTTAAAGCAATCTGCTGGGATTACTTAAATAGAAAACTTTTTAACTGATTGCAATTAGGGATACAACAATACCACTTTTTTAAAACCAATAAGATACCAGTACTTGGATCTAAGTACGTGCCGATACAGAGTATCAATGCTGACACTTCTACCACACAAAAAATGCATTGAATTAGAAGACAGGTTTTGTTTTTCTTCTCTGCTTGTTACAATAAATTATGGTGAATTTGATTAAAAATGAAATAATAAAAACCCAATACCAGTATCTGTATTGGTGCATCCCTAATTGCAGTGTTTTTATAATTGTATTGAAATTACTTTTTTCTTGTAAGTGCCTTGAGATTACATATGTTATGATGTTAGTGCTCTATAAATACACTGGATTGAATTGAAAATTGAGCCAGGAACCATATAAAAGAGGAACCGATTTCCCATTTTTAAACAGATGTTCATCATATTTACACTTTTAATAAAGCAATTAACAAGACAACAAGAAAATATGTTTAACTTACTCTGCGACGTTGCGCCATATAGTTTTATGAAAGGGTGAAATTGTTTAGCAAAAGCTGAAAGGTTAGACTGATTGAGTGTTAGACTGAGTGTTATTTCCTGCTGTAAGTCAACTCTTATGCAGCAACTGATGGCATATTTATTCTGTTCTCCCTCTTCGTGGACTGTGAAAGGACAGGTCAGGGCACAAGACAAACCAAGAAGGAAGTGCTTGAAATGAAGAACGGCTCTCTCTCCTCCAGACAAGACCCACGGATCAAAGCAGGAAGGGAGTAAAACGGGAGCGATCTGAAGAGACTCTGCAGGCTTACATATATGTTGTGTCGTTTTGAATAAGAAGAACTGCATTTTCACAGGACTTTTTTATATACCGTTAACATTTCAAAAGTAAGTTTGCCTCACTACATATTTGAAGCATTACTTTCAACTTCAGGTGGATCCCTCCACACGCCAATGCACACAGAAATAATCCAATCCAGAAAGGTTATCTCACTATGTTTCCAAAAATAAAAGAAGGCAAAGTTGTCTTCCCTTTCAAACACTCAGCTTCTCAAATCATTGAGCAGTGTAATGATATTCAGTGTGACCATCACAGTTATGTGACACTTATCTGTGACTTCATGCATTAAAACATGAGCAAATGATCAAAAGTGACATGATGTAGCCGGAGGTAGGTGATGAAGTGAAATAAAAAAAACTGTGAAGCTTTTATCTTTTATTTAGCTCACATGCTTTTTTATTTTTCTATTTGCTTTTCACACGCAATATCAATGTTGATAGACAGAAAGCTGTTAAAGCTGTAGTAGAGTTTCCAAATAATAGCATTGACATCCTCTTGGAACAGAAATGAACAAATTTACCCAATTTATAAAGAAAAATAAAGAACTCATTTCTTTTGAAGTAGAGCAACTAATACAATAACTGATTCTCCTGGTAAAGAATAGCAAAAGCCATACAATATAAATATTTAATTGTGTTTTCATAGTCATACTAAAAACAAGTAAGAAATTATTGCCTTTTATTTGAGCATATTCAAAAGGCAGATGGCAGAAATAAAAACATACTTGGAAATAGTTGGTTTTAAGAAATGTCAGTACTGAGGAGCAGCTCAGCACCACGCTCTGTGTCAATCATTTCAGCATTCAGGTGGATGAGACCACAAAAGAGGACACAACACTAATAATGGCTTATGTACGCTATCTATCGGCCTGCGGAGAGGCAGAAGAGTTTTTGTTTGGAAAGTATCTCACAACTGACACCCGAGGGCAGACTATTTTCAGCGCACTGGAAGAATATTTTCAGGAGAAGTCCATCACTTTCAGCAACCTTCTTGCTTGTGCTACAGATGGTGCCCCGCCATGGTGGGCAGGTACAGAGGCTTCATCGCTCTGCTGAAAGATACCAGATATTCTTACTGTTCACTGTATTATTCACCGTCACAACCTGGTGGCTAAAAACATCAGCCCTCAACTTCACAAGTTGCTGGATTGTGCGGTTAAGTCTATTAACAAAAACAAAGCCCATGGACTAAATGACTGGCTCTTCAGACAACTGTGCAGTGAATATGATGAGACGTTTGAGCGCTTGCTGCTGCACATGGAGGTTCGCTGGCTTTCCAGAGGACACTCTTGCGAGTCTCTTGGGACAAAAGATCCAGATCTCAGGAATAACTTTTTGTCCAGCCAATGTTACATTTTCTACCTTCTTGACCTTTTCTAAAAAATGAATGAGGTGATCCTCAAGCTCCAGGGAAACGGGGTGACCTTGGTCCACTGTAAAACCACCATCTGCAGCTTCCTGGTCAAGATGAACCTGTACAGAGATTGTAGGCCGCAGGCAGTTTACCCACTTCCCACATCTGGCACAGGTATTATTATATTTTATGTTGCTATTCTATTTTTAATTCTACTATTGTAAATATTTTTTTGTAAGAAAATCAACATTCTTAAATATAATCTTTGCTATTTTTTGTATATGCTTTCAGGTGTCAAGCAAGTTGACTGATGATGAACTGCTGTGTTACACTGAGCACTTACGGATAATCAAAGCTGACATGGATCTCCGCTTCAGGGACCTTCAGAACCTGCAAGTACCTGACTGGATTCTGGAGCCTTTTCAGGTGGATGTATTTGAAAAGGAACCCATAATTCAGGATCATCTCACTGACTTACAAAATGATGAGGAGGCACAAGCTACATTTCGCACATCTGGCTGGCAAGTGATGTGGACTATGCATGGCCACTGTTTTCCTAAATTGTAGGGAAAAGCCGAGCTTCGACTCCTAGCTTTTCCCACTTCTTATCTTGTTGAGCAGGGATTCAGCCAGGTACTGTAAATCAGAAACTGGCTAAATCTGATAGCTTCAGGTGCACTCAGGCTCAAGTTAACGTCTCTCAATCCATCCATAAAAACACTTGCAGCAAACTACCAGGGACAAGGATCTCACTAATTCACCCACAGTGATAATGACAGTGATTTTTGTGGAGATGGACATTTTTTTTATGTTGCGGACATATTTGTCTAAAATGTTTCGGACTCAAGGCTGAATTGTTTTGGGGTTCTTTGTTGAAATTATTTTTTGCCATTTATTTTGAATTTCTTTCATTTTTACATTTGAATATTTGCAGTTTTTCCCATTGTAGTACTTACTTAGTACTGATAACTGGTGCTCTGATCATTAAAATATGATTTTTGTATCAGAAAACCTTCAGTTTCTCTGCATGGGACATTGGTGGGCAGCAAGGGATTTCAGCATGACTTGGGGGGGGGTGTTCAGCTAAAAAAAGGCTTTTAAAGATGATGGCTTCACATTACTGGAGTCTTAAAAGGTTACATCTATATGGCTATCCAATTTTTCATGGTTTTCACACACTTAACCTTTACAACACAAACAAGTCTTGCATCTTTACAACATAAAGACATTCTGATAGTGAATTCAGTTAAAGCACAGCCTTTTGAGAGCGAGCCTTGTGTCTGGGATTTTTGGCACAACTCAAATCAGCACGCAGCTGCTCACACTTTCAAAGTGCGACATGAGAGTGAGAAATTGGTGTTCTTAGCTAAATTACTGCTATTTCTGTTACCTTGGTGATGATTTCTGAAGCACTTGATGCATCTTTTAGGCATTATTGGAAAAATGTCAAAACACTTTTGTGATGTATTATTGGCATTTATTTGTTTCTGAACAAAGTGGACCATCTCAGCCCACAGTACATTAAAAATGATGCTTCAGTTTGTGGTAAACAGCATAAAAGTTGCTCGTGTGTTTACTCTTTCTAGAGTGACATCACTCTACTTGTGTTTTAGGACAGAGGAGCCAGATTAGAAAATATAAACAGCTCATTTTTAGTGGACTGATTTATATGTAACAGAAAACATTTCAGTAAATGGATAGAAATCATCATCAATGTTATATTCTGTTACCTTTCCTTTCACTGAATGGGGCTCTGCTTGAATACATAAAGGATGTGTGAGTTCATGAAGAACTTAACCAAAAGGGTAACAACCATAGGGAATAAGCCTTTCCTGATTTTATCACAACTGATTAAAAAGTATAATCCATTCATGTTTCCATCAATGACCAACTCAAAGCAGAATCTGAAAACATTTAACTGACCACATATATCTGCAGTCAAATGTAAGTTTTTCACAGAAATCAAACGTTAAACATTTAATGTGTTTTTTTCAACCTGCTGTGTCAGATTACACACAGCCATCCATTATTTATTTATTCGCAGAAACCTCAGTTGTTAACTTTAGCTTACAGAGCTGTGCTTCTGCATGTCACTCAAAATGGCCTTTTAGGACCAAATGCTCCTTTCCACTAGGGTCGGCTCAGATCAGACAGGATCGGAAGTGCACATATTTAGTGTGTCCACTACCTTTGTCTGGCCCAAGCCAAACACTTTTTTTCTGACTAGCTCTGGCTCAGTCAGCTGGCAGAGGCAACCCAAAATGCCCACCTATGGACTGATTTGTCAATCTCTCTCCTATCAATGTTGGTAGCCTCTGACTGGCCTGATAATGTTCATTTGAAGTGATGTCACAGAGTATGGTGAAGCATGGCTTCCAGCGAGTACAAAACATTGTTGGGGAAAAACACAAGAAAATCCAAGTGCGAATATTGTGCCATGAAAGACCACAATGGCTAGAGTGGGGCGGACCGCCAGCACTGAAGTGTTTTGCAGAAATGGATGGCATATATGGTGAAAGGTCGGCAAGCAACAGGAGAGAGATTGGGATACATACCGGCTCCAGCATCGCCATCCGTAATGTCTGAAAATGGTGAGTGATGACTGATTTTTTTCTTGAACTTTTGCTACGCTGAGCCCGCCCATGTCTTACGGTGCTTAGACACCGAACGCGACCAACGCGACGAGAGAGTCCGGTTTACATGTAAAGTTAATGGAGGAGCGCAATGAAGCATGACTGGGGGCCCCGCGACATATTAGAAGCAGTTTTGCTTTGCAAAAAAAGCTCTTCTGCCTAAAGTGCGCAACCAAGTACCGTGACTGATATGTTTGAGGTGTGACTGAACGAGCTGCATTTTATGTGGTGCATTTTGTGCATTCGCGTGTGTCGCTCAAGTTGGAAAAATCTGAACTTTGGCTTCAAGTCGCACCGCAACAACCAATCGGGTGACGGGGTGTCATTGATGCCATGAACAGCTTCCTCACCCCAACAGTCTCTCTGGACAACCCAGGCCTCTCTCCACCACATCACGTCCTGCGCCGCTCACACATCATATTATAAACTTATACTAACCGCAGACAGATGGAAAGCCCCCCATCTTAGTAGCTGGTGTGTCGGCGGGCGAAGTTTGGAACTTCGCGGCACAACAACGGCTCCTCAAACTGGGTGAGCAGAACAGGTTCTCCGAGGCGGTGAGGAGTCGGTGTTTATGATCCCTCCACCACAACTCGACTGGTTGTGTTGCTCTCCAAACCCCCACTGCAGCGGTACCAGCTCCGCCGGAGGCCAGGCCTAACACATAGTACACGTAGTCTTCCGTCAGCTCGGAGACCATAGTCCACCCTGCAGCTGCACTCACACATGCTGGGCTCGCCCATCTCTCAGGTTCTGGATCATTCCGCTGCTCGACTGGGTCTACCCCCGAAAGAAGGGGTTCCAGCTCCACCAGAGGCGAGGTTGAACATTTAACAAGGTCAACTCATAAACTACAGTCCACTTGGAGCTCCCGGAGTGCCGGGAGAAGGAGGGAGGGAGGAGGAGGCCTCCAGTGGACTGTTACGGAGCGGTTCCGGTCAGGGTCCTCCCAAAAGTGATGTATTTCCACTTCACACACGTGAAAATGGCATATTTTAAAGCACAACCAGTTTGCTTTGGACATGCTTCAGGTGCGAATGTGCAAGCGACCAGCTAGGGGCGTGTGGCACTTTTTGATGACTTCTTTCGCGATTGGTGTGTAGGCACCGTTAGCCCACTGCCATGCTCCTGATATGGCAATAGAAACACAACCAGACCGTTTTGATCCAGGCTGATCCGACATCGGTCAGCCAAAGCCAACCCCAGGGGAAAAGGGACAATAGATTTATTTAAAGCAACCACTTATCCATGGTGGTGGCAGTCTGGGATCTCAAAACCTACAGTAAGCAGTCTACAACTGTGTTATTGTCAAGCATTACCTAACAGCCTTATAGCACAAGTGAAGGTTTCTCTGTGAACAGTTTTGTTCATACATGTATTAATTTGAACGCAATGAAGCAAACATGGCTTCACACTCAGGTGCTCAATTCACCAGCTTTTACTAAGGCCATGTCCACACGTAGCCGGGTATTTTTTTTTAAACGAAGATTTTCCTCTGCTCCTTGAAAAAAAAATCTCCATCCACACGTAACCGGATAAATGCGTTTTTCAGCACATTCATAGACGTGGCAAACCTGTAGGGTGCAGTAGTTCTCCCCGGTCCTATCCGCCAAGAGAAACTTTATATCCTCTATCTTCAGCACGCAGCAGTCATACAGCTTATAAAAAGCAAACAAACAAGACGCGCTTTAACAATGGATGATAGCAATACAGCGCTGAGGAAATAAATGCTGTTTTCGAGAGTAAAGACAGGTCGCACATTTGGTGTTGGAGCATTTTTTGTTGCGGATTGTGGCGTTACGGCTCTTAAAACTCCGTTTTCAACCGTCCACACGTAGATACGGAGAAAACGCAAATCTCCACTTTGGCCGGAGTTTTTAAAAAGCTTCGTTTTTGGTGCCGAAAACCTCCGGCTACATGTGGATAACAGGCCAAACCGTAGAAAAATATCTCCGTTTTGTGAAATACCCGGCTACGTGTGGACAGGGCTTTAGTTCCTCTTAGTTGCTTTAATTAATGGGAACTTTTCTTAACACCAAGGGGCTGTTTAAGGCATTATCTAGAAATGCGTACAGGATTGGTTAAAATACAACACATAATTTATGGAGCTGATGCTTGGATAGATGATAAGTAGCTTAGTTATTTTGTAATATTCTGATAATTCGGTATTTTATATGAGGACCTGTTGTGAACGTGTCCATAACACGTTGATGTTTAGGGAGTATCAAATTCATTATCAAAACAAACATTTAAGTTGATCATTTCAAAATCTCTTGGCTTGCTGGGACAGGTTTACTTTAGGTACAGAATGCTGAAAGCTGCTACACAGCATTTAGGTCACAGCAATCGGCAAAGAGGGTGAGATTAGTGGAAAAAGCTGATTAATAAAAAAACAGTCCTGTTGTGAGTAAAATCATATGAACCTAAACTGCTATTAGAAACCCATTAGTATATGGTGTTAAAATATTTATTTGATGAGGGAAACTACCTTAAAGACTCAACGTAACTTAATCATTTGGTCTTTCAAGAAAACGTGGATTAACAAATGTAAAAAATCAGAAATAGAGCTACTTAGAATCTATCAGAAAACACTTACTCATAAACTCAAGTGGAAATCAAGTAAGTTACAATTCTCTAGACATTTAGTCTAGAGCATGAGCTCATCAGATTTCAAATCCATTCAGAGCTTTTTAGAAGGAAAAATGTCCAATGAAGTTGAGTTTTAAAGAGATTCTCTAGGGTGAAGACTAATGTCCCCTTATGACCATTGCACTGATTTATCGTCAGATGCAAACATAAAACAAAGACAACAAAACAATTACCAACACAAAATAATACTTATTTGTTCAGCTTTTGTTGATAATATTTAAATGACCACATTTCTTCTTTAAAACTGCAAACTATCGAATGTAACTTAGTATTCACGATTACTTTCCGAGGATTCTTCATTGATAATAAACTGCCTTTACGTTTGCAGTCGTTTAGGATGATCCATAAGTGCTTTAATAATTCTCACATGACGAATCTATAATTTGAACTGAGGACGCCTTTTGTTTAACCAGTGATAGTATTTCAATAATTCAAAATTATCATTGCCTCAAAGAAAAATAAACCAATTTTCAAAACAAATAGGATTTTTTATGTTTTTATAATACTAAATGACAAAGATCCCAAACTAAAGTGCAGCCCAAACCATGACAGAGCCACCATCATGTTTTAGAAATAAATGCAAACACACTGAAAATGATTATTTTTATCTTTCATTTAGAAAACCACAAGCTGTTTTCTAATAACTTTCCTCAGCATGATTAGATACAAAATGAAATATTTTATCATTCAGTTTTTGCTTTTTTTAAAAAAGAATTTTTATTTTTTGTGTAAACAGCAATATTTAGTTATTCCCTTGATAGTTGGTTAATAGAGTTAGGAACCTTCACAAACTCCTCTGAAAATATTCAGGTTTAAACAAAAAAATTCTAGCAATCATCCTACCAACCCCAAAAACAAGGTTTGGTTTGTTGCCAAATATATTTGCATAGTAAGAGGTAATATTCTTCTTTGTATATCCTCTTTTAGCTTCTTGCATTATTGTTCTCGAGAATGATAATCGACTCAAAAGATTTAAAATATGTCCAATTATAATATGTTGAGAGATGTTATACACAGGTAAGTTTTAAATCTCCTCACATTAACCTTAGTAAGCTTTTTTTCATACCATTGCAAAGTTTAAAGAATAATCAGATGCTGCAAGCAGCAAGGGGTACGAGGCAGCAAAACTAGTACATCACTTTTCACTGAAAAGCTATTTTAATTCTGCTCTGAACACATATTTGTAAAGGCGCCATGTACAAGAACTCAAGTGCAGCTTGGCAAGTTGAAGAATGAAATAAAATAACTTTTCATTGAAATAAAACTAAAGTAAACATGCTACCTGGTAGAAAGTTTCAAACAGGAATTCACAACTGAATAATACAAAATACAAAAATAAAACTTGGATGCATACAATACAAAGACTAATAATGACAATGATCTGGCAAAGAACAAATCGAAATGCAGTAAAATAAAATAGAACAATCACCAACACAAAGCAGGTATGGTATTTAGCCAAAAACAACAAGCCAAGACAGAGCAGAAAGTAGGAATTAACTGAGTTAAAAAAAGGGACAAGACACAACTTAGAGAACCATGCAGATGAAGTTAGACATGAGTGATTCTTGCCAAAACCAAAACAAAATAGTTATATTCCTTATAATTTTCTTTTCATATTTATAAGTAGAGTATTTTTATCTTCACATTTTAAAAATGTAGTTATTTATTATGCAAATTTATAAATGTACATTTCACAAAAATGCTAGATAGGCAGATTACAAACAAATGTCCTGTTAAAAATAAAAAAATGCTAAATAATGAAATCAGCTACAAAACCAATAATTTATACAAATAATAATTAAAAGTCAGCATATCACACTCAAACAAGACAAAATATTATTTTAGTAGCAGCATTAAAACCGGACAGGCCTAAGGAAAGCAATGAGGTTCCCGTAGCAAAGACAGGATGCCAACGAATAAGACTAACCTAGTTAAATAGAGCAGCTCATGTTTGACAATTCAAGGGGAATACTCCACAAACTCACACACTAAAGTTCAGACAGGATATTAAAAAATTATCTCTGCTATATCAATACCAACAGCAGAATTACCAAAACATAATCAAAAGCAGGTCATTAAAACTTTTATATGAGTTACTTGAAGCAGTCTGTCACACTGGGGATAAAAGCTTTTTATTTTATTTTTTTCAATCATAATGCAACTGATATCAATATGAGGGAGACACATTAAACTCTGTATCTGACCACTAAGTGCTCCTTATTTACATCATAAATCTTTATTTTAACTTCAGTAATTCCTTTCTGCATGTTTTTGTACAGTATGTGTACCACTTCAAAGACGGACAAATGTTTGCTCTGCCTGTTTAAATATGTTGAAATGTCAGATCTTTTCTCAGCTAATTGCAAAATATCAATTTTACCCCATTTGGGCTGAAAAACAAATTTTAATTTTTTTTTTTTTTTTAGGTCATCACTGCAGCGAATAGGTGACTTTGTCACTCTTAAGAGTCATTTGAGGAGACAAATCATCTAAAAGAGCCAATCTCACATTTGAAAATCCAACAAGAATTTGGCACATGGAAAAACACAGTTAGTTCATCTGTTTAAATGAAACTGTTTCATAATTTGTAACACATGAATCTTGAATGTCTTCAAGCTTAATTTGCAATATAGGATACATTAAAGACGACACATCAAAATGGGGTGACCGCCGGGTTTGCAAATGTCTCCTTAAGAATAAAAGCATTTTGTTTTTTACCAAGCCCCTGCCTAAACATGCAAGAAAAATGTGAAATTATGCCACCGAGAAGGATGAAGAATTTGCAAACGGCATGAAACACAGATTAAAAAAAATTAATTCTTAATGGATACAGAAGTTAGACTATAGCCATGAGCTGAGTTTTTTTTTCCGAGAAATCTGATTCCGAGATGGGAAAACCTATATATCATTTGGAGGAAACACCAAAACTTCATATAAAATTTTACAAAATATTTCCAAGAACATAAAGGGCAAATCCAGTACCTATTGAGCTATTGAGTTGTTCTAACCTGTATATTTTATAACAATATTAAAACATTTCTGTTTAGACAGCTTTATTAGTTATTTTTTAAGTGTACTAGTGTAAAATAATGATCAATATAAGAAAAATCAGTACCTTAGCTAAAGCAGCTACGAAGATCTCAGTTACTCTGCAGTAAGTTTAATGTTAATGTTAAGCATGACGCTAGTGTGCTGTTATTTTACGTTTTAAAATCTTAACCTTAGAAGTTTCAGAAAAGTTTAAGAAAAGTCAGTATCAGAAACCTTTACGCTGTTTCACTTTTGCAGTCATTAATACTCTAATACCACACAAAACTCCATGTGTTGTATTTATTTAAACATATATGAGCACTTTTTTTGCTGGCTTAAGTGTGCTCCGGCATAGACTTTAACATAGCTACCCTCCTAGACAAGGCAATGCAATTTTATTTGTACCATTCAAACAGACTCATTTAAAGTGCTCTAAATGATTGTTCAAACAGATTGTTTTGACCCCTGTCCTGTATCTTAGATTTTTGTTTGAACTCAGAAGCATTTTTTCCACTAAGCTATACCAAAACAAAAGAGCATTAAAAAGGAGAAAAACAGGCATGCCCTTAATTAGACATTTCCCAAAGACAGCAAAATCTTACAAGGTAATACAAGTAATGCAGCTGCAGCCATTGTATTGGTCATTTGCTCTGTCAGCAGAATGCATATGAGGTTTGAAGCACATAAAACCTCATGAGCCAAAGCTTTTAGCTGAATAGCAGAAAGAAAGCACTACGGACCTGCTTTACGAACTATTCTCTCTTTTAGCCATCTTCATGTCCAGATGCCACTTAGTGGAAGCATACTGAGGAGAGGGTTTTATATGTAATCATGTATCAATTTTGCCAGGAATATCAAACTGTTTTCTTGCCATCATTTAGGGCCACAAGCATACCTCCCACAGCTTAAAGACAAGCAGACGTGACACGGTCCGGCTGTGTTGCCAAAACGATGTGCATGTTTCTTTGCTCGCAGTATGCTACTCACCAGGGCGCAGCTGCTATCTGCATCATCATCCAGCAGGCCCAGTTTGCACAACGTCTTTTCATTCTTCAGCCAGTACTCAGGTGAGTCCAGGATGCTGTTGCTGCACAGAACCTGCAGCACACAAACGAGATCAAACAGCACGGAAAACACAACAGAAACACAAACGTTAATTCATCTTTTTAGTTTCATCCACCAGTCTTTGTTGTCGCTCTTTTAAAGCTGAATTCATGAAGTTTATTATGTTTTATACATAGGTAGATATATTCTCTGAATAAAAAAATCTGATGATTTTCTGCTTAACCACCTCCAATTGCTTGGTTGCAAACAAAAAATCTGAGCTTTCCTAATCAGTGAACATACGGTACCAAGTCTCAGGAGATCCTACTGATAACCAGTCTCTTTGATAAGAAAGTTAATTTTGAAAGAGGACTCAGGTTGGCTATTTTTCTAAATCAGTGAGGTATTTAAAATGATTTGAAAGGAAGCACAAATGGAGCAAGGAATCTGCACTATCTTGAGCTGCATACCTGCTTGTCATTCAAGTTACCAAAATGGGGAGTTAGACTTCAGCACATAACAGGAAGATGAACATAGTAAAGCAAAGTTGCTAGATTTTGTGCTTTTAAAAAGTCCAATTCTGCCTGTAGCTGGCATGCTATGTGAGGATAAATTGTCAGTATTTTGCAATATTAGAGCAAAATTAGCGGTCTACTAGCTCTTCGGATAATAGGTCAATGCTAATCACTAACATGATATTACGAGTTTATGTTTTTTTTTCTTTGAGGAATGCTGTTTAAGGTGCAAAGCTGTGTACCACTGATTGCCCTCACCTTCACATTTTGTAATCTTTTCTGCTAATACATCAAAGCTTCCTAAGGCTTCTGTACAGCTGTAATAAAGTAAGAAATGATTAACCAGTTTAAAATTAAGTTATATATTTTTTCTCTTTAGATAATATGTTTGAAATAGCCTTTTTTAAAGATATTGCAGTACAAAAATAGATATATTGTGATATGGGGTACATTTCAGGTATGTAAAAAAATAAAACAAAAAAGAGATCAATACTCTGTTTTGTGAAGAAGGAAAAGGGATATGTTGTAATTGTGTTTTGGGGTTTTATTTAAATTTAGTAGTGTCCTCAACCTGAAGGATTTTATCGTATTCATTAAATTTCTGTGATTCAGAGATAGTTCTATAACTGTAGGGCTGTTTTTGGAAATAATTACTTTACTTTGCAATGCACATTTTATTGTTAGAGAGTTACATTTTAAATTCATCACCACAGTGAAACAATTAGTTTATTATCAATAGTAAATGAAAAAAACTAGAATTATTTTTTTGTTGTTGTTGTAAATGAGCCATCAAATCATCTACCTGCAGGTAGACAGATGCTTTTGTTCTTTCCTTTCTCACATACTGTACGATATACATGTCAGGTTGTGAACAGAGCAAGTTCTTTACCATATTGAAATTAGATGAGCTTGATGAGGTCTGATTACGTATTCTTAGACTGAATTTGTCCTCAGACACTCTTTTACAGCATTCAACACAAAAGCACACTACAGCAGGTACAATCATACTTAAAATATAAAAACCTGTGCAATTACTTTGACATATGACACCTACATGTGCACTGGTCATTCTCCATGTGTATTTTTAGTGACATCTCATGCCCCCTCATGCTGGAACAGACCATCTGTTTAGGCCTGCAGCCAGGTAATTGTGACGTATTTGCTTAGCTTATCTCTTAGGTGGGGTAGAATTTCAGGCTGTCGGTGCCAGACCCCAAGGCACAATTATATAATAACATATAAGAAGTAGCTTTGTGACTCTACAGGACTACAGGGAGAAGACGGTTAGGATCATTAGCTGGGGGCTAATTATGTACACACAGTAGCCCACACAGGGCAGGGTCGGACACATTAAAAGTAGACCTACAGACAACTGAAAGAAAATTGAATGTAGCAGTCTCTCAGCTCGCTGATCTGAGCCATTTCCCCCTCCTGCCTCACTCTCTTTCACCGGGTGATGATAAATCTCCTGGAGGGAGGTGAGGACCCGACTGTTCCTCTTATTACACAACCTTAGGGCGTCACTGACACCCAGGGGGAGGAAATTAATATGTCTTGCTCAGCTTGAAGCACACAAACACAAGTCAATGGAAAGACAAATTGGACCAAGAGGTGAGAAAACGAAGATGTTGATGAGCAGGCAGACAGAGAGTCGTGGATTTGCCCCTGATCCAAGTCCACAAGACAGAGTTCACTGTTCTCACCTTCTTGCAGGCACTGATGGATGAAGCGACGGTGCTCTCCGTGCTGCCTCCCGCCACCTCGCCATACTCAGAGCATTCAAACATGGCAGATGACTGGAAGTTACTGGAAAGACAAAAAAACCAAAAGGGCACAGAATCGACTTTGTCAGAACAAGTTTCCATCAGGCACTCAACAATCTCGCTTCAAAAATCTTGAGTCAGTAAGGCATGGCTGCCACTGCTCTGACTAGAGCAGCCAATCCTGCCACATCTGTTCATATTTAGGACCAGCACCCTCTAATGCTAAAATAACTACAGCTGTTAGGTCAAGATAATTATTTCAACATTTAATAGTGAGTTTGTACCAAATGTCACTCATTTTTGCAATGTAGCAATCAAAAAATAGTGATAAGATGCAAGATTTCAAGAAACAAAGTAGAATAGAATACTTTGTTGGTTCCACAGTGAGAAAATGTCCATATACTTCCAGGACAGTGAATACATATTTTGCGTGGTAATAATATATATGGCCTGTTGGATGGGCATTCACTGCCTTCATTACCGCTACTGGTTTGTATGTTTGGTGCCTGAGATGAGACTAAAAAGTAAAGTGGGGATGTTATCAGAGAAAAAAGAAAGCCCGCAAAATATAGACTAATTTAATCAATGTCCCAAGCGCAATAATCATCAGCAGAATTGCAACTGTATTTTTTCCTGAGATCAGTCAGTCCTACTTAATATGTTACCTGACCACATAGAAAATATGGTTATCAAAACTAGCTTGGAATGTCATGGCTTTAAGTCAATAAAATGTACTTAACACTCTTTTTGATAATTTAGTAATAAACTATTTATATTCTTAAAATATTAACAGTTTTGTAACATATATAATTCATGAGCAATGTGTAAAGTATGTGCATGCTCTATATGAGTTGCTCAGGGTAAAGCCAACTGCATGCTGGAAGAAAATCCAGTTAAATATTTAGTTTTCCAGAGGGCTGACAGGTATCCAACATATTTATAAAAAAATATGATAAAAGACAAAAAATAATGGAAGTTTGGAGGGTTTTAAATATTATTCATTAAAACAATGTACTTTTTAAAAAGCAAATTAGTTTGTATGCAAAATGTTCAACAAGTATTACATTTAAACAAACACTGTATTTTAATGTGAAATTCAACATTGACATTTAGAATAAAATGAATTGGAATAAGTTTATATGAGTTATTAGATTTAAATAATGATTGATTGGATATTGGGTTTTGTGTTGCAGATGTTCATATTTGCACCAAAAGCTGTCAACTCTTCATTTTTACAGTAATATTTCGGAGTCCTAATATGTTCACATCCCTCTCCTGATTCTCAGCAACCTGTACACAGACTAAGCAGCTGTATGGCATTTGTAAAGCCATGAAAGGATTTGTCAGAGAACACAACCCTAAATGTTGAAAAAGTGTTGTGGATAAGAAAATATTGATATGAGCCGATATTTGAATATTAATCAAAGTCTATGCAAATGAAACGTATGAAAAATATTAAACTAGTTTCATTTGTTAAATTCTTATAGCTTGTTTTATTGGTATAGCAACATATGAAAATACAAGGAAACAACACGTCACCTTCATGTTGTGGGGGAAAAAATATTATTTAACCGCATAAAAAAGAAAAATTCTGCTTGAAACCAGAAAACAACATAAAAATTCAAAGGAATGCGTCATTATCCCCTGCGCATGCTATCAATGAGATAAGCCAAACCAGAGCTTATATGCAAGGTCATTAATGAGGATCAGTTTAGAAAATGAAGAGGCTGGGTATACTGACAGAAACATGTTTCTATTTATTCTTTTTCCTTTTCTTTTTTACATATTGACATATTCCAAAGCAAATAAACAAAACACCTCAATTGGAAACCTCCAGGGAACACATAATTGTAGCTATGTGTTTGCAGTTCATGAACTTGGGTAATGGATAAGTGAACCAAAGTACACGACTGAACCCAGAAAAATCCCGTATAGGCTATATATATGCACTTGTTATAAATGCATATGATTTGCTTTAAAACGTAACCGTCTGCTGTATCTGCAAGAGACAAATCAAAACAGCCATCCGAACAGTGGCTGTGATTTTCCGGGATGCTTGCATAAATCTAGATTAAACAAAATACAACATTGTAAGCGCTAAAAAATGTAAATCGCTAATCTGATCTGTATAGAGCCTATAAATTAGTCATTTTTGTAGAGAACCGGAGATCACTGGAGTAGCCTATATTAGTCACGCTCGACGTCCTCTCCAGTCTTTGCACTTAAAAATCAACCTCTCTAACGCGACACGCTGATGAGTGACAGACAGCTCTATGCGCTCTTCTGCTCCATGGGCTCCAGCCAGACATTCAGACAAGAGGATAGAATTATTACACACATGTCCGTTTCTGAAGGCGTACATGTCTGGCGGTGAAATATTCTACGTTTACTGTTTCATTGTCATCCCATCCAGAAGGAATGAGAAGCACAATTATCTGTCCAAACAATTGGAACTTTTGGTGCTGGATCCAATATTTCGCAAAGAACAGCACATCATTATTTGATATTCAATTTGCATCACTTTGTACTACCATGGGAGAAAACGTGACTCTAGCTGTTGCTACACATCTTCTCTCAGTTCAGCTGACACGCAGTGCACAACGCTGACAGGTAGCTTGTGAAAGCACTTTAGTTGTGCCTCATGAAGCGCGCTTACACAAAATACAATGTGACATCCTGCATAGGATGGCACATTAAACTTTATTTCCCGCCTTTATAAAATCATCTATATATGTATAATGAAAATGACATGAAAACAGTAAAGTTGTGAAACAGATGCAACATATCAATCCACAATTAATAAAACTCTATTATTTTGTATGATTTTTGACATGGTAATCTGATTTTAGATGCGGGACATAAAAATAACCGTCTTACCTCGGCGTTTTCAATAGGCACTTTGCGCCTGCCATTTTTCCTCCCCCCAAAAAATACCCTTATGATGTTATAACTTCCTCTGCGCGGGATGAAAGACAGGGATAACCTCGGCACTCTCTCTGATCCAGATGCGCATCCTCCGGCGGAGCACTGAAGGAATGCCAGACTGCTCCAGTGTGAATGGAAATTGAAGTGTCCCGGTGTCAGATGCAGAAACAACACACTGCCCGTCCTGCGTGTCTGTTCACTGAGTGAACAGCTCTGCAT
The DNA here is from genome assembly GCA_028564705.1 of Apricaphanius iberus. Classification (NCBI taxonomy): domain Eukaryota; kingdom Metazoa; phylum Chordata; class Actinopteri; order Cyprinodontiformes; family Aphaniidae; genus Apricaphanius; species Apricaphanius iberus. The sequence continues at coordinate 118,942 of JAPXFQ010002917.1, forward strand.
CGATAAAACCTAATGAGCTGCACGACGGAGGCAAGGACGCGCGCCAGTAGAAATCCGCGCATGTGTACAAACAAGAGGCAGTGACGGGGTCCAGCGTGGAAGGAGCTCATCACAGGAGCGATTCTAAGGACAGACCTTCAGGTGAGCTTAGCCCCCAAATATGACATGATAAATAACAGCAATAATTTTCATAACAAATATTTTTCCTTATTTTTTTCATTTAGCCTACTCTCTTTTTTTTTTTAAACCCACAACTGTCACATTTAACTGGAGAGAGCGCTAATCAATACGAATTAACCATTTTCAATGCCAATGATACTCTTTAGTGTTGGTGTTGGTGAAGGAAGATAATCATAGCAATTTTCAGCATCAGTAAGGTATTTAGAAAGAAGTCGGAGGAAAGTTGTCGCAAGATATTTAAAAAACTAGTTTATATGACATGTTTGAACTTATTTTAAATTCATTTAGGCTTAAAGAGGGAGCTAGACTGTCTAGTCTCAAGTCGGAGCTCATTCCACATTTTGGGGGCACATACTGAAAAGTCTCCTGTCCCCACAACAATTTATGCTCGTAGTTGGGACACACAAGAAAGTGGTCAAGAGACCTGAAAGCATGAAAAGGCCGGTAAGGATGCACCGATACTGGTATAAGCCCAGATACCGTCTAATGTATTGCTATTGGTTAAACTTAACCAATACCATGAACCGATGCTCAAAATGTGGAAAATCTGCAATAAATTCACAAAAAAAGATACTTTTTTCACCTGAAATTGTATTTTTGTGGTAACTGTATATTTACATCTCTTATTTTGTCTTAGTTATGTTAAGTTAGTAAAGTCTGGTGCCTTTAGTATCTTCAAGAAAGGTATAAGGTATAAGGTGGAAGTTATACAGTTTATTAATTCAACAATAGTATCGGAATCGGGTATCGACAGCACCACAAAATACCAGGCATCAGTATCGGGACTAAAAAAGTTGGATCGGTGCACCCCTACTGACAACCCTTGACCTTGTTAAAGCAGTCCAACTGAGGCTGAAGGGAGATTATTACGATAACATGGTGCATCAATTTGGCAAACATGAGCAAAAAAGGTGAAACTGAACCCCATGTTTTTACCAAGAGGAAGAATATATAATGAAAACAAGAGGGAACCCAAGACGGAGCTCTGAGGGACACTCCAAGGCAAAAGTAAAGAGGAGGACACATTATTCCCAAGCATCACACATATAGGATTTGATCATAAAAGTATGAACGGAACCATTCCAGTGCAGACCCAGTTATCCTTACCACCTGTTCTAAGCAGGTTGACAGAATAGTATGATCTACTGCATCAAAAGCACCCAAGAGATCAATGAGAATCATCTGGACACAGTGACCAGAGTTGTAGCCATAAAAATACATAAATTAACACCTTCAGATGAACAGTTTCTGTGCTTTGCAGAGCCCTTAAACCAGACTGAATAACCTCAATGACTTTATTGTCTTCAAGATACACTGGAACATGTTGGTGGAAGGTCTTTTATAAAACCTTAGATAAAAATGGTAACTTCGAAATTGGATGGAAATTAGAAAAGATAGAAGTGTTTAGACCAGGTCTTTATAGTAGCAGCTTGACCATCACATACCTGAAGGTACAGGGGACCACCGAAAGGGCCAAACTACAATTAATGTGTAGAACAGATGGATCAAGTACTGGAAAGGCATCTGTAAGGAGACAATGGGGGCAAAAACTAAGAGGGAGAACCAGAGGGTTTCCTGTGGGCAATGGGTTTATTTAAATGGTCAAGAGACACCTGATGAAAGTGCTCCAAAACCACAGAACGGGAATACTGAGAAGGGAACATTAGAGAATGGAGAAATATGTGTTCGGATATTAAGGACCTTATCAATGAAAAATGAAAGGAACTAGTTGAAGAGATCCACTGACAGACTCAGAGAGGAGGAAGAGGCAATAGCAGAGAGAGCTTTAAGTTTTATACAGTATACATTGTTTACAGTAGTTGGACATGATATTTACAAAGTCACTGTTCCAAGCCATTCTAGCTGATTTCTAGTAGAGGATCCAAGCGGTTCTCAACATCTCAAGGGAAAGCCTATGGACAGCCTATCTTTCTTTCAGTTGTGCATAAAACAACTATTCCTCCTAATCTTGCAAGTGTGATCATCTAGCAAAGCATCTCTTAGCAAATTCCAGCGCCCATGTTAAAGTGGAGCTACAGTATCTAGAACGAAAGACAGGTCGCTTGAAAGTCACCGAGTAGGTCATCCACAATAGTAGAGAGAACAGAGGTGTGAATGGAGGTCAGAAAGGCAAAAGAGACATCCACTGCAACAGCAGGAGAGATGACCCGAGAGGAGCACAACGGCACACAGTTGATATAAGAGGCACAACACAGATAAAAAATCAGATGAAAATTAAATACATCAGAAAAATGATCAGGACAAACTACCATGGAAAACAGACAATTTATACTTGATTGGTGACCGGAGTAGAAACAGGAAGCTGTAGCAAAATGGGATTATTTTTTTTTTAATAATTACTGTTAAGCAAATGTAAACACAAGGAAAGTACTAACTAAGGGTCCGGATGAGCACTCGCTTTTGGAAAAACACAAATAACCCTCAAAAACTGAAAACCAATGTAAAAACAACAATTCAAAGTCCATGGGTCCAGCCTACTTTGTGACTCCCCTCACTTTTGTGTGACAACACCACTTCTATCATAGCTAAAAAAGGTTGAAAGGGAATAAAAATGTTATGTAATTTTTATACCTTTTTATATTATAAATCCTAAAGAGGAATTAAAGTTACTTGAAATTGATATTAACAGTTTAAAGCTTTACAAAAACATGAAATCTGAATTGGAAAAATTCTGATTTGTACATCTTTAAAAAGAAATTCATCCGAATTTGCAACCCTTCTTCGTTGAATTAAGAAAAGATATAATAAGTGAGTTTATTTTTTACTTTTGTCTGTAATTTTTTAAGCTTATTTAGGCATCAAGCTTAAGATTGATAATCATGTTTTAGAAGAGCACAATTAAAAAAAGGCAACTCCCCGCTCCTCCTCACCTCACCCTCCACCCCTACTACAATAGAAAACAGCCAACTCATGATAAATTTACAGCCTTCCATTACACCTAACAACTCAAGCACAAGAAGTCCAAAGGAAAAAAAATATTTCATTCAAACGGAACTAGCATGCGAAAAAAGTAAAATTGAAGGTAACATAGCATGCTAAAATGGTTGTAATTAAATAATCACATTTAACACGATAATTTGACAACCCTAATATATAAATAACAGTCCGCTCTCGCCCACTGTGGGCGGTTTTTCCCATTCCAAGCTCTAGTCCTCTACCAGAGGCCTGGGAGCTTGAGGGTCCTGAATAGTATCTTTGCTGTTCCAAGGACCCGCTGGAGCCATTCCTCCTGTTTGGGGGTCACTGTCCCAAGTGCTCCGATTACCACGGGTACTACTGTCACCTACACCTTCCAAGCCTTGTCTAGCTTCCATTTAAATGGCAGTTTAGATTGTTGTAATTGTATCTGCATTGCAAAAATTAAATTCACATGACTAAAGAGTATTGTCTAAATTAGTTTGTTCAGCATCAGGGTCCACTACCTTCTTTCAAGAAACAAGTTCCAGAACTCTTACTAAAAATGAAAAAATATTTTTCAAAAGACATTTGATTGATGGACTCCATGGTGAGACAGTCTTTTGTACATTTTTCCTTGAATCAAAAATATCCTTGGTTTAGTTTAAGTATAAGTAAGTATAGTTTAATTTAAATCCAATATAGTAGCTGATAGTCAAATATGAAATTCTGTACTCTTTCAGTCTTACATTAAACCCAGCATCAAAACCAATTAGTCCTATGTGACAGAATAAAGCCTGAACTTCAACAAAATATTCAGCTCCCCATTTTCATAAAGAGTATGGTTTTGCATGGCTTGTGCTGGTATTCATGCTGTTGATCCTGCATGTATATTTAGACAGCACAGGTGATCCAGGGATTGTGGTGATTTCTATGTGGGTCAACTTTTAAGGTCACTCATGCACACCACCAAACAGCAACACCTCACATAACTTGTGTGGTTCTGTTTTTAACCAGAACCCAAATTACAAATTTATTCTTTTGTGCTTTATAGTCTAAGTATTATACATTTTAACGCAATTCAAAAAATTGCAAATGAAGAAGGCAAGATTAATACAAATATGGGAATTAAGATGTGATAAATTACATAACTGAGAATTTCTTTTTACTTTAATTCAATTCAATTCAAAAATACTTTATTGATCCCAAAGGGAAATTAAGTGTTGTTGTAACTCATTACTAATTCATTTTTCAAGGAGTTGTTGTTGTTGTTGTTGTAGAACCTAATGGCTGTGGGGAGAAAGGATTTCCTGTAGCGGTCTGAGTTGCAGCGAAACTGAAGAAGCCTATGACTGAAGATACTCTACTGCTTTAGGACAGTCTCATGAAACAGATGCTCATGGTTGTCTATAATATTTTTAATATTATGAAGAATCCTTCTTTGCATCATTATCTCCAGTTGTTCCACAGTTGCTCCCAGAACAGAACCAGCCTTCTTTATCAGGTTGTTGAGCCGTTTTAAGTCCCTGGCTCTGATGCTGCTACCTTAACAAATGATGGACGAAGAGATGACACTCTCCACCACAGACTTGTAGAAGATTTGCAGTATTTTGCTACAAACCTTGAATGACCTCAGCTTCCTCAGAAGGTACAGTGTGCTCTGTCCCTTTTTGTAGACTGCTTCACTTTTGATTCTCCAGTAAAGTCTGTTGTTCAGGTGAACTCCTCGACTTCTTTTCCCTTGATGGAGACAGTCTTTGACTTATCCCTGTTTTTTCTGAAATCTACAACCATTTCTTTTGTTTTATTCACATTCAAGGTAAGATGATCGTTACCACACCGTGCCACAAAGCGGTCCACCAGCTCTCTGTATTCAGCTTCTTCTCCATCACCCAACAATTAGAGAGTCATCTGAGTATTTCTGCTTATGACAGGTCTCCGTCTCATACTGGAAGTCTGAGGTGTACAGAGTGAAAAGGAATGGTGAGAATACAGTCCCCTGTGGTGCTCCTGTGCTGCTGACCAGCTGGTTTGACACACTATCCTTCAGTCTTACAGACTGCGCTCTGTTTGTCAGGTAGTCATTGATTGAGCTGATTGTTGAGGCCTCTACCTGTGTCTTCAGGAGTTTCTGACAAAGCAAATCAGGTTGAATTGTACTAAATGCACTGGAGAAATCAAAGAACATGATTCTAAGTGTGCTCCCTGCTTTGTCCAGATGACATTGAGTTGGTTGAAGCAGGTTGATGATGGCATCTTCAACACCAAATCCATGGCGATAAGCAAATTGCAGGGGTTCCTGATAGGTTTTAGTTTGCTTACTCAGGTCGGGCAACAGGAGTCTCTGGAGGACCTTCATGATGTGGAATGTCAGTGCAACAGGTCTATAGTCATTGATGACTGATGGGTGAGTTTTTGTCTGGAACTGGAACAAGGCAGGATGTCTTCCACAACACTGGAACCTTCTCCGGGCTCAGGCTAAGGTTGAAGAGGTGCTGCAGAATCTCACAGAGCTACTCTGCACAGGTCTTCAGGACACCATCTGGACCCGCAGCCTTGTTCCGGTTCAGTTTCTCCAACTGCCTCTTCATCTGATATCTAGAGAAAGGATAGGTGTGGGTCAGAGGAGAGGGGGGTGTATCTTTGGCTGGAAACAGGAGATGAGGACGTTGAGCTTGTTTCTGAACTGAACCTGTTAAAGAATGTGTTCAGTTCATTGGCTCTGTCAAGACCCCATCTATCCAGTACTTCCTGTGCTTAAAGCCTGTGATCTTTTTTTATCCCAGACCAGACATCTGATATTGTTCCTCTGTAGTTTGTTCTCCAGGTTCTTCCTGTAAGCCTCCTTCTGTCTCTGATTTTGACGTTAAGTTGCTTCTGTACATTTTCAATGGCAACTCCAGGGACATCAGCAAGCTGCAGTGGGTCCTGGTATGTTTGTGTTTGCCTACTAAGGGGGGCCACCAAGAGTCTCTCCAGGACCTTCATGATGTGGGATGTCAGAGCGATAGGGCTGTAGTCTTTGATGACTGATGCATGAGTTTTCTTTGGTACTGGAACAAGGCAGGATGTCTTTCACAACACAGGAACCTTCTCCTGGGTCAGGCTAACATTAAAGAAGTCCTGCAGAATCCCACAGAGCTGCACTGTATAGGTCCTCAGCACACTGGGACTGACGCGATCTAGACCAGCAGCCTCACGTTCAGTTTCTCAAGCCACCTGACTTCAAGAGACAGATAATTGAATAGTACTTGAACACTTGAGTACTTGAGTTGAATAGAGAATCTGTGAATGTAGCTGATGGAAAGAGGCTCCTCCAACATCACCAAAGATAAATTATATAAAATACACAGCAAATGTGTAAAAACTAGTCCAGCAATTATACAGTGTTTTAAGGGTGTAATGTCTGTATTGGAATTACAGTATTCCATTAATTTATTTTGTTATTTAGATGTGTATAAATTGTTTTTGACATGTTCATTTTGTTGTATGAAAAAAAACCAACTTTGTCATTGGGATATGCTGGTCTCATTTTCAACAAGTAAAACATATTCGGTTAAAGTCATTTATTTTAAATCTAACTCTGCCAGGTTCATGAATAATTTTGTGCTTAACTATAAATGCGCCTTTATGGGCTTTTTGTGGCTGATCTTGAAACAGAATTTCTTTGAAAGTACTCCTTAAAAGCAGAGGCTTGTTGCATCTGGGAAATTTGCTGCAGAAAATACAGAGAATGAACTGCAATGAAAAAGTGAGGCTAAAAGCTGCTCAACAACATCACTGGCCAGAAAGACGACATTTCCCTTATGTGCTGCTAAAAAAATCCACATCTTCTTAAAATTCTCATGTAAATTATTTTCATTTTATATTTTTTAGAAAACTGCATCTATAAAATTGATGTATTAAACTTTTTCAAATAATAGTACCTTATTAAAGTTCTGACCCTCATTTAAACCGATATCATCCAAAGAAAAATTTCTCACACCAGAGTCCAAATTTCCAGTTGAGACAGACACGGTCTTCTTGGACAGCCATTTGAGACTCTTGAGAGCAATCTCTATATTATTTAGATCTGATGGTAAATTTACCTCTCTTTATAAGCCAGACAACCAAATAGCAGGTGTGACCTCTATTTTGTATGGAGAATAATGGCAAGGGAGGAGAATAAATAAAAATGTAGCAAAAACAAAGAAGCTTTTTTGGATTTCATATTGTTCTGCTATAACAGTATTTACACTCTTCTTTTTTCAGTTTGCTTTCAGCGTTTGCGTCCCCTACTTTAAATACAAGCAGTATAAATTAGATTTATAGTTGTATATGAGAAAAGCAAAATACAGTTTTTTTCAATTTTTTTTTAAATGTTCTGCAAGCGACCTACACTCAATACTACAGTTCCGGAAGTTACTGTCAATGTCCTTCTGAAAGGGGAACAAAATCCATATTTCCGGCTGAAGAAAGGCATTCCAACAGCATAATACAGCCTCTATAATTTTCAAAATTATATACTTCTTTGTATTGGTGTATCACACAAATTCCAGATGGTGTTGGTCAAAAAGGTATTTGGTAGCCACTGATTTTTCAAGTTGTCCCATTAAAAAAAAAATTGAGGTCTGTGATTTTCATCATAAGTAAACTTCAACTGTGAGAGACAGAATGTGGAAAGAAAACCCTGAGAATCAATTTGTATCATTTATATATAATTTTTAAAATAATGTAGTTAGAAATTATAAATAACTTATGTACAATACATACATTCTGTAGAACAAATAAGACTGTATAATATTTTTTTAAGTTTCTGTTTTTTGCACCACAAAAAGCAGAAAAGCTTTAGGAGTAAAAAAAAAAGTTTGATATAAGTTTTACATTAAAGACACATTCCGTAACTTTCCATATATTTGCCCTCTGTCGCCCTCTCATGGGTTGCAGCATTACATCCCTGCCATAAAAACAAGTCTCTATGGAGGCATCTGAAGACGTGTACTGATGGTTTTACAACCTCGCAAGCCAAAACAGCAAAACATCTAACTAACAGCGTGTGAGTTGGTAAACCATCAAACAGTTTTTCTGGCACTGCATCACATCATTATGCCCAAATAACCCCGGAGCAGGCATTTATTCGGGAACACCATATGCAGTGAAGTGCAGTGGTATGTGCTTCACTGAGACGTGGCTACAGGATTATATCCCAGACTCCAATGTCTCTCTGCCAGGCTTTCTGACTATACGAGCAGACAGAAATCTGAAGAGGAGCAGGAAAAGAAAAAGAGGTGGAGTGGTAGTGCTTGTTATCAACAGATGGTGTCATCCAGGACATGTTACTCTGAAGTGTCGTCTCTGAAACCCAGCTATTGAACTCTTGCCAGTAAGCTTAGGTCCATATTATTTACCAAGAGAGTTCACCAGTGTTACTTTGGCAGTTGTTTAAAAACATGCCTGAGGACATCATCCCCTCCAGAACAGTGAGATGCTTCACTAATAAAAAACCCTGGATCAACAGTGCGCTGAAGTAACTGCTGAACAAGAAAGAAAAGAGCCTTCAAGGAGGGAGACAGGGAGTTATTAAGGAGTATACTGAAGCAACTACAAGTCAAAATCAGAGACAGCAAAGAGGCTTACAGGAAGAATCTGGAGAACAAACTACAGAGGAACAATATCAGATGTCTGGTTTGGAATAAAAAGAGATCACAGGCTTTAAGCACAGGAAGGACTGGATAGATGGGAGTCTTGACAGAGCCAATGAACTGAACACATTCTTCAACAGGTTCAGTTCGGGAACAAGCTCAGCATCCTCATCTCCTGTTTCCAGCCAATAGAGAGATCCCAGTTGGTCCCAGTTCCAAAGAATACTCACCCATCAGTCATCAATGACTATAGACCTGTTGCCCTGACATTCCACATCATGAAGGTCCTCGAGAGACTCCTGTTGCCCGACCTGAGTAAGCAAACAAACATATCAGGACCCCCTGCAGTTTGCTTATCGCCATGGAGTTGGTGTTGAAGATGCCATCATCAACCTGCTTCAACCAACCTAATGTCATCTGGAAAAAGCAGGCAGAACTGTGAGAATCACATTCTTTGATTTCTCCAGTGCATTTATCACTGTTCAGCCTGATTTGCTTTGTCAGAAACTATTGAAGACACAGGTGGAGGCCTCAACAATCAGCTGGATCAGTGACTACCTGACAAACAGACAATAGTTTGTGAGATTAAAGAATTGGTCAGCCGCATAAGAGCACCACAGGGGACTGTACTCTCACCATTCCTTTTCACTCTTTACACCTCAGACTTCCAGTATAAGACAGAGACCTGTCATCTGCAGAAATACTGAGATGACTCTACAATGGTCGGATGTATCACAGATGGAGAAGAAGCTGAATACAGAGAGCTGGTGGACCACTTGGTGGCATGGTGTGGAGACAATGATCTTACCTTAAATGTAAAAAAAAACAAAGGAGATGGTTGTAGATTTCAGAAGAAACAGGATTAAGTCAAACATTGTTTCCATCATGAGAGAAGAAGTGGAGGTGGTTGAGGAGTACAAATACCCCGGAGTTCACCTGAACAACAGACTAAACTGGAGACCCAACAGTAAAGCAGTCTATAAGAAGGGACCGAGCAGACTGTATTTCTTGAGGAAGCTGAGGTCCATTAAGGTTTGCATAAAAATTCTGTATATCTTCTACAGGCCTGTTGTGGAGAGTGTTATCTCTTCATCCATCATCTGTTGGGGTAGCAGCATCAGAGCCAGAGACTTAAAACAGCTCTATAACCTGAGGAAGACGGCTGGTTCTGTTTTTAGCCGTACTGTGGCACAAATGCAGATTATGATACAAAGAAAAAAATATGGACAACCCTGAGCATCCTCTTCATACTATGCTATCACATCGGAGTGTCTTCAGTCAGAGGCTTCTTCGGTGTTGTTGCAACACAGAGTGCAACTCCTTAAAGAATTAATTCATAAGTATGAGTTCAACAACATTTAAAATTTCCATCTGGAATCAATGAAGTTTATTTGAGTTTGAATTCGAAGTAGGGATTCTGGTTTGGGTCTCTTAAACACATTCATTATTTTATTTTTTTTATCTGCCAGGACCAAGAATAATTGTGGGCTCAACTGTACCAGCAGCCCATTCTCCTCTGTATGTTATCCACATTTTTTAACTGTAGCACAGGGATATTATTTAATGACTATAAATATACATATATATATATATATATATATATACATATATACATATATATATATATATTTATTTATTTATTTATTTATTTTCAATGCTCTCTTGGAGCATTGCCATTGGGGGCAAATATAACACTTACCTCAAGAAGTGCTTGGACAATGCATCACATGTAACTGTTAAAAGCTTGTCTGAATCTCTCTACAACCTTAGTTTGACAGCTTAAAATTATACCCTAAAAATTTTGTAAAGTATGATTGAATTTATTGTTTGGCAAGCAATGTTTGGTGATTTATGTAGTTCTGAATCTGAGCACCCAAGAAAAGACAATGATGTATTCACACCCCCTTGACTCCTTTTGCATTTATTACGTTCCAACGACAAACTTCTATTTCTTTTATTGTGATTTTATATGATAGAATAAAGCGTGACAATTTGTGCATTCTCAGATAGTAAGAATGGGACGATCAGTTATTAAGCCAAAGTCCTGCCACCGTGTATCACTTCCATTTAGTTTAGTCAGTTTGACTAGGGCATTCTACAACATGAATATGGTTTGATGTAAATCATTCCATTGTAGCTCTCTCTATGTTTTCAGTACAGTAGTTCTCTTGCTAGAAGGTAGACATCCAGATCAGTCCTAAAGCTTTTCTGTTCTGGAAAAAAACATGCTGACATGTTTTTTAGTATTGCTACAACCACGAAACAACCTTATCAGATTTCCTTTCTCGGCTGAAAACATTCCCACAGCACGGTGCTGCCACCACCATGTGTAACTGTGGTTATGGTGTGTTCAGAGTGATGTACAGCAGTTTGATGCCACTTTCTGTTTTAAATCTACTGTATATAAAAAGTAAAATACAAACACAAGACAGATTTGTTCAGTGCACTACCAATTAGCAGCTTTTTATCCTGAGCTGTAGATACCTGCACCTCTCTAGAGTTTCCGTTGACCTTTGATTAATGTTGTGTGGCCTATCAATATGGCTATGTCTAAGTATGTTTGCAGTTTTGCCATTTTTATGATTTGAGCATTGCTTTGTGAGGTGTTCAAACCTTGGGATATTGTTTTACTACTTAAACCTGCTTAATAAGTCTCTAAAACTATCTCCCTGACCTGTCTGCTAAATACCTTTGTTTATGCTCTTGTTCAATAAAGTTGCATTTATATTGTGATTAAATAACACATAGGTGGACTGTGTTTATTAATGAGGTGACTTTTGAAGGCTGATTATTGCACTGAATTTATTTAAGGGTCTGAATGCACCATGAACTTTTCAGATTTTATCTGTATGAGTTTGAAAATTATTAATCAGGTTTAAGAATAAGTTTGCGAAACAATGTAAACTAACAAAACTGAAATGCCAGTACTTGCCTTGGCCTGCAACACAAAGTCAAAGTATTAAAGTAGTTTGTGTGGTGTGCATGCTTTTTGCACCCATGACACTTTAAAGCTTTCCCTACTGCCTTATTTTGGAAAGAAAGTGCAGAGGTTTAGAACTGAAACACTTTTAAGGAGTTGCATAGCAACAGCAAGTCAGTTTTTTTATTTCAAAGGAATCAATCGGGCAATAATAAACACCAACCAGTGAGAGATAATGAAAAATACAAAGAACTATTGAATGTGAAGCAGTAATTAAATTCCCTTAAAATAAATGTTTCTTGCTCTGACTCCCTCAGTGTTTGCCAATTTTTTACAGTTTTCGACTGAATATTTCATTCCTCTATCCCACTTTCTCTTCCCCTTCTTCGTCCTCCTGCCTCTTGCCTCTTCTTTTAATCATCTCAATGGCACCCTTCACATAACTTAATCCAAAGGAGATGAATTAATCCAAGGCACACTATCTTAAAATAAAAGATGGAAAAGCAACCAAAGTGTAGATGAAAGCACAGATTCATCGGCAGAGAGGAGACATCTGGGGGAGCTCAGTGTGAAAACCAAATGCAAAGAGAACCAACCGAGATGCATACTCTCTTTCTATTTGTAAAAGAAAAAAAAGGCACTGTGGGGATATTTTTATTCCAGTGGTGTAATACAGAACAGATATGTTATGTGAAATCAGGAAACTGAGGTTAGGGGGGAAGATGTGATGAGGATTCTCAGTAGCTATGACGTTGAGCGATATTTATAGAACATGGTTTTAATCACTGGGTTTGAAAGGTTTGTGAGCACCCTGTAAACGTTCATGGAGTAAATAAAACATAGTTATCATCAAAAATAAGCAGGATGAATTAAACACTGTATTTACATGTAATAGGGATTTTGAACCTAGCTTTGAACAATTTTATATTACGACACAATTTGTATCATTTGAAAGATGCCTTGATTCATTTGGTACCGGGCTGCAACAAAATAAAATATAATACACTTTTTCCGTTCTATTTATCGGAGTCAAAACAGTTCTTTGTTTTGAAAAATGAACGGATTTTACTCGACACGTCAAGATGCGTACCTAGGTCACGTGATCTGCCACACTAAAAACAGACCCACAAGCTAGCAAAAGGATTAAAAAAATACAAATAAACTTACATTTTGCAGACAATACCAGGAGTCATAATGAAAATATGGATCTATTGCGATAGGCGATTTCCACACACCAGGCCCACTTCATAATAATATGCAACCTGTTTTCTAATGAGATAATGGGGTTGTTTCTTTACAGATATTCTACAACAATATAAGTTTGTTTTGCCAATAAATATTCATGAATAATTGCTTAGGGCAATTATCAATATAATTAATAATTATTAATAAGATAAGTTTTCCAATAATTTTGTTGTAAAAATGATTAATTCTGGGGAATCATCCTGGAAACCTGGAAATATAATAAAAGCCAAATTGTTGAGTCTCAGTTAATTTTTATGATTCCCTGCCTAGTAAGGCTGAAATAATTCAACAATGTATGAGTTGTTGACATTCATTGAACAGCATGTTACTACATATGTATGTATGTCTAATAATACTCAAACTGGGCGAACAGGCCAGGTTCTCCGACACGGAGCTGGTGTTTATCATCCCTCCATCACAACTCAACTGGGTCTTTAGCTCTCCATACCCCCACTGCAGGCCAGGCCGAACACGGTCAGGGTCCTCCCACTAGTTGTGTATTTCTGACTTCATTCGCGTGAAAATGGCATGTTTTGAAGTGTGACCAGTTTGCTTTGGACACGCTTCAATGTACGAATGTTCAAGCGTCCAGCTAGGGGCATGTGGTGCTTTTTGGTCGCGTACGGTGTGAAAGAGCCATTCATTCTAACGTCATAAAGTTTGGGACCGCCCACAGGAGGGCAGCATTGTTTTGACCTGGGAGCAAAGCTGTAGCTCAGAGAAGCTAAAGGTTAGCAACTCTATAATATGGCAGAACACGTTTGGTATTTGTGGAGATACCACATCAACGCTACATTTTTATATTTTTTTTACCTACAGAAGAGGAGCAGAAAACAAAATGGTTGGAATTCGTTTTTTGGGTTTTTGGGTTGTTTTTGGAACACCAATGGGAAAATGTGATGCTTGTTTCATTATTTGTTCAGTCACTTTGAGCAGAGTTACCTCATACGGCACTGACAGTACTGGCTTTTCCTCAAAGCTGGATTTAAGACCAGTATTTGTACCAAAAGGTGGACCTGCAGCTCCCAGGCTAATGTAAGTAAAAAATGTAAGTGTTCATTCAATGTCTCACATTTTAAGTATTTTGTTAAAACACACCATTGCAATTAAATGTACTACCTCAGCTAACACGGTAATATCTGTGACAACATGCACCCAAAAATGTAGCCTGTTCAACTATCCTTAAACCAAACCAAGAAGTGTAATATCAGCAGCTAAATCTCCTGGCCTATGGAGCTCGGTGTAAGCCTACCCATTTGTCAGCGGGCACTCAATCCAAACAGACTGCATATCAGATGAGATGACCTGCTGAATTTAAGCATATACTAAGAGGAGGAACATAAACAAATAATGTTTACCTCAGTAGCAAAAAGGGGAAGAGCGCAGCACAAAATACCCATCAGACTGGCATGTGTATGGTGTACAGAACCTTCCCCAGTGTAGATCTGGCTTGAGGCTCAGTGTTGAGGCTGGTAACAGCCCTGTCGCCTTGGGGTCCGGTCTTGTTTTGGGAATGCAACCTAAACTTGGTGGTAAACTCCATCTAAGGCTAAATAACCGCATGATTTTTGATTCACATTATACTTAATATAAGAGTTGTGTTGCAATTAGCAAAGCAGAGGCAGCAGTCTTTCATGCCAGAGAACAAGGAAAATGAATAAAAACACCAGTAAATGAGAACTTTATTACTAAACTGGTCTGTGGTGAAAAAAAGGTTGTGGACCATTGTGTTACAAGACACATTTTTGTCCACTGTGACAATTGGGAAGCAACAGTCACAAAGCAGTTTTAGTCAGGAATCAAAGGGGATGAGCCTTCAAAAGGCAAAGAGGAATGCCTTAGGTTTGAGACTGCCAACTAAAAGCCAAAATTGTAAAAAGTCTGGATGGAAATATTTCATGCACTAGGATACACGAAGAAGATTCCAATTTTTATCTGAGGCAAGGAAAATCTTTCTGAAGCAGATGGTTTTTAACAAAGCAGCAGGAAGGAATACAGGCCAGGAAATAAACTTGGGTTTACACTGAACCCAGGCTTTGGTACGTTGCCAGCTTAGCTTATAGTAAAGGGGTCATCATATTAATTGTTGTAATGACTAAAAGGTTGGTGTTTATTGACTTATGTTAAAAAAACACTTGTGATGAACACAGGTATAAAAGAGCATGTTTGACAATTTAACAACAGTAAGTTTAGATATGTTAAGATCAATTAACTGATAAAAAGTTGGGCTATGGCTAGACTGTTGAGTTCAGCAAGAAGTGAGATGGCGTGGTATATTTTTGATTGATCAAACACCAGCTGGGTTACTGCCTTCTGGCATATCTTGAGGGTATTTTATGCAAAAGCTAAGAAACATAGCCGAAAGCACTGAAATGGTGGAGGCAAAAAGTTTTACAGAGATATGTATCCTACCTGAACTTAATCACATTTTGTCACGCTATAAACTCACATTTTAATACATATTATTGGGATTTGATGTAACAGGGTTGCACAACATCTATTAAACATTCTGCATTAGAGGGAGCTGAAGGTAAAAGGTGACTTAAATAATTGTACATATGTGAAAACCCTTAAAACACCTCCTATCTGAAAGTAAGCAGTGATGCAGACTTTTATCTGTCTGATGTCAGAAAATAATAAATGGCTAACAGAAGCATTTCACAGAAGTTATTTATGCTAAAGGTGATACCACAAGTTTTTATACAGTATGTCTTAACATTCTCTTCAGAATATTTCTGTTAAAAAATTTTGTTTCACCAATAAAAAGGGTTACTTTGTTTTCTTTCTATCAAATCCCTTACTTTTCTAGACATATACAGTAACATGTAATTAAAAATTAATGGCTGAAAAATTACTAACAATATTCAATGCCTAATTGTTTCACTTGCTTGTATGTAGTGGTTCAGGTGGCAACATGTAATTTTAAAATACTTTATATCAAAACAAAGACACAAAAGGTAAGTAAGCGTTTGACTTTCAAGCTTTTATTTATCTGAGGTGGAAGATTAAGTCTCCGCCATAATCCTTTCTACAAAGATGGGGAAAAGGAGCTTTGAGGGATCAAATTAGATCTAAAATGATCAGTAAATTGATCTATCAATTCAAAGTTAATGAAAAAAATCTTTTCATTATTGTCATGTTCAGCAATTCCCCCAAAGGAGAAATTGGGCACATCATGATAACATGGTTTTACCTTTATATGTTTAACTCATTCTTTCCTTTAAATTGTAAACTTATTGGATTAACAGAATAAGAGAGCTAAAGATTTGTTGCCTCCAAGATGTTATCAATCCTGATAGCCTTTCACAGCCAACACGCTGATGTGTGCAGGGTTTATGTGGTCTAACTGGAATAAACCCATAGGGAAATAAGCGGCCCACCATTTGCCTCTCCACAAGTCAACAGTGAGGCTATGACCACAACAGGCAACTATCCTCTTCCTTCTGACCTGGGTATGTGGTTGGGATCTTTTAATGTTAACTCCCCATGATGCACCAGTCAAGTGTCCCAGCCAGGAAGGGATTTAGGATGGAAGAAGATCAGATGCTTAGCACAGATGACTCATGTGCAAAAAATTGTTGCTTTAAATGATACGCCATCTCAAAGTTTGAATTCTGATCACCTTGAAGCAGACAAAAAGCACTGCATTACAATTACTATGCTACCAGAAAGCAAAACAACACTATCAAGTCAATAATATATCAACTATCAACATTATCACAGGCAGCTGATGTCACCTCAGATCACTGGTCCAGAGAATACGTCTTACATCCATTAAGAGCAAGCAACTAAATTTGATTATATAGTTAACATATTAACTATATAATATATAATATACACACGTTTTGTTTTTTTTGGATACTAACATTTCAAATCAGGCCTATGGGAAAATATGAAGGATATCCATCAATTTGACAGATTATAATTCACATCACTGACCACATGATGCAGGCATGCAGATATTTTCAACTATATGCATGGAGCACAGGTAGCTACATCAATGTCATGGGAGCATCTGAGCACCATCTTAACACTGTACTCAACACATCTGGGACCTCATAGGGAGTTGAAGAGTTATTGAGGCTTTGGGGAACATCTGTTGCATCCACGGCTTATGCAAAGGCGTTCAAAGGAGCCTGGTGCAATGCTAACCGCTGTTGCAGAAACAATGCAAAGGCTGTGGTATTTTCTCCGACTGGAGCTTGCAGGTCAGAAAATGTATGGTTCAAAGAAGCTTCACAACTTCTGATCACTTTGATTTGAGAAAGTGGGGGCTTTAATCCCTGTCTCTGGTTTCACAGTAGAGCGCAGATTCAGCCTCATGAATAACATCCCAACCCCCATGAGAAGTCCTCTGTCCGAGGCAAAAGTCCAAAACCTGATGATACCCTTCTCTGTTTTAATACCAATTTTGATTATTTACATGCAGGTGCACATGAGTCTTGTTCCTGCTCTTGGTGAGGACAAACACTTTATTTTTCCCTGCTCTCCGCTTCCCTTCTTAACCATCCATTCTATGTGGAGTTCCTCCCTGCATTTTCCTCTGCAGCAAACTAGTTAAACTATGCATCTGGTCAGCTGGTCTCTAAATGCAGTTGATCAAATCTTTTCTAATTGAAGAGTGGTTCCTTGGGAACCCATGCCCTGGCGGTACATCCCCCAGTGATTATTCAATGGATTCCTGGGGAACGGAGAAACTCTTATGTGTCTTACTGCTCTCTGTTGAGGATGTGGAAGATATTTATGTAGTTGGATTTATGGACACCGGTTTTCTGCTGTTTTGAGCAGAGTTGTCGGTAGCAACTGGCAAGCTACCTGACCTGGACATAGAGATGTGCTGTTTTGTCAATGCACAAAACTGAATCAGGTTGGCTGCCAACTCAGATGCTGGAACACGTACGTAAAATGAAATCGACCTTTGAGAAGCTTTTAGCACAGGCTGGTGGAGACTGTCCCTGATTTGACTGATTCAAGGCAATGGAGACCACGGAGAGATTTTAAGGAAGACAAAACAAAGTCTATCCTGGAAAATTTTTTTAGGATTATCTAATCTGGCCCCCACATGTTGGCTTTGGACGGTTGAAAATCTCAAAATCCCTGGGATGTTTATTTAGATGGACGCTTTGCCTCCGCCTCCTCCCCTTTTCCTTACATGGACTCATTACTGACGAACACACGCATACACGTTCACACCACAATCAAACATATGCACACAGTCATCGCTTTCAAACACCCTTGCCACACTTCCTGATCCTTCCTCCCACTGCAGCGGATTGAGATTGCGCTGAGCAGCTGCGCTGAGCATCTGCATTCTCGCTGCGTTCTCGTTGCGTTCTCGCTGCTACACAGGTGATCCCCCCCCTCCTCCCCCACCTAGTGTTCTCTTATGTTGTGACTGTCTGAAAAATGTGCTTCAATGTAATAATGTGCTTTTAGAAGCCCTATCCTGTCCCATATTAGGGGGCAAGGCATAGGTGCCCCTTTTTTTCCCCACAACTATACACCCTGACCTATTGTTACGTCCTCATCTGAAATATATTGCGCTGCTCATGCTGGCTGCTACCACAGTTGGACCCTATCCTGTTTGTTTTTGTGTGGCGTTTTGTGCAGGAATATAGCAAGATGGGAGACAAGCAGGTGGATGAAGAGACAGTTTACGTGACAAAGTTTTTCTTTTCTTTGCGATTCGGCCTCTTGTTTACATGAGAACGGCGTGTTCGCTGTCATGTAAACGCAAGGCCAGGGACTTTTGAGAACAATGACGTCACTGCCAGCTGCTCACCGCACATTGGACTTGCACATGCCGCCATCCCTCCACTCTTTTCCGGGTAAGGAGGAGGAAAGCGGGAGAAAATAATAGAACACTGAATACATGCGGCACACTGCCATCTAAAGGCCGGGCATATGTACTACATTATTTTCAACAAGATCAGATTGCTAGCCATGTCGTGTAAACTTAGTGTTGTTTTCACCCGCTCTTTGTCCCAGTCCACCCCTGGCCATATTCAATGGGTTTTGCTATTGGGAAGAAAAAAGTTACATTTATTTATTTGCTTGATATGTGATGGCATGATGTGGATTGTTCAGATCTTTCAGATTGAGTGTTAAAATTGATAAACATATAAATACTTTATCCAGGAAACAAGTGCCTCTCTAATATTAACTTAATTTTTATGATTATTGTCTAAGTACTTTTATATTCTTCCCATGTTAACACATGCATAACATTAACTTGTTACCATTAATTTGTTGTACCAAAAATTTACAGTGAGCTGATATTTAACAAGCCAGCACTTTTAAAATAAGATTCACAAACTTGAATCATGATTTGTTTCATGATAGTTGTTGTTGGTTGACAATCTACAGTTTTCATCTAAAAACATTCCCAATATCCATATCAGCAAAAGTCTTCTCATGTAGGTGTTTAATAGGCATTACTTCACCCAGCAGGGTGGCAACAGAAGCAGGTGAAGCTCTTCTTCTTAAGAAGGCTTAGGGAGGGTTTTCACAGGTTACTTTATGTAGTTGATGCCTCTCTGGTGAACTACAGTACTGAAAACTATTTCTGAAAGGTTTGTTTTTCTCCTTTCAAAAGTAAAATTCAGATTCGGAGCTTCTCAGAAAACATTCGGGGCTTAATCCCCAGTAGCCAACCCCTAACTCTTCCCCTGGTATCAAACAATAACCAATAGCTGGAAGCTATATTTTTTTTAAACGCAACGCTGATCTTCTTTGAAATCTTAAAATATCTGTACAAATGCATCCACACAGGATTAAGGATGTGTTCATGAGTGTTAAAAGTTCCATGAGCTGGAAGCAGAAAGCACTGTATTTAATGCCTGTCACGAATTCTCGGAAGCAGTTAAAGTTAATGGCCTTGTTAATCAGAGTAAACACAGGCCCCACTCACCCTGATTTATTTTTGGTTTAACCTTTTTAATCCATTTTATTTTCCACCTGCCCTCTCATTGTAATCGAAAATTATGATTATGGAACCTGATCATTATGATCACATGAAAAGATTAATGATGACAAAAATTACTGGATCACAGTCCAAACAATAACCGAATGGCAAACAAAGAGGTTAGGGCAGTTATTATAAATGTGGAAATATTATTATTATTATTTGAATAGTTAGTTTAAAACCCTTTTATTGATGGAGACGTCAGTGATCAAATGAACCAATCTGATAAAAAAATTATATAAGATGACTAAACGTACCACCTATTTTATTATTTGATGAATCTGGACATCATAAAGAACCACACGATCAGCTGGTATACCAGATGAGATTTGATGATAACACACAGCATGTTATTATTTTAAAAGATACTATTCAGACGCAGTGTGTGAAATGACAGAAAGAAACGTATGAGCCAGGAGCTTGTAGAGCCACCTTCTCAAGTAAAAACCCATGTATGGGGACTAATTTCTAATGCTTTTCCCTTTCCTGCTGCAGCCGTGATGCTGTGTTGGGGATTACTGCCCAGCATAAATTAATTTTAAACAACCATCAGAGATTATACTATATATAATTTCTGTTGATTCCTATCTGTATCTGTTTTTGTTGTGTAACAGTTTATTTAAGCAAATTACCATCATGTATTCAAATGGTAGTTGAACTTATAATTCATATTCCAATCTTTAGTATGCGGGTATTCAAACCAAATTAGAATAATGGATTATGGTTATTGCTGATCTGGCTCTTTGTAAACTTAAAGCAGCTATATTCTTGGAAACCTTAATACTTGGGCTAATGTATTATAATATTTACTAAACCTGGTAAAGAATGACAGAAATGCAATGTAATATCCAGTGACATCTTAGTCTAAGTTTAGATATGGGGAACATTTCTAAGTCAAAGTTATATGACAGAGTTTGAAATGTAAGATGAGGAATGATGAGGAATGCTTGACCATGCTTAAGGATAGAAGATGTGTTAGACTGAGGGGTGCTAAATATGCTTAAGTTGGAGCTGTATAATAGGGGTTGGCTCAAGTCTATAAAAGAGACCGTGTTTAAATGATCAATAGGAATTATTAGACAATTGAGTCAGTTTTCTCTGGATTTGGTTCTTGTGATACTGGTTGCAGTTCGAGAATACGATCCTTTTTTTGTTAAAATGAAGCTGTGTCTGCAGAGTCTACTTTCCTTAAGCTTTCTTAAACCAGCATGTTGGAGGCAACACCCCCATCATACACGAGAGGAGAAGCTCATTTGAAATTTTGTGCAGGCAAATAAAGCAAACCTCATGAAGGAGTTTTGGGTTTGTCAAATAAACTATTAAGTCATTTAAAAAAAGAACAACACATTCATAAGCTTTTCGATGTAAATCTTGACCACAGAAGACAGAACAATTACATAGTCATCTATTTTCCATATTAAAGCCAGACTTCCACATCTAAAATGTAGCAGGAGAACAGAAAGGTGTTGTGAGGGAATGAGCATACTCTGTATGTAGAAAGGCAATTTCTTGCAAATTGATTCAACTATTTATAGTGTATGAAACTGCATTTTACAGTCTCAATTTGTGGGGTAAAAATATATATATATATACACAGCGACTTCAGATGCAATAAATACCATAACAAAACACTTTGTCTGTTTCATTACCTTATTTATTCCATTAAATTTTTTCTCAACTTAGACTTGTTTTAACATCTTTTTTATGGACATTTTGTGTTTATTTCTGAACATTATGTTCTGAAGTTGGGTTGGATTAGCTGAAAAATTTCAGATGGTACAGTGGGGGTTGATGAAAACCACGGTGGCAGGTGGGGTGATAATATTATCTGAACAGAGCTGTATTGTAACACTATGGGTGTCAGGGAGGTGAAGGTGACAGATTTTAGTTTCCGGTTGCCTGCTGGAGGAATTCCAGTAGGTTTGAGCTGTGCACAGCTAGAGCCGAGCCTTGTCTGAGCCAAATTTGTGAAAAACCTGCTGGGTAATGTTATTACTGAGCTATGCCAATTAAAATTAACATGTATGATAATATGGCAAAGATTGGATATAAAAAAAAGTTAGTTTTATTCTACTAGACTTCCTTGTTGAACCAATGTACTGATTTTGTTTTCAGATAGTTTCTCTGGAAGTTGGAAGTCTGATGGGCAGGTTAAAGACAGACCATTTTACATCCCATGTTTTTCTCAACACAGCCCTATTTCTTTTTCCATTTCCTCCTGAGAACAGAGGAGCAAAGAGAAAATCACTTTGGACTCCCCTGACAGTTGATCAGCATCTGTCCACCCTCATCTATCTCACATGGGACAGAAATTACACTCTTACTTTTTTTAGATGTTTTAATCTCATAGAGACAAGAAAGCAAAGTTGACAATGAGCAGAGGTCTAAAGACACCAGACATCAAATTTAAACACCATCTGTCCCGTCATTAATTAGATGATCCTGCAGGTAAACAGAACTACAGCATTATTCTAGAACAAATATGCAAAGACTCTCATTCAATTATATGCTTTATAATAGCAAAATTGGCTCAAAAAGTAACATTTTGGGTGTATTTCTGTTCATTTTTCAAGCACTTTATGCATTTCCTTAAAAAGAAAGGAACAATTTAGAGTGGTGTAGCTCATTAAAGAATTTGGAGCTTTTAACCCACTTTTTTTGGGTTGTTTTTCTTCACCCAATTACCATAACCTCATTGACACCATACAATAATAGTAAATAAAAATATAAAACACTCTATAGTAAAAAGGCAGCAGTCTGGAAAAGGAAAAAAAAGAATAAAATTACTCTGTGAAGTCTTAATCCACCAGTGTCTTGATGGTCACTGAGGATGCAAACCTGTTCTGTCATTAATCGTCAGACTTTGCTGTGAGGTGCCTGCATTAGCAGGCACTGGCCAAAGGCTCAACAAACATACAGCGTAGGAAACTCAGCCAGCATCAAGAGAAAACCTTATTAACATTCACAATTAACATGAGGAACAAATGGACTAACAGGTGCTTGGACTCCACAATCCACCTATTGCCTGTTACTGGGAACAGAATCAACGGAGGTCAAAGCGGAGTCATAATTATGGAGCACTATGCATTATGGCAACACAAAGGGGAGACTGAGGACTCTTTTTAAAGGTTAACTATGCCGTCTGTTGTTCATACTACCTTTAATAAGCAAAACAAGCCTGGGTGTATTTAATTGAGAGCCTCTATCATAAGCAGAAATATGATGGAGATTATTACTGTGTAGTTGGAATATAATGAGCTAATAGCATATATAGTACTTGTGAAATGTGAATTCTCTGACCTTGTGAAAATGATAAGTTATGAGACAATGTTAGTTTATAACATCAATGTGCAATAAAGTGTGTATTTTTTGTCAGCAAAAATGTATGGAATATTGTTAAATGTGATGAGATCTTTAAATATCCACACTCTACTGACGGATATAAAAAGGCATTTAAAACCTAAAATTTCATGAAACAATTGAGTTGTACAGGATCTGCACTGCCACTGACATCATGATGCTTCTTTGATATCATCAGAAATAAAGAGTAGTTTTTTTTGTTTTGTTTTTTTCCACCAAGGAAGGTGTCAATTATGTTGCAAGAATTGTAACTCCCCCAGAACTACTGGACATATCTACAGCTGCACAGTTCCTATGTGACTGAACAGTTTGTAACACAGAGAGGAAGCAGCTCTGACAGATTGTTACTGGGGTAGAGTTTATTTTCCATTAAAAATGATTATGATGTCCTCCCATAAACAATGGCATAACTAATACATGTGAGGGGTCTAGGACTTGAATAGTATTTGCACATAGGTTGGATGCAGGTAAATAATTCAGGGATGCAGGTAAATAATTCAGTGAATAAAGTTCTGTATCAATAACAGAGAGATCCCAAGTCCAACACCAGCTCATACATTTATTCTGATCTTCAACATTTTTGTTAAAATACGTGTATAGTGAGACTTTTTATCAACATGTAAAATTACTTCTACACGTCCAAACAAACCTTTTAGACTAAATATCTACCAAAATCTACCCTAGACTTCCCAAAAAAATTTCAGTGAATTTTAACAAAGTTGTTCACTGTGTGGCCACTGACTGCAACCTGTACATAAAAAAAGCAAATCAAACACACATCATAAATGCAACATAAAAAAATTTGACTAATTTAGACAGTTGTTTTTTTCACAGTAATTCACAGTAATTGAGAGTATCAGTAACCTGATTGAATCTTTCAGTCAACTAGAAAGGCATAGACAGATCCCTCCAGATCTACGTCTGCCTCTGGAGGATGACTTTAACCATCTTTGTATTCATGAGTGATGGAAAGATGGGAAGAGAGCTGGACAGACCTCGAGGGTGAGGAGAGAGCTTGACCAAAACGCAAAATATTTATATACTATTACCAGTAAATATACTATTTACACCTATGGTCAAGACATGTAAATAATGACAGAAGCAACTACATCCCAAATACAAGCAGTTACAAATAAGCAGTGTCAATTGGTTGGTTGTGCGATGGATGGATGGATGGATGATTGATGTATTTTCTTAGAATGCCCCTCTACTCTGTTTCTAAACTCACAGACACAGAGTAAACAATATCACCTTGCCGTACTTCCTACTGGTTGTCATACAGCAGATGCTACATCGTTCCTTCACAACATTATGTTAGCAAAAATCCATGCTTCGAACTTTTACATTTAAGGCAAATTTATGTGCTGTGATATATATTAATGTATATGGATGCTTTCATAAAAATGACTAATTGGACTAACAATTAAAATGTTGGCAGTTTTTTTCATCCAATAAATATATGCTGGTTCAACCAAATTCACATACATCTGAAAATTGTTTGAACCAGCATTTATTTATTGAATGGAGAAAATTGCATCATTTCAAGTGCATTAATCCAGTGAGTCATTATTATTACTGTACATTAGTCTTAAAAGAGCCACAGGATGTGACAAGCCTTTTGTCAGTTCTTTAAATACATGCCAAGGTAAAGGTGATGGCAAAAACTAATAATCAGACGGAAGGTAATCTTGTCATGCCAGAAGACTCAGTGGTTCAATCCCAAAGGCTAGAGAGTAATTGTAAAACTGCCTATAGTCCTTCACAATAGAGTTTTAGCAAGAGATATGCACACACCTGCATGCCTGAAAGCTAATCAGCCATTCCCATATCAAGCCGAGACTTCCCGGAGATCAATATCATGGTCCCATGTTCACTAAAGCCTACTCGATTTCCTCAGCACTAGGAAAAGGACCTGACACAGCGCTGTCCAACAGCAGTGGAAAAAGTCATCCATCATTTATTGCCACCTATCAAATCTGCAGTCACTAAAGGCCCAAAGTGAATGAGGACAGCCACTGTGGATACAGCTTCCTTGAGTTCAGAAAATGTTGCCCACACATGGCCATGTGTGAATTATGACCAGTCTGGATGAGATATTGCTGCTGAAGATTCCCATTGTTTAAAGATTCATAAAGAAATGGAAATTCTATGAATGGAGAGAGGTGTGGACAAACAGGCTCTGCATTATGTCTCATGTGCAAGATTTATCAGCATCATTTATTAGAATCTGGGACAGGTTGGCCAACATGGCTGCAAGAGGGGGAAAAACTCTTTCTGGCTGCTCAGAAAGCATGAAATCACCTGGTGAGAGAAGGAATAACACAGATGAATAAACTCTGAGGGGTAATATTAATCTTAGGAAAACATCTGTCCTCATAGAGAAGAGGAGCAGAGAGAGAGAGAGAGAGATACCAGCTGCAACTGACTAATTCCCCCTTTCTGTACCAAACCTCATTGCTTCATCAAACAGCCCGTCTCCTTCATAAGCCTCATTTGTTTTCAACCCTTTGGTGTGTGTTTTTTTTATTACTTTTGGTTTAAATCTGATGTGGTCCAGTAATGGCATGCTTTCATGTTTCAGCAAAGACATACTGTATATACAATACAGTATATATACAATATATACAATATTCTTCACTGCCACAAAAAAGAAAATGTTGTCACTTTGAGACAAAGTAAGCATTGTTTTTCTCCTGTGCTTCTCATATTATAAATTAAGTGAAAATATGATTCTAATACATTTTCATCTCTGATATTGGTGACATGGGCTAAAAGGCTTCCTGTGCTTTCAGAAGTCCATTCAGGTGCCTGAGGTGAAAGGCAACCCAATTACTCCACTTAATACAACCTTGTAATTAGTATTTAAAAATTTTTGAGACAATAATTTTTTTATGTACATTTGCGCTTAAAGATGAGTACCATTTACCTTCTAGTCATCCTTATTTACTTGAACCTGAAGAGCAGTGACAACATAGCCTATAGCGTAACATTAAAATCATTGTATATAACCAAACACAGCCTAGGGAAAATCCTGGCAGGGAAAAAAAAATTGTTTGCTAAAAATACATTTACATGACTGAGTGTCAGCAGAGTGTGTGCTCAGCCTGGCAAAAGACACAGTAAATAGTGAATAAAAATACTCGTACTAGAGACTGTTTGAATAGCACGGCCGTCCTCCACCTCTCCTCTTTGCTCCCCTACTTGCTCTTCTCACTCGAGGCAGCTGAGTGCTCCTAATCAGCAATCATTTGAAAGGTCATGAAGGAGATGCCTGTGGGAGCGGCTGCTGGCTGGAAGCGAACAGTTTGTCTCAGTCAAACCGTGTACTGAGCTGGCACTTACAGAGTTGCATTTTAACTCTATTGGCTTAATACCGCCTTTCGTTCATTTTTCTTGCTCTTGTTACTCTATCCTGACCCTGTATCATGATGCTATTACTCATTAAATAAACGAGTAGAGGTCATTTTTCTAATCCCCTCAAAGCAATAGGAAATCTGATTCAAATAATAAGGTAAGTTATCTTGGAGCAGGACCTTTCAGTTTGCATTTTTTAGTCATGTTGTTAGATTCAAAGCAATTGTTTTATTTACTACCAATTTCAAATTTGGAACAAGGATTATGAAATATATTATTTGGGGCTCTAAAGTTTAACAGACTATTTTCTGTTAAAGAAAAATATTTGAAAAAAGCTGCTTTTTCACAATAACCCAGGGCCATGCAGATACCTTTAGCTGGTAGCTGATTTCACAAGTGTTATAAAGTACATTATGAAAAAAATTGATTTGCTGCTGTGTCTCACTTAATAAACCCTCATATCTGACCGGTTAATCTATATAGCAGCTAAACTGCAGACTGATTTAAATATCATAACACTTCAGAGAGGCTTTTATATACTTTATACTTTTAGTGTTAGCGCCTCTGAGAGATTTAGATTTTTAAATTCGAGATAAAAACATTTTTGTGATTCTTCAGGACACAGAAATTAAGTAACACATGTATTAAATGTAAAATAATCTAAATATAAAAATTATATATATATATATATATATATATATATATATATATATATATATATATATATATAACATGTGTATATGTATACATGTTTTTATAAAATCTTCACATGGATAAATATCGATCTTGTGAAGTTCTGATTTATCAAATTCTGGTATGTCTGGCTTTACATATCTGCTGCAGTTTACTAATTTCAGGTGCTGTTTATGTGACTATGGGGCAAACCTTTCTGGTTGAGGATATAGAGCAGTGATTTAATCTCATTCACGGCCATTCACTTGCAGTCCAGAGATGGTGTGTGGTGGAGAGGACACCGGGGTAATGTTGGGTGAAAGCTTCTGACAGCGAACTGTTATTACCAAAAATGTAATCATTTGGCTATTAATAGTCGAAGGACTGCTTATGGCTGTCAATAAGATAAATAATTTATGAAAAATTATTAATACTTTCAGGGCACCACCTTTATTAGGAACTATTTTAATAGCCAAATATCTATATCAGACTCATAATCTGAAGGAATCAATTCTTTACTATCTATTGACCATAAAGTTTGCCATATGTGTGTGCTGAATCAGACCCACACAGTTACCAGAGAGACCAGTTCTAGCATATTTATTAAACATTAAACAAAGAAAATGAAGCTCAACTGCAGGATTTAAAACAACTCTTTGTCTGGAAAAGTAAAAACACTGATTAAAGTTTCAGGCCGATGCCTGGTTTACCCAAAGATAGCAGAATGAAAACCTATACAAGTACAATAAAAAGGAAACACCTTTAAAATTAGTTATCCTAACTAATTTGCCCAAACAAACCTTATGAACGTTTAAAGTCCTCCGAGTTGCTGCACGTCGATGAGGGAAGGGAGGTCTCCCAAGAGTGTTAGCCAGCAGGCTAAAAAAGGATCGCTAATCTGGCTAGCAGCAGTGAGAAGCTCCTGGCTCCCACTTCTCATGGCTGGCTGCATGGCGATAGGCTGCCACCTTTTTAACAGTACCTTTCTAGAGCTCTCCAGTTTGGCATTCACCTATTATCGGCTCAGTGGTGCCGGCTAAATGCGGTTTCTGGATGGTTAAGCTCTCTGCAAAGGTGGCTCATAGCTTTCTCAGCAGTCGGCAGTCTGACACTCACAGGGGTCTCATCGGACTCTGGGGATAAACGTTTTTGTTTATCAATGTTCAAGATTCACCTGGAGTGGTCTTTGGGTTCCTTTGGAAAAGTTTCTTCCAGAAACTCGGGCCTCCCTCCGCCAGCGAAGGAAGATGGTTGAAGATGTTCTTCTGTTCCCCGCCGTGGTAGCACACAGAAGAAGAAGCGGGTGGAAGTGGGCTGTATTTATAGACTCCCCCCAACCCCCCCCCCCCCCCCCTTCCTGTGGGGCTAGAGCAGAGTAGCGCCACCTGATGGCTGTGTGTGACCCAACAGAACCAAAAGTTGGCTACATCTGCGCTTTGTCCCGTGGTTCTCAGGTGAAAGTCGTGATGCCATTGCCTAATATCAAAGTGATGGAGGCTGCCTGTCTCAGAGCAGAGAGACCAACTGAAGCTGTGTTATTCTTTTCTCTCAGCCTCTACCGCACCGTGCATTTTGTTCAGACCTAAAGTAGCCTGAAAAACAGAAAGTCTGAAGAGGTATGTGTGGCGAAACCACCTCTGTGTTTGGTGAGGGACATCTAAAATCACTACAGCAAGTAAATTAACACGGTTTTAACTTTAAAATCCGGATTATAGCTGCGGTGGACCAGTGACCTGTCCAGGGTGTACTCTGCCGCTTACCCCATGACTGCCAAAGATAGGCACCAGCCTCCATGCAACCCTTCAAGAATAAGCAGCAGAAATAATGCATAAATGGATAGATATATTCCTTCACAAACAGGCCTTTTAAAAAAATATATTATTGGCCATGATTTGATTGTTGGAGGAGTCAGTTCTAGTTGAGATAATTCCATCTGTGCAAGCATACTGCAGTCTCTTGCAAAGGTTTACAACTTGGACCAGGCAAGTGCTTATCTCTTTGGTTGAAAACAATAATTTTTGCAATGTTGCAGCCAATGACCAAATCTGATTGTAATGTTAACTGTTAACTATAAAACCTTTAGTAGACAGGGGTCAACTAGGAAAGGTGACGCAGAAGCTGAAGAAGCATGGCAAAGGGTGTAAATACTACCGTGCTTGTTTGTCTTTTCCTGATATTCAAACAAGAAGGTAACCTTTGATGAGTTTTTATCATTGCAAGTGAAACGTTGATCATTATAAGAATGACACCTGAAAACTCACAGTATGGTGTTATGTCAAAGCATGCATCCCATCATTTGGACAATGTCTTTCATATTGGATTTGAGTGGCTTTAAGGTTTTAGCCACTATTCAACTCACATTTCCATCCCTCTCCTCATTTACATGGGGACCTGAGCTTGTTAGGCTGACATGACTGCCCAGGGGCAGCACCAAAATAGCTGCCGCATGCAGAAGCTTGCCTCTATGACAACTTTTTAAAGATTATTTCCTGGTCTAGAGCAGTATCTTACTGAATTTTGCTTTGAATGTTGCTTGGCAACCTCATAGTGAGGAGAGGATTCAGCCACAATGAGATCAAAGTCAGCATAACAACTTAATTAGCAACCCATAAGATGAAGACAGGCAGAGTCCCAAATTTGGCCTAGTTTGCAGTCTTTCAGCAAAAGCAAACGGTGACTTTACATTATTGATGGGTTAATTTTATGCCCAAACCAGTTAAAATGATCAACCACAACTTTGCATCACAATCGTGGGTTAACTACAGACTGATTTGAACAATTTGCCCACTTTATGGGAGCTTTTTATTGAAGCATAACCAAGTTGCCTTTAACGCTGAGTGGGATGAGATCCAGTCTGTATACTGAGAGGTGCTGAGACAGATGGCTGAAGCCAGATTTAGTCAGGCATCCTACAGCCACAGTGGTGCCTCCAGTGCAGATACAACAGAGTCCATCTGATCCTTAAAACCACACAGCATCTGCTGAAACAGTTTGTTGTGTGCAGTTGTAGTACTACTTTTGTATTTATGCAGGGCCACTAATATTAATTTAGACTTGCATATGCTTGCATGTAATTAAAAATTTTGTGAGCCAGTGTTTATGCATAGAAGTAGACATGTTCCTTCCTGCCCTTTGACATCACCAGCAGGAGCAAGCTTGGTGATAGACTTTACATGTCAGCCTGTGGAAAATTTTGCACAATAGAATGGGAGCCCAGTCCTCCTTTTAACCACTTTTCATCTAATATAATACGTTTTGACAATCTGTCTTTCAAGAAAAAAAAAAACAGATGAGCAGAAACAGACAACAGATGAGTTCAATCAGATTATTTTTAACTGGACTATACGGTGGGAAGCTGAATAACCAGATCATTCCCTAACCTGTGAATACACCACAACTGCGGTGAACACATGGCACTGACAAGTACATTCTTTAGTGTGGGAGCTTTTACTGTGGGAAGGGGACTCAAAATGAGTTCTTTTCAGTATCCGTGATAAATTAAAAAATTAAGTCAGAGGAAAGGCAAGTGTAAGAAGCTTTTTTAACAGAGGTAAAGCAAGTAAATTTTATGTGTATAGCACACGTTCACCACAAGGAAATTCAAAGTGCTTTACATGAGTCGGTGGTAAAGAAACCAAACATATATAGACGTGGACAAAATTGTTGGTACCCTTCATTAAATAAAAGAAAAACTCATAATGGTCACAGAAATAAACTTTAATCTGACAAAAGTAATAATAAATAAAAATTATATAAATGTTGACAAATGAAAGTCAGACATTGCTTTTCATCCATGCTTCAACAGAATTATTTAAAAAATAAATGCATGAAACAGGCCTGGACAAAAATTATGGTACCCCTAGAAAAGAATGAAAATAATGTGACCAAAGGGACATGTTAATCCAAGGTATGTCCACTAATCAGCATCCCAGGTGTCTACAATCCTGTAATCACTCAGTGGGCCTATATATAGGACTCCGGATATTCACAGTGTTGTTTGGTGACGTGGTGTGTACCACACTCAATATAAACCAGAGGAAGCAAAGGAAAGAGTTGTCTCAGGAGATGAGAAAGAAAATCATAGACAAGCATGTTAACTGTAAAAGCTATAAGACCATCTCCAAGCAGCTAGATGTTTCTGTGACTACAGCTGCACATGTCATTCAGTAATGTACGATCCATGGGACTGTAGCCAACCTCCCTGGACGTGGCTGCAGGAGGAAAATTGATGACAGATCAAAGAGACGGATAATCCAAATGGTAACAAAAGAGCCTAGAAAGACTTCAAAATAGATCCAAGCTGAACTTTATGCTCAAGGAACATCAGTGTCAGATCGGAACATCCTTCGCTGTTTGAGCCAAAGAGGTCTACATGGGAGACGAACAAGGAGAGGACAAATCATAAAAAAAACAGACTGGAGTATGCCAAACTACATGCTGACGAGCCACAAAGCTTCTGGGAGAATGTCCTGTGGACAGATGAGACAAAAATGTAACTTTTTGCCAAGGCACATCAGCTCTATGTTCACAGACGGAAAAATGAAGCATATCTAGAAAAGAACACGGTCCCTACTGTGAAACATGGGGGAGGCTCGGTTATGTTCTGGGGCTGATTTGCTGCATCTGACACAGGGTGTCTTGAATCTGTGCAGGGTACAATGAAATCTCAAGACTATCAGGGGATTCTAGAGAGAAATGGGCTGGCCAGTGTCAGAAAGCATGGTCTCAGTCGCAGGTCACGGGTCTTACAACAGGAAAATGACCCAAAACACACAGCTAAAAACACCCAAGAAGGGCTAAGAGGAAAACACTGGCCTTCTATGAGCCCTGATCTCAATCCTATTGAGCATCTTTGGAAGGAGCTGAAACATGCTGTCTGGAAAAGGCGCCCTTCAAACCGGAAACAACTAGAACAGTTTGCTCATGAGGAGTGGGCCAAAATACCTGCTGAGAGGTGCAGAAGTCTCATTGACAGTTACAGGAATCATTTGATAGTAGTGATTGCCTCAAAAGGTTGTGCAACCAAATATTAAGTTGTGGGTACCATCATTTTTGTCCAGGCCTGTTTCATGCATTTATGTTTTAAATAATTCCGTTGAAGCATGGATGAAAAGCAATGTCTGACTTTCATTGGTCAACATTTATATAATTTTTAGTTATTATTACTTTTATCAGATTAAAGTTATTTCTGTGACCATTATGAGTTTTTCTTTGATTTAATGAAGGGTACCAACAATTTTGTCCACGTCTGTAATAAAAGCATGGAAAGTAAAAACAGTAATAGTATACTTTAGAGAGAATAGTAAACTAATAGTATAATACAAAACTTTAGAGAGAAAGTTATCTACCAGCTTGTTTGCTGACTCTGTGTTGGAGAATGAGGGGGATGGTGTGAGGCAGGGCAGTAAATTTGTTTAAAGATTTTAGCTGAACTGTCCCTGACAAAACTTTGTTTTTCTTTTTTTTTTACAAGAACCTAACTTTGATTAGCTTAGTTGGGATTGTGCCTTTATAGAAAATGCAAAAATGGTCAGACAACGCAATATCAAATACAGAGATTTTGGAGATTTTTAAACCTTTGCTAATAATTAAGTCTACAGTGTGTCCTTCTTTGTGTGTTGGTTGATTGACATGTTGGATTAGACCAAAGCAGCTATCAGTTTAATTCCAGTTGTGTTGAGAAAAAGCAAATTTTCTTTGAATAGATGGGTTGCACAGCCGGATATTTAAAATTGTTGATAAAGCTGAGACACTAGTCTTCTTGGCTTTCCAGTTTCACACTGTTACATGTATGTTCGTCTGAATCACTGCTAATAGTTATATTTGCAGGAATGTTTAAGCATTCTTAATATTCACGGCACATACCCTACATACAAACATTTTTGAAGAGATCAAATCTAACACAGTCTCAACTTCCTCTTTAGCAACTCTTACAGAACAACTGCAAACTTTAAATGTCTGATTGCAGGACAGCAAAGCTTTTCTACAAACAAAATCCACTCCAGGGAATCTATCCTGGAAGTTCCATAATGTTACCTTGGCCTTGGCTCAACACAGAGCAGTGGGATGTTGACTTCTGACTCATAAATCTGCACTTTTTCACCCGTGCTCACTGACTCTAAAACTATTTTTTTTCTAATACAGAAGCAGTAGATTGCAGACCTTGTCAGTTGCAAAGTAATTTGTAATATAATGTCCTACGATTATCAGTTTGGTATTTCATGCTACATACAACATGTTATAACAGGTACCTTTTTTTGAACTTATGAACTACTTCATCAAATCTAACTCAAATGATAGTTATGAATGGAAACAACCTGAGGTGAAGGAAGGATAGGGGACCAAAAAGCTATTAAAAAGAAGAACAGGGAGGACAGCATGGCTGCAGTCACAGAGCCATTAGTGCATTTTCGTTTAATGATAAGCTCAATCATGCAGAGAAACAAAGGGAGGAAGATGAGAGTAAAATCATTGCTGATTTACACCTGCTGTTAGACATCCCATCTTCTCTCTGATTAGAGACTACTTCAGGCATGATCCCCAGAGGAATAATTACATGCTTTCAGCGCCGCACACCTGCGTCAAAAGCAACGGCTAGATTCATGGACACAACACTCGCAAAAGGAGCACTTGATTTGTGTTTATGCTGCGTTTTCATCATAGAAAAGCAAGCAAATGGCCTTTAATACGAGGGAATCCTTTCATCAAGCTTTAAGCCAGAGTTCTACGGAGATCTTAGTGGGTTTCTCATCAGCTTCAAACTAGTGTCAGATTACAATGTGCAAAAAAAAGAACATTTAGGATCTTCATCATGGAATGTCTGTTGGTGCCAGAAATTTTTGATTTAAAGTGTCTTGAAGAAGAGTAGGCAGCATTACAACATTTTGTATATCTTGGTACATTACAACAATCAAAGGGCAATTTATTATTTTCATCATATTGTGGAGCAAAACAAAGTATAGCAAGTTAACTGTATAGTGAAATTAAAAATATGTGTGATATTCAAAACATTTTTACTAATAAAAACCTGAAAAGTGTGGCGTGCACAGTCCCCCTGAGAAAATACAGTTGTAGCTGCAAGCTTTTTAAAGTATTGCCCCTAGCACAATCTGGATATTAATCATTTGGCTTAATCTCCTTTAAAAAATAGCTCAGTCAGATTGTCAGATTTAGTTGTGGTTTAGAGCTTTTGTACTGCTAGAAAGTAAATTGTTGCTCCAGTATTTGCCTTTTAACATGCTTTCTTCTAGAAATCCTCACCAGCTCTAAATCTGAAGCTCTTTCCTGTCTCCCTATAGCATGATGTTGCCATCACCATGTTTGGTGTAGTGGTAGTTTTCTGTCGCACATAGAAGGAATTTTGTTCAATCAAACTATTACCTACAGACTTCTGAGGCTGCACTGGGTTTCATTAAAGGGGAATTAATAAATCTGCACATCACACTTCTGATTTTTATTGTGAAAAACTTTTTAAGTCTTTATATATATATATACACTGCTCACAAAAATTAAAGGAACACTTTAAAGAAACACATTAGATCCATCAGATCTCAATATGAAGTTGGATATCTATACAAATAACGACAGGGCAATGTCTTAGGAATAAAATAATGCCAAGTCTTTTAATGGAAAT
Organism: Apricaphanius iberus; assembly: GCA_028564705.1. Lineage (NCBI taxonomy): Eukaryota > Metazoa > Chordata > Actinopteri > Cyprinodontiformes > Aphaniidae > Apricaphanius > Apricaphanius iberus. The sequence goes on from JAPXFQ010002917.1 coordinate 153,807, forward strand.
AAAAGTTTTCAGCCGCCTACAGAGGGCTCAATTGTGTAGACACCCTAAATTCAGAGTGAAATGAAGATGTGGCAGGCTAGTCCCTTCTTTCAAAAACTTAATTTCTGCAACTCAAAATGCTTTTTAGTATCTTGTGTGGCCCCCACAAGATTGTATGCATGCTTGACAACGTTGGGGCATGCTTCCAATGAGATGACGGATGGTGTATTGTGGTATTTCCTCCCAGATCTGTGTGAGGGCATCCCTGAGCTGTTGTACAGTCTGAGGAGCAACCTGGCGGCGCCTAATGGACCGAAACATAATGTCCCACAGATGTTCTATTGGGTTGAAGTCAGGGGATCGTGAAGGCCATTCAATTGTTTCAATTCCTTCATCCTCCAGGTACTGCCTGCACTTGCCACATGAGGCTGGGCATTGTCGTGCATTAGGAGGAAACTAGGACCTACTGCACCAGCGTAGGGTCTGACAGTGGGTTCAAGGATTTCATCTCGATACCTCATGGCAGTCAGAGCACCATTTCCTAGGCAGTAGAGGTCTGTGCGTCCCTCCATGGACATGCCTCCCCAGACCATCACTGACCCACCACCAAACCTGTCATGTTGAACGATGTTGCAGGCAGCATAACATTCTCCTTGTCTTCTCCAGACTCTTTCATGTCTATCACAGGTGCTCAGGGTGAACCTGCTCTTGTCTGTAAAAAGTACAGGGCGCCAGTGGTGTACTTGCCAATTCTGGTGTTCTTGAGCAAATGCCAGTCGAGCTTCACAGTGCTGGGCAGTGAGCAGAGGGCCCACTACAGGACGTCGGGCCCTCAGGCCATCTTCATGAAGTCTGTTCCTGATTGTTTGGGTAGAGACCTTCACACCAGTGGCCCTTTGGAAGTCATTCTGTAGGGCAGCCTGTTCCGCCTTGCACAAAGGACCAGGTATCGGTCCTGCTGATGGGTTGAGGACCTTCTATGGCCCTGTCCAGCTCTCCGAGAATAACCACCATTCTCCTGAAATCTCCTCCATGTTCTGGAGATTGTGCTGGGAGACAGATTAAACCTTCTTGCTGCAGCACGTGTGGATGTGCCATCCTGGAGAAGTTGGATAACCTGTGCAACTTTTTTAGGGTTAAGGAATCGCCTAATACTGCCAGTAGGGATAATTAATCAAGCCAAAACAAGCCAAAAAAGATCAATAGGGAGAAACTTGAAAGGACCTCCACATGTAAAACCAGTCCTGTTTTGAGGGTTTTCTAATTGTTGCCACTGTAGTGCACCTGTTGTTAACTCCATGAACACCAGTAGAGCTAAAAGTGATTAACAATGTCCTCAGCTGCTTAACCAACCAGAAAATTATCAGACAGGTTTAATTGATTTCATGCCAGGCCCAACCCAATAAAAAAAGTGTTGCTTTAATTTTTGTGAGCAGTCACTGCCCCAAGTGCTCCGATTACTGTGGGTACTACTGTCACCTGCATCTTCCAAGCCTTCTCTAGCTCCTCTCTGAGCCTTTGGTATTTCTCAAGTTTCTCATGTTCCTTCTTCTTGATGTTACCATCCCTTTGTATTGCCACATCCACCACAATGGCTTTCCTCTGCTCTTTATACAAACCAACCCAATGTCCGGTTGGTTCGCCATTACCATCCTGTCTGTTTGGATCTGGAAGTCCCACAGGATCTTGGCTTGGTCATTCTCCAGCACCTTTGGAGGTGTTTCCCACTTTGACCTTTGGGTTTCCAGCCAAAATTCCGCACAGATGTTTCTGTATACTATGCCAGCCATTTGGTTATGATGTTCCATGTATGGTTTCCCTGCCCGCATTTTACACCCTGCTCTTATGTGCTGGATTATGACTCTTTGCACAGCCTACACTTTGGGTCTTGTCTGGTGTGGTAGATCTGGGCCTCTATCGCTCTGGTACTTGGAGCCTGCTCCTGTGCCGACAGGATGACTGCCTCTGTGGTGTCCTGTAGGTCAGCCCTCTCTAGCCATTGTCAGGAATCCTTGAGATGAGCCACTTCCGTTATGTTCCAGTGGTGGATGACCAAAAGATATAAACATATTATACATATATTTGTTTGTGTTTTAACCATTATAAACTGCTTTGGTTTCAACGATCAAAGGAAAACACCCAAAAATGAAAAAATGTGATAAGATGAAGAGGTTGAAATGTTTTTCGATGCACAATAAAATGAGGAGTCAGTTAATGCGATACAAAGATTACCGATCACAATAATTTTGCACCTGAGTGTACACTCACTGGCCACCTTACTAGGTACACCATGCTAGTACCGGGTTGGACCACCTTTTGCCTTCAGAACTGCCTTAATCATTCTTGGCATAGATTCAACAAGGTACTGCAAGATTCCTCTGAGATTTTGGTCCATATTGACATGATAGCATCACGCAGTTACTGCAGATTTGTCAGCTGCACATCCATGATTTGAATTTCCTGTTCCACCATATCCCAAAGGTGTTCTATTGGTTTGAGATCTGGTGAATGTGGAGGCCATTCGAGTACAGTGAATTCATTGTCATGTTCAAGAAACCAGTCTGAGATGATTCGAGCTTTATGATATGGTGCATTATCCTGGATGTAGCCATCAGAAGATGGATACACTGTGGCCATAAAGGGATGGACATAGTCAGCAATAATACGCAGGTAGGTTGTGGTTTTGCATCCATCTATCAATCCACCCATCCGTCCATCTTCTTCCGCTTATCTGGGGTCGGGTTGCGGGGGAAGCAGCTTAAGCAAAGAAACCCAGACTTCCCGGTGCGTTCCCAGGCAAGCCTGGAGACATAGTCCCTCCAGTGAGTCCTGGGTCTTACCCTGGGCCTCCTCCCGGTGGGACGTGCCCAGAACACCTCACCATGGAGGCGTCCAGGAGGCATCCTGACCAGAGGCCCAAGCCACCTCAACTGGCTCAATGTGGAGGAAAAGCGGCTCAACTCTGAGCCCCCTCCGGATGGCCAAGCTCCTCACCCTATCTCTAAGGGAGAACCAAGCCACCCTGCGGAGGAAACTCATTTCAGCCGCCTGTATCCGTGATCTCGTTCTTTCTGTCACCACCCAAAGTTCGTGACCATAGATGAGGGTAGTAATGTAGCTTGACCGATAAATTGACAGCTTTGCTTTTCAGCTCAGCTATCTCTTCATCACGACAGACCGGTACACCGCCTGCATAACTGTGGATGCCTTACCAATCCATCTATTGATCTCCCGCTCCATTTTTCCCTCATTCGTGAACATGACCACTAGATACTTCAAATCCTCCACTTGAGGCAGGACCCCATCCCCGACTCGAAGAAGGCACCCTAGCCTTTTCTGGCTCAAGACCATAGTCTCAAATTTGGAGGTGCTGATCCTGATCCCAGCCGCTTAGAATCGGCTGCGAACCGCTCCAGCGAAAGCTGTAGATCACGTTCCGATGAAGCCAACAGGACCACATCATCCGCAAAAAGCAGAGACCTGATCCTGAGGCCAACCAAAAAGGATTTCCTCAACACCTTGGCTGCGCTTAGAAAACCTGTCCCTAAATGTTATGAACAGGATTGGTGACAAAGGGCAACCTTGGCGGAGTCAAACTCTCACCAGAAACGAGCCCGACTTACTGCCGGCAATGCAAACCACACTCTGACACCGATCATACAGGGACCTAACAGCCCTTATTAATTTGCCCAGTACCCCATACTCCCAGAGTATCCCCCGCAGGACTCCCCGAGGGACATGGTCAAATGCCTTCTCCAAGTCCACCTAACACATGTAGACCGGTTGGGTGAACTCAAATGCACCCTTCAGGACCCTGCTAAGGGTGTAGAGGTGGTCCAGTGTTCCACGGCCAGGAGAAAGACTGCATTGTTCCTCCTGAATCCGAGGTTCGACTATCTGTCAGACCCTCCTCTCCAGAATCCCTGAATAGACCTTTACCAGGGAGGCTCAGAAGTGTGATCCCCCTATAGTTGGAATACACCCTGTGGTCCCCCTTTTTAAAGATGGAGACCACCACCCTGGTCTGCCATTCCAAGGGAACTGCCCCGGAAGTCCACACAATATTGCAGAGCCGCGTTAACCAACACATCACTACAAGATCGAGAGCCTAGGGTGCCAAGGCCAAGGGTGCACTTGGCCTAGGGTGCCAATAAATAATAATACATTTATTCATAAAACCACTTTTATAAGTATATATATCATACCTTTGTTTGACCATACTAGCGTAATACATTTAAATGAAAATACCTCAAGATGAGGGGTTTACACATCAATTATTAAGAGACATTAAAAATTTGATTCATTAGATTAATTACAGATCCTAATTATTAATCTCAAAATTGTCTTAATGTCATGATAGAACCAACTCCAGGATTGTCTCTTTTTTTCCATTCTTGCTGAAGTATGGGACAAATTACATTCCTTTTCACCTCAATACAGAAAGCGTAATATTTTCTCTTTTTACTGGACTATTCCGTTCTTTAAGGGATGGTTGGTAACCCTACGAACTAACCTTAGGAATAAATTAAAATTCCCTATCGGTAACACCATAGCTGCCAGTATAAGTTATTGTAACTGACTTTAAAAAGTTAGAATGCACAAAGAAAATAAACTACACTTAAACTTGGTTTATGTCTGGCCCAGATAGACTGCAGTTCAAAACTTCTTACCTGAAGTTCAGTTCCCCTGACACTAAGACTTGATAGCCGCCGCCTCCCTCATATACTTGCCAGCTTCCACCATTTACTAATATTACTGAAGTGGAATCTGTGGAAGCTCCGCCAAAGTCAACACAAACAATTATGCTATATTTATGCAGTTGTCAGCCTCTGACTGAGGGGCTTGGTTCTTTTTACCCTATTTTTTTCTGCACCTCCTTCCCATTTTTGTTCTCCATTTTCATCTGTTGCTTTTATGATGGCCATTGCACAAGGAAGGGGGAGGGTGCAACAACCTTCTCAGCTGTAATTGGTCCAGCCTAGAGTCAATCATGACCAATTCACCAATCTACCACTTTCCATAATTTATAAAAAAATTAAAAATAAATATCGGCCCACAAAAAATCAAAAATCACCATCGGCCCAACAGGCAAATGCCGGGGATGCCCTATGGCCAGTCCCGTTGTGAGTTAAGGTATGTAGTTACTTTTTTAAAGAAGGCAAGGTTAGTGTTTTCCCTTCATTGCTAATTTTACCAATAAAAACTACTCTTTGTCTTTTCAGATTATCTTGGCCAATATTAAAACTAGAAAATCCTATGAGTAAACATTTATCTGTGGAAAAAAAAGAGACAGTGTTTCCCCTAGAAACACTGTCTCTACAGTTTTTTTTTATGTCTTTGAAATCAAAAAAACAAATTTTCCGCTGCTACTTTCTTCTTTGAACTCAACAGTCTTTATTTAACTTATATTTTTGATTACATTACTTTAAATATAGAAAATAGACATTTTGTTGTGTACTGGCCACAATCTTTATTTTTCATTTTGCACTCACATGCCGTTGACAGTCTGCAAAGCACACAAACAAACACACACTAGTTCACAGTTCTTATTTTGAGTAGTTAAGTGACTGACATGTTTAAAAATTTAACCTGACTAAAATATCTGCACTGGACATTTTAATACTGAACAATAAAACAAAAAAGTTCCACTTGCTTTGATTATATGTGTACTTATACAGTATACATATTTTAATGTGTATTTAATTAAAAGGGTAATAATTGATTTTGATTAATGCAATAATTTTTAATGTTTGTTTTTAAGAAGGTAATAATTAGATTCGCTTACGGCACATATTCACAGGTCACCTGGGCTAATTTACCTGCAGCTCCCTGATGGCTGATGTCCACATCATAATTGCATGGCAAAGATTTGCTAAGAACACCCCCTCCCCCCACGCAAAACTTTATTTTTCTTTTTTGTCTCAAATGCTTCCACAGTGAAAGTAACGTTATGGATAACATTTACCAAAAACTGGAAGGTCTGCGACACACAAACTCAGTTTACCTTTTAGCACAGGTGTAGCGAGTGAAGAACGGAGGAAAGAGGGGACCAGAGCAAGGCAGACAGCAGGAGGAAGAATGGGGGGGGGGGTGCAGAAGTTACATTCGGTACACTCATTATTCATTATTATTATTCTCTGCTTTTCTACAATTACTGGCTAATCTGCTTCTCCACGCTGCATCATGCTATCAGGCATGAGAACCTCTCATTTAGCTCAAAACTCACATCTCTGCAGCATTTGTTACCAGTGTATGTAGATGTTAAATTGCGTACTTGCAATGCAAATTATGTAGCTTACAGTTTGGTAGGTTTGCATTTTGTATACGTGGTGTTGGAATTTTAGCCGTGGCAAAGCAGCCTATGTAAAGGAAATACTGAGAGAAGCAAACAGCAGTGGATGAGCATCAGAAAAATCACACTGTTCAGATTTAAGATACGGACTAAGGCTCAGTACTTATACCCACATTTTACAAGAATTCACCACTGTGCCTTAATGTATTTGTTTGCAGTCTGTCTGGACTGCTGAACTGATTGTTTTAGAGTCACTCAGACTAGTCATTGATTTATGCAGACATACACCTATGCTGACAGAATCTCAATAGGAAAGGAAAAAAAATAGATGTGGCACTTATTTGTAGAAATAAAAACTGATTAAATAATTTTTCATTGTGTTTTATAAGGATGTTGGTATCACAGATTTGTTTTGTGTTAATGATTACTATCCATTGTTTTCTCTCGACTCTGTGTACCCAACAATTATCCACACTCTAAATAGTGAAGAATAACACTCCTGTGCTACTCAAGCATGGTTTTCTTTTTCCCAAGTACAATTTGACCCTTAATTATGTTTTGTCCACCAGTCTTTTTCTACTATTTAAGTCTGTATAATCTCTAAGCATCTGATTAATGTATTCCTCATCCTGTTTTTGCAGTGCACCCCATCTTTCCCTCAGCTTGCTTTTTGAAGCCTCACGTCAACATCAGCAAGCTCTTGTTCAAGATTTCAATACCACTACTGCAGAGATGTCAAACTTGTTTCTGTTTGGGGCCACATAAATATAATGAATGTCCTAAAAGGGCGAGAAAGTGTTGATTAAACTTTATTTAACACAGTGCTAAAACATTAATAAATATCTATCTCAACAAGTACCTCTTAAAATTAAATTATACTGAAATTCTTTTTATAATGATGTAATTTAGGACTATTCAAATAAACTCTGATTTGAGTGATAAAAGGGTATTTAGGTGGATATACAGTAAATATAACTTAAAAGTTCTATGTATATGGTCCTCTACAGTTTAGAGGGCCACCTCCATGGCCATGGCGGGCCGGATTCGGCCTCCAGGCCTTGACTTTGACACCTGTGAACTACTGGGTTCGTTTTTGCTTGAGCTGTTTCCTGATTGAAATCTTTGCTAGATGCTAGGGATTAATTGATTCATCATACCTTTGGGTGTTTAATTACGTTTAGATAAAACAAGTCATACACTCCTGATCAAAAATGTTTCAAGTAATCGCAGTTGACACTGCTGGAGCATAACCAGGTTACGCATAAAGGTTCAAAGAGCAGGCAATTCATTGAAAATGACATTGAAACTGTATAGCTGATCATTGGTTTGAGACTACAGCTCAAAGAAACAATAAACAATATAACTAAAGGTATCAAACCAATAACTCAGCACAAACGCTTCTTTATCAGAGAACACTTTTCTATATTACATATTTGGGCTCCTTTGCAAAGTCCAAAAGGGCAACTTTGTGAGGTTAAAGGCCCGTTTTGTTCCTTTTCTTATCAATGCTGCTTTATGGTTGTTGAGCTGCATTCAGAATGAGGAAAGACTTCAATTTGGGTCAAGGACCTTCCTATTTTCTTGTCAGACCCTTGAGCTCAGCACAGATAAATAGTATTTGAGTCTATAGGTTGACCTTTTTGTCCCACAACCCTTAGGATATTTATTAAATGTACAATGACTTTCTTTGACAATTCACCCTTGGCAGCAATAGTGTCTTATTTGTGCAGCACAACAATTCTGCCAAGTTTCATGATGGCAAAGGCAAGAGAGAATGACATGAAAGACCCAATATATGGACAATGTATTTACTGGCTCTATTCCTAAAATTACTTTGGTTATCATCTTTTTTTCTGTTTTGCCTGTCGTGTGATGATCTATACTGTTAAAACCTTTTCAGATTCCTAGTGCCTTTATAAACTACAGGTGATTAAAACAGTATTGCACACATCATTAAAAACACATTTTAACCTTGGCTACGACAATCCACTTTCCACCAGCAAAACATATTTTCTTGTATCACCACATCTTCATTATTACATAAAACAGCATACTGCTCCTGCTCTTCTCCCTCGTCTGTCCTATTTACTCTTCTCCTGACAAGGGATGATGGCACCTGTTATGCAAGCCTTCACTGGTGAGACATTGCTGGTGCTGTTGCTGATGGTGAGGGGTATCTCAGAGGGCCGTGAACTCTCAGCAGCCTGCCATGCATTAGTACTTCTTGACAAGGTCTCTTCCCTCAGCACTCCCTGCATGTACAAGTGCTTGCCTTTTCATTTTTCTCCTTCCCTATCCCCGCCTGCATAACCTCGGGGAAAATCCGTATCTGGCCCTGATGATAAATTGTTGCAATTTAGTGCAGTAATCAGCTCAGCTGGAGAAAGACTTTGGTACGATGGCACAAAAGAAGTGGCCCCCTATGTGGAGAGGAACCAAAATGTCCTTGAAATGCACAGCGGATTTAGGTGATTGTTACTTTCATCCAAGGAAAAAGATACCAGGATATCATTTCAGGCTGTCTCTGCACGCAGTTGGACAACACTACGACCAATCAGACACTCACTACAAATATAGAGTGCTGTGATTGACCCAGTCTACACTTAGCAGAGCCAAGACCTGCTGAGGCTACATTGGAGCATGGCTAGACCAACCTGGAGAGCAAAATATGTTGCTACTGTTACTAATAATCCACTTAAAAATATAAAGTTAAAATTTTAAAAGAAATTAATTATGTTTATTTTAAATAATTTGTTTAGAAATTATGCAATAGAATGCAATTTGTTCATGAAGTAATTATTTAGGTAGATTTTCTTCCCCTCACTGAATAGACTACAGAGTGCTACTGCAGTAAATGATGGGTTTTTTAATATATCTTCACAAGAGCGGCTAACTCTTAGAGAGAGTGTTGAATTTAAGAAATAACAATAATGTACAGAAGTACAAACACTACTGTGTCTGTTTCAGGCTGGTGACATAATTGCTGCTGATAAACTGTGGAAAGACAAGTTATCATATCTTAAAGGTTGGATATGGAACATAAGCATGACAGCGACATCTACTATACCTAGGTAATAGTTACCACAATAAAAACATAATTCCAGCTGTTGGATTGCCTGGTTCGCTGCCGATATGCCCAGTGAGCACCTGAACTGTGTTCAGTGAGGAATGTATTTTAGATGAGTTTAACTGACAGCTAAAGCTAGCAATTTTAGCAAGTGAGTTAGCTTACCGATCCAGGAGGAAAGTTGTGTGTATTTGATGCCGTGGAAATGTTTTATGTGGGTCCAGTGGCAGCTGGTGGAATTTTCTCTAGGGGGGGCTATGATGATGGCTAGATATTAGGGTTGTGAAACGATAATTTTTTAACCTAATTAATTAAGGGATAGCTGTGAACTAATCCCGATTAATTAACATTCCTAAATATGACTAAAAAAACTACAATTTTTAGAGTAAAGGACAAATCCAATTGCCACAGCTCTTCTTTATAGAGATCAGTAAAATTTTGTTTTTAACTCCACAATCATATTCACACATTGACTACATACATTCGTACATTGACATATCTTTTAACCAGTTGCTAAGGCAAACTAACTGTCTAAAATTTTCTGTATGTAAAGATGAATGTTTCTTAATCATACTGTATTGGACAACCCTAAGCGTCTTCTTAATAGGACTATCCTACGACAACAATAATTTCAGTCATATGCTTCAACAGTTTTGCTAGAACAGACTGGGACTGTCAAGGAGGAAACACTGAGCTGTCGATAGAAATACTGGTTCAGACTGGGATCACTCTGTTAACACTGGGAGAACCTGCCAATACGTCCTCAATCAGACAACACAACCACAACTCAACTCCCCTTAAACTATTAAACATTTATCTTGAACATCTGAAAGAAAATGTACATATATTTCGAAACATTTTTATGTTATGATAAAAATTATTTTCCACTTTTATTCAAGGTAAGGTGGCAAGTTGTCAGGGGTGGGGCGGCGCCCTAGCACCCTCTATTGGCCAGCCGCCACTGTGTGGGTCCATCTAGTTTAGCTTCACCTAAAAGTACTCTAGTTTTGGTTCTTCTGTGGTCTCTCTTCTCCTGAGACAGATAACAATATCTCCAGGTCTCGGTAGGTGCTGACTCCGCCATTTCTCCCAGTGCCAGTCTAGCTTTGCTGACCATATTGAATCATAGACACTGTATTTATCAACCCATGGTTGCTACTTGCCGGTAGATGTACACATAACATCATCGTTGTGCTTGTTTTAAATGTACATTTTAATATACTTTAATTCAAATATAATTTTTTTTAAAGAAAATTACTTTTATTCGTCACCCCTCTAAAAGCCCTGTGGATGTACTTTTTTTGAATGTAGGTTTTTATGAAAATGTTCCATATTCAACCTTTAAAAAATATATTTTATTTACTCACTGAAAGGGTAGCTTTGCAATGGATTACCTAAATAATTATTTTAAATATCTCAAAGGTTCTTTTCAGCAGCATAACAAAAAACAGGAAAGGCTTTCATATTACTAAAAATTTTGCAAAAATCTTTGATTGTAAAAAAACACAAAAAAAAACATACATTAAAAAATGTGTAAAACTTTAAATATAATTTGCCATTACCATGGACTGTTGCTGTTCGTGCTTGGCATGGGTTTTATTAATCGATCAATGTATTAAAGCACCAGAAGGTTATTGTCTTACCGCTCCGTGAAGCTCCGCAGTGCAGTAACCAGCAACGACAGCATCTTCAGTCTGGTTTGTCTACAACTTCCAGGTAAAGTTTGTTACCTGAAACACACAATAATTCTTAAATGAATAAAAGAGCTAACACAACACAGTAATTTACTATATCAGCATATCAGTATGCAGAAACAGATGGCTTCTGTTTTTTCTAGACCAGCTGTCTCTGGGTTATTTTTTTACCTGTCATCTAGCAAGACTTTTAGGTTGTGGACGTAAACAAAAATTTTTTTTTAAAGCATAGCAATACGCTACCACTTACTGCCTGGGACTTTGCAGCATATTTCATACTCAAGACATATGACAGGACTCATATCTTTTACAAGTAAATATTGATTATAGCCGTCATAGTACAACCTTATAGGAAGAGATCGAAGCTGCAGGATCTGTCAATGTAGGGTGTGTAATACTGATTAGTTTTTGCAAAAATGTATTTAATTATCTATTATTGTCTCGGCAACTCCTTTAAATTGGTTGTCCTCATAAAAGTCAAACAATTCAGTCATCCTGGCCCCTTCTACGTATAGATCCCACTGCTGTCCCGTTGAGTATGGTAGTTCCATTTTGGGGCCAACATTGTTGTTTTGTTTTGTTTTTCTCCGACTTTTTTTATTTACTTTTTTGCTCCCATTTTGTCTTCACGTCAGAGGATATCTGATAATTGTTATGCAGATTATATCCAGCTGTATATTTCTTTTCTTCTCAATTACGTTTCAAAGCTCTGTATTTTACTAAAATGATTGGATTCGGTTAAAGCCTGAAAGGCAGATAATTTTCTTCATCTGAATAAAGTTCAGATGAAACTAAAGTGATTATATTTGCATCAGAGAAAAAACCCCAACAACTTTTAAAGATTAAGGAGTTTCTCTGACCTTTGAGTTTTTCTGCCAGATCAACAATCAGAAATCTTTGGATGACTCTTGATTCAGCTTTTACTCTTGATAATCATGTAAAATAGTTGGTTTTGAAAAAATTGCAAAAACTTTGTCGTTCATTTGCAGACGACTAATTTTTGTGTGTGTGATTGTGTGTGCAACTGTTACAGCCTCAAACATGTAATACGATTGCATCACATATTACTGTCTCAAAAACTCAACCGAGGTACAGTACTTTAAGTTAGTTTGGACAAAATATATTAAATACGTAACTGAATTTCGAAATATTCTAATCAATTATCAATTAGATTTATTATTATTATTATTATTATTATTATTATTATTATTATTATTATTATTATTATTATTGTACTTGATACAACTGTGATACCAAAAAAAACTCTCATCACAAAGATGAGACTCGTGAGACTGAACAGTCTTTCAACAGGTGGTTAAGGAAATAGTGCAAATAATGTCACTGTGTAAAGGTACAAGATATATTTTCCTCAGCCATCCTTACGCTCTGATGTTTCGGTTTCGTGCAACAAGAAGTTAACCACGGATCGTCTTCTCAGGTTTCCAACTTGATGTCCGCTGTGTTAGCAAAAAAAAATTTTTAAACGCGCTTGTAACTCCAGTTGCTAAAATTGTAACGAGTGATTAGTAATGCATCAAATTACTCCGTTACTGAAAAAGTAATACATTCCTGTATCTTTTGTAATGCATTACTCCCACCACTGGAATTGGTGCTAAATAAATAAACTGAATTGAATTCAAGTTTTACTTGAACATCAACTCAACTTAAAGGCCAGCTAGAATTCTTTCATCTTGCTCTAGTCCACATGACTCAAGGTAATTCCATGTGGGGGACCAGAAATGTGTAAATACAGAGCTGATTATACATAGCAGATAATAGATTCACCCTAGAAAAATTGTATTTATACATATTAGAGAAAAAAATTCAAACAAAGGATAAAAAACATAAAGCATGCTTCTTCAAGAAAAACTTTGTGAATGACCCCCCCCCTCCAAAAAAACCAACAACAAACAAAAATCTGTCTGTCTATCTATCTATCTATCTATCTATCTATCTATCTATCTATCTATCTATCTATCTATCTATCTATCTATCTATCTATCTATCTATCTATCTAGTTCTGGATTAGTTGTGTGGTCATTTCATACAGTGGTTAAAGCAGATATAATTGCTCATGTTCACTGTGCCCTTCACACCTATAATACATTTTTTGTTTACACTGAAATTAGCCTAATTGAGTTGATCGTTCACACACCATCCATGATGAGGGTGTAGTTTTAATTAACATTCCAAGAGTGCTTAAAGCTGTAGATGAAGAAAGAGTTTTCCATCCAAGCTTTCAAGACAAAACATTACTGGAAAAAAAATCCATGGAAAGCTAATATTTTGAAAAGGGAGAAATACAAAGACGTACATTGCACTAGGCATACTAAAGTATTTTTCATCCAGTTTTACGTGATTTATACTTGACAGCTAAATGAACAAACATTTTCATTTCCTTCTTTGATTTGAACTAACTTTTAGAATTTGTTTGTTTTTCTGTCATTGATTTTGACACCTGCTGTCGTCTTCTTTCATAAAAAAAAACATCTCAGGCAGGTCTGATCTGTTTTGAGAAATTAATAAGTAGAAGCAAAACACGTGGATGGAAGACAGATCAAATATATCAGACTGATGTTCCCTGGTAAAATTTCATGTAAAAAACATTTAATGTAGCGGTTTCATTAAAAGTAAAAGAAACAGAACAACTTAGAACTCTAAGTGAATATTAAAAGAAGAGAAAAGAACATAGTCTGTATTGTTTTATAAGTACTGATGTTAAGAATAAAATTGTTTTGATGGTCTAATTTAGTGTTCCTCACCTATTTCTAAACTAAAAAGGGGGATTGTGATGAAAAAGGTGAGAACCAAAACTAAAGGTTAAGTGATACAAATGTTAAGATAATCTATACAAATGAGCATCAGCATCTGCACAAGACAGGAACAAAGCAGCATTTTGAGTCCAACATGTGCTGCATCTGCTTGACTTAAGCCAGGCATACACTGTGCGATTTTTCAGTCACGGGTCTTCAGCTCCGGCTCACACTGTACGAGTGGTTACCAGGGGTTAAAAGTTCACAACTCACGATTCTTGTGCTCACACTGTACGAACCGCTGTTCGGCTGCGACCTGACTGCTCTCACTGCACGACACGACAGACCCAGAAGCAGAAGAAAAACACGGGAGTGAGATGCGCGCCTGACCCGGAACTGAGGAAGCAGAAGAAAAACATTGGAGTGAAGATGCGCGCCTGAGAATTGCGAGGATGCGCTCAAAAGACAGACGCGCTGCCCTGGTAATCTGTGCCGTTTTTTTTGTGTGGAAACACCGTTTGTTTATTTCAAAGACCAGAAGTACTTCCGCGGTAACGATTGTGACACGCATGCACAGTATGAGAAATAGCTCGTAGCATAGAGGGGCGACTAGGATTTCAAACAGGTTTGATTTTCTTGCGACCGATCGGGAGCTGGTCGTGAGGTGTAAATTGTACACTACACGATGCAACACGCACGATTAAGCCAAAAGTCGGCACGATCCAGACAAAAGTCGCACAAGTGACAAATCGGCTCAAAAACGGTCCAAAATCGCACAGTGTACACCTGGCTTTAAAGACACATCCGGACAGAGGACAGCACTGTTCTTATCGCACCATGGAGGTAACTATGAGATAGGACTGAGGTTGTCTTATCTTTAGAACCGTTATCTTCGGCCCTCGTTGTCTATACGCACAGTACACAGAGCGCTTAGGGCCCCAGGTACCTAATGGAGCCCAAGAAAGGGGTCCTAAAAAATGTAATGGAAATTATAACATTAGCTTATGCGAGGTGGCACAGTGGGTAGCGCTGTTGACTTGCAGCAAAAAGGTTGTAAGGTTCGTATCCCATCCCAGGGTCTTTCTGCATGGAGTTTGCAGGTTCTCCCTGTCTCTAAATTATACTTAAGTGTGAGTGTGTGCATGCATGGTTGTTTGTCCTTTCTGTCTCTGTGCTGCTCTACAATGGACTGGCAACCTGTCCAGAGTGTACCCTGCCTCTCACCCGCTGACAGCTGGAGATTGGCACCAGAGCCCCACCCCCCAACCTACTTGTTCAGTTATATCACAGAATGTATGAGAGCCAGTTGGAAATATACAGTACCTATACATTCTACTATTTTCTTAAAATAATGTATTGAATCAAAATGGAGTTCAACTGAAATGCATGTAAATGTACAATGATACAACTACATGATGCAGTCACAGTGATGAGGTCATGGAGAATTGTAAGAAGGTTTCCTTTAAAGTAATTAAGTTATTGGGAATCTTATTGAGAAAAAGTGCAGTGAAGTTATTAGGCTACTGTTGGCACTTTGCTTTAATCTCTTACACCCACACACAAAAGGATTATTTGCTTCTAAACACAATGGGACTAAATGTTCTTGACATCTGAAAATAAACTGCATTCATTCCTTTGAATGCCTTTTATGAAAGAGCCTAGTGTATTAGATATGAAAAGGAAACAGAAGTCGAGATGTGTCAGCCTGGAAAATCTATGAGTGAACAAGAGTTTCATCTTTTACAAAAGATGTGTTAAAATTGAACTAAAGTGAACTAATTGACAGCTTATTATTTGCCCATTTACTCTATATTGACATCTGAAGCCCCAAAATTTGTGATACAAAAATGCACCTCTTAAGTAATGTCTTAAGTCTAATGTTGTATTTTATGCATTTCATGCTTTATAATGTATCATGTTTGTTTGTTTCTTTATTGCCAAATCATGTAAACCACCTTGAATCACCCTATTGTTGAACGTGTACCATAGAGAAAAAAATGTCTTGCTTTGATAATCTGGACTTTTGTTTTCTGTTTTTAAAATGTTGAATCTGACCAAAGCTTGGCATTGTCACCAACACAATCACATCATTATAATGACATTATTGTCTGCTTAACTCATGTCATCCCACTTATATCTTTCTATCTAATGCAAAGGAAGTCTAGATATTGATGTTTAACAAAAGTAACACTCAAGAAACATACAATTTCTTAACTGATAGCAAAAATTGAAAGAAAATACAACTGAATAACCAGATTATGATAGGTAAAACCCACCGGAATTTTTTTACATTTTGAAGTATGACTGTTCTGTAGTTTAATAGTTCATTTTATTATTAAAAATATTCGCACAATTCATTGAAGGTGGCAGTTCAAGCAGAAGCTAGTAAGAAAACCCATAGCAATCTTCCATGTTTTCCATAGGTGTTCACAAAAAATATAAAGCAAAATTATATTAAAAAACAGAAATTCAGTATTCACCTACAGGATTGGAATTGTTCTAATTTTCTGCTCTTTATTAGAAATAGCCTTTAAAAATGTAATCAGATATGTTCAATTATTGGTATTGAGTTTGAAATTTTAGTATAGGGACAACCCTAATATTTTCAGTTAATAGCTTTAGTTACACTTTTAAAACACATTGGTATGGTCTGATATAAATGACTCCATTGTAGCTCAGGTTGTATGATTTTGGTTTTCTGGACAGTTAGAAGGTGAACTTCTCTCCGCAGTGTTGTGCTGTTTCTTACAGGACCACGACATTGTAGAGTTGCAGTTTTGCTTTTTTGATTATTTCCATATTTAGGGCAAGGAAATAAAACATTATTTATATAGCACACTTTAAAAACATTACAGGCATATTACAAATTGCACATTAAAACAAATGATACAAATTTTAATCACTTACTCAAGGGCAGCTCTAAACAGATTCATATTTAGCTTTTAAAATGAATTCTGTCATGTTTAGGTGTAGAAAGAAGATCCAAATTCAGCAAAAAAAATATTGTTCGAGGATTTAATAAATAAAAAAGGAAGGGAACTTACAGAGATAAACCAGAGGTAGCAATGTATGACGAGGAATCAACTGAGAAGACTGGAGAGCTTAAATATACCTAGAGCAAGGAAATGACAGAGAAACCTTGGGACAAATTTGCAGTTTCAGGTGTGAGAGAAAGAGCAATGGAATGTAAAAGTGCTCAAAATTAAATGACTAAATAAAACCTTATGATGTAAATGTCTATATTAATAAATAATAGACAAATATATAAGTTGGCAATGAAATTGTGAAAAAACTAAATTCATATACAAGTCTAAGCTCATCATTATGAAATATTTTTCATAATCTAAAATAATTTTATTATTTTAAAGACATGTATTAATATAAAACCTTATTTAATTGTAAAAAAGTTTTTTTATAAAAAAAATTCAGTCATTTTTTATTTAATTTCATTTGTTTTTATTTCAAAACGCTTTTTTTCACATAATCAGCTTTTATTTCATAATGGTGTTTTCCTCAATAGCTTATATATTTCAAAATAGTATTTATCCAATGAATGAGATCATCAGCAATCCATTGTCATTGTGTGGGACCTCCATTCTCATTGGCTAGTGCTTTAACGTTAATCTTCCTGGATAGCCATTCTGGCTTACTGCTAGCGGTCTGCTGTAGCTTAGCATAACATGCTAAGTCAAGGTTCAAAACTGCAAGGAACTTTGTCCACCTCCAATTAATGTGGCTGATTAAATTGAGAGGAATGATTATATTTATTGAACAGTAATAATTATCAGAGGATGAGATCTTGAGTTGTTTGGATTATTTTTTTAAAGTGAATACAGTATGCTCATTTCTGCTTGTTGACATTGTTTTAGGGTGCCTAAAGATAATGATAACAGGTTTTGTTGGAAAAAGCAGAAGAATTGAGCATGGCCGACACAAGGATGCCAGCAGGTTTCACTCAGCCTCCTCGCAGAATGCAACCAAGCCCAGCTCTATAAAAAGAGGTGACCTGTTACTTGTTTTTCATTGCCTGTTTGAAACGGGCTTGTGAACCAGTGGCGTAGCCACGGGTGTGCCAGGGTGTGCGAGTGCCACCCACAGAGCCAGCTGGCACACCCAGAGAGAGAGAGAGAGAGAGACGAAAAATCTGAAGTCTGTTAAGCATTTTTACCGATTAGTTTCCCTCTCGCTTTATGTGATGCGCAGATGTGTGTTTTTTTCTATGCACGGAGTCCAGGTAAATAAATTCCCATATTATTTATCCCGCTTCTCCTTGAAGAGTCGCGAGGGGTCTGGGGCATTTGTCCAGCGGTCAACGGGTAAGAGTAAGAGGCACCATGAATTTTGGACAGGTCCCCAGTCAATCCACCCCAGTGCGCCAGTTAGAAGCGCTCCAGCCCGATATGTGCCACAGATGTGCGCCGCCTGCATGCAGCTTAACAGGAGGCGCTCCTCCGGTAGTTTACAGGTCATGAAACGGCTCATTCTGAGAGTCTTCATCTTATGGTTGCTACAATGGGTGAAATATTTCCTCATGTTACACTTTTTGTCCGAAGTGACTGACATTGCAGTCTCCAGTAAAGCAAAGTGCGAATTCTGCCTGCAGATCAGCTATGATTACCCATGGGGTAATCTATTCTGTCCGCGGAAAAAAAAATCCAAAAACTTAAGGCCAATAACTTCTGCAACAATCCGACTATAAGATTACACAAAAAAGGGACACCGTAATATTAGCGCAAACTTTTAATTTCATTTTTATTTGTAGTTCTGTGGTCAGGTTGTTTTGATTAAATACTTCTTAACAGATAGGCTAATATTTAATATGTATTAATTTGTCAAACGATTGCTGGAGATAGTACCCACGTTTTCCCCAAGATGAACAGTTTGCTTTGCATTCTCATTTCACTGCCTGTTACAAGTTGCTCTGTAGAGCGCCTTTTTTTCCCAGTGGTGAACAGGATCAAAACCAGCAGCAGAGCTACAAAGCTCACTGAGAGACTTAACAGCATCTAATGGCTCATGTTCGAAAAAGAGCTTCCAGGCAAACTGGACTCTGCTGAAATAATAAACCTGTTTAAGGCCAGGCCACATGCCTTGTGAAGCTGCAATCCGAAGTTGGGAAGTTCAGGTGCTTAAATAATAAGTAGCCCTACATGTGATAGAGTAAGAAATAAATAGGATAAGATAAACAGGTTTACTTATAAATACTACAGGAAATACATTTAAAAATTGTTAACAACTCATTTAAATTGTGTTAAAAACTTGTGTTTAAAGGTTGAAAAGTTCTTGTGATGTATTTCAAAAGTTGAGAAGGTGTTCGTTTACACAAGCTAATACCAGCCAGTGATTTTGAATATGTTAGTCTGAAATTATTAGTTTTGCCTGCAGGCCTGTAGGTAGGGTGAGCCCTTGCCACTCCGCTTAAGGCAAATTATGAAACTGGCAACATTTCCCCCCATTTTCCACACAGTAAAAAAAAAATATTTTTGTTGAAAATAAATTTGGCACACCCATTTTATGCTAGTGCACACCCAGTGTCATTTTTCTGGCTACGCCACTGTTGTGAACCACAAAGTTTGTGTCTTTTTTATATAGCAGTTATTCTCCATCCTTAACTGTAGACGTTGCTTTACTGCAGCCAGGCTGGCGCTTGAGGCTACGTCATGAAATGGGCAGCCCTCACGGGGGCAGTGGGGCGTTGATTTTATTGAAATCAAAGCCCCACAACTCCACCATTTTACTGTGATATTTACATTACGTTACGTCACCTGTGGTCCCGTCCTCGTCATAGCCGACGTCACTCTTTTTCTACGATTCTGGGGCTTCCACTGCATTGTGGGATAGCATAGCATACAGTGGATTTTACTGTGGCGGTAGTACACATCCGGGAACTTTATGCCTACTTTGCCAATCCATACTAGAGATTCGGATTTACCACATTGCTCGCTTACTTATTATCGCCTATTACTTAGTAGGTGTATTCGGATGCAGCAAATGTGATTCGGTGTATCAGTAATGGCTGCCTATGTCTGAAGCTCAGTAGAGAGACATGCCATTAAAGGAGCACTGCTCTATTTTTCTGTGATGTAGCTAAGGAGTAGATTCAGTTGTGAAAAGAGATGTTATTTTGTTAAAACAATTGAAATATTCAGCTTAAACTGGTTAAGTATAAAAATACATTCATATGTTGAAAAAAAAAAAGAGTAAAATGGTTCAAAACTTTTAAAAAGAGCTAAAAGCAAGTTCATATTTTGTTAATTAAAAATCTAAAAAGGTCTTAAAGAGGCATGGTATTTAGGTTAAGTATTTTTTCAAAAAATCAAATAATTTATGGAATTAAAGCAATATGAGGAGATTTTGTATGTCAGATTCACAATTGTGCATGTTTAAGGACCTTCTGTCCTGTTTAGAGGGAAAATAAGAAACATTTTGTGAATGTGACTGAATGTAAAATATTTATGTCAGTTACTTTGTGATACTTGAAGTATTGTGTAGGAAATTATTGTTCTTAGGTATCTTGAGAAGAATAAATCTTCATCTTGAATGCTAAAAGGAGCTCAACGTGTGTCTAATGATTCTGTGTCACAGTGCCACACGTTGAGAGAACAACAATTAAGTTACCCCAAGCCATCCCAGGTTGACTGGTAACAGAAACTCCCTGTGACGTGGCCTCTGTGACATCCTCATTTGTCCGGCATCTACAGTATGTTGTTTACGTAGCAGGTAGCTTTAGCCCTTAGTTTAGCAGTTAGCAGAATAGTTTCCAGTCTAAAAGGTTGGTGGATCCCCTTTTAAATGATTTGAAGGGATAATTAAATTAATAAATTATTAATTTTTAATTTAACATTCCTAACATAACCAGATAGACCATAATTCTAATTTTTCTTAGTAAAATACACAACAACACAAAGAGAAACTTTTTATCTTAGCTCTTTAGGTAGAGAAAAAATGGGAAATTTGAATGTTCCATGGCTATCGTATTATAATTTTGTATTGACATTATAGAGCTTTTTTTTGTCCATCTGTGATTAGAAGTTTTAACGAATACATGTTTTTCTTGTATAGCTCTTTTGAATTTTATTAACTAAAATATGAAGATACACAAGTCTGTCATACTACTCAAAAATAAAAGAAAATATTTTATGCAGGTAAAAGCATATTGATTAGCATTATTTCACCCATTCTTTCAGCAAAGACTGCAAATAGTGTCTCAAACCATCAAACATGATACTGACAAATCATATATTTCTAACCATCATAGGTTTAACTCGTGCGTTTAACAGCAGTGACCAAACAGAACATTTGATCCATGGGAATAGAACATAGTTCTATAGAACTACCCGTCACACAGGATTTCACTTTCAACATCCCTGAAGAATAGTACCACGCAAGGGTTGAACATATAACAGCTAAATGAACAGTAATAATTAGAGTAATATTGTCAGATTACTACTTTTCCATGTTATTTAAAAATGTCACTAATCTGACAAAGACTAATTGTGGCATATCGATGAAATTCAGTTTTATATCAACATTACATTTTTGCTCCATTGGAAGAATACTTAAATTGGTACAAGAGGAGCAGTATTTTACTTTGCATCACTTGTTCTACTTATTTAGAATGCTAAAGGAAATCTGGTTGGCACAGTGGCATTACTATATCACCCACACACCCTGTTTAGCAGCTTTTAGACTCTGATGTGATGTCGAGTCTCTTTGAAAAACCTGCCAAAGAAAGATGGAGCTCTTCTTCCTGAAATAATGGGTCAATTTCAGTTATGTTTGAGACTTTTTAAGATGTTTCAGTAAATACAACCAAGAAAGATGATTGTAACAAAAACAAAAATGGGGAATGACATGTTACAAATCATCAAAAAAAAGCATAACAAAACAGGAAAAGCACCTTAAAAAGCCATAAAATACATACAAGTGCAAGTCCCTTTTCTTTACCAATAAATTTCTGACCAAAATTACATGGACATTTTGTTGTGATGTAGCCAGAGTTTTGGCTTGAATCTGGTAAAGAATATCGGGAGTTAAAGGTTTGAAAAGATCTTGACAAGATTTGGAGTCAAAATGAAACCACAAACCAGAAGAATCAAACAAGCGGTTTTATTTACAAATATATAGAAAAAGTGAGCTCCAGAGGTAGACAGCTTCCGGTCAAGCACACCCAAGTCATATACTGTAAAGGAGACAGACTAGTGAGTGAATGTCAGCTGAACCAGGAAGTAGTTTGCTACTAGAAACTATAACATCCTGTAAAAGGCAGCTTCTCAGGCGTCTGCTAAGGAATATATTGAGATCAGGAGTTAGTGGTTGCCTAGGAGATGCGTCATGAGGGGCTGCCAAGGCGTGTTTCAATGTTCTTGTGCTAGGGAGGAATCTGTCCTTCATTTGTTAGCCGTTCAGCTAACTGACCATGGATACATCAGAGGCGCCTTAATGCCTTCTCTTGGTCAAAAATTTCCCAGAATACAGCACGGTAGGAGCCAGCAGCGGCAACTTCGGGGGTAAATTTCCAGTTTAAATGTAAGTAAACTAATTGTAGCTACCGGACTTATATCTAAAATGTTTGTTTTATTTTTTTATTGTTATTATTTTTTAGATCCAAAGCAGTTATATATAAATGGTTGGTTAGTTGCTTAGTAGCGGCAGCTTCTGTGGCAACCAAATTCTAATTCGCTAACACATTTGATTTAACCGACATATACACAGTTAAAAAAAAAGTAAAAAGCTCATTATACATGTCCAGTTTCATGGCTGAAGTAACGTTACTACGATATTATGCCACTAGAACGGGCGGGGCGTAAACAGAGCACGTAAGCCCGCAGCCGCGGCCACGTGAGGCAAGCCTGTTCCATTTAACAGTTTTCTTTGACCAAGGAAGGACAGTGTCCTCGTAAGAAAGGCGCCTTGGCTACCTGGGTAGGCAAGGCATAGACACTGAGACACTGAGAAACACCCAAGGTTAGAGTAATGGCAAGGGACATTTCAGCCATCATCAAATATAAATTGACAAAACACCAGTTGAAATATGTTTATAAATTATTTTTGATGCATTTAAAAAACATATATAAATTATCTATTTATGTCACTGTATTATCTACCTATGTCTTAGTTGATATCAGAAACAACTTTCCTCACTTTTAAATTTTAAATGTAAATTTCCCGGGGGTTTAAATCATCTTGGGTATAACTGTGATATAAATATCCTTCAGTATCCCTCTGTTAGTGTGCCCTTTACCTGTGTTTGTCCATTTACTGATTATGTTTTTAAAATTCCACAAATGGTACCAAATCCCATTAATTCTGCCTGATGTTGTATGTCCTAATAAACGTGCCAAAGAAGTCCACTGATTGATCAACTATATTAAATAAAAAAACAATAATTCGGTGACTCATTTTTACTGTTACTTTTAGATTTGCCGTATTCATGGTGGGAAATATAATAAAATTATGAATTGCCTAATTGCTGAGAATAATAAAAAAAAAATCTAAACTTCAAAACGTTGAACTCCCGGTTAAATCGAAACTTTTAGAGATGACGCATCTTAAACTGTAGTAGATGGATCTGATCAGAGTGCATCTCTGTCACTCAGATCCTAAAATCATCTATTTTGCTTTGAGGGTTGATGGTGAATAATAAAATGCCTCCAGGATGAAGTTTTGAGGGGTTGAAACATTGTGACAAGCAAATGTATCCCCAGGAATTTTAACTGTACAAGGAGCTATACAGACAGCCTATCAGTCAAGAACAACAGAACAGAGCACAGTCACAATTTTACTTTTTGGGAAGTTACAGAGCGGTGAGTTTTGCTTGTTCTCACACTCACAAGTACTCAGTACTGTCTATCAATAATGTTGTACTAAAGAGCAGGAAGACTGAGAACATGATTTCAGAAAAAGTTGCTGGAAACAAGGGTACCAAAAGTGACAGACAAGAGAGCTACAATGTTTTCAAAAAGAACAGAAGCGTATGTGACAATAGGAGTCATGGGTGATGTCACAGCAATGAAATAAAAGATGGAGCAAGTGGTGTTTTTGGGTTAAAAGTTGAAGTGCATGATTTGTCCCAGAAAGCCATCAGAATGCCCCATAGAAAAGTGAAAAGGAAGAATGACGCTTGAGGGAACAAAAGGTAGAGGTCACTGACGGATGCACTGACATTTCCTGACCATTACCAGGCTCCACAGAGGGTGTTTTCACTCTGCCCACATCTATAGATGATCCTAGATGGCATGTGCATTGGGGTGGAAGAACAGACCAACTGTAAATGGTTCTATATTTACTTAAGGTTGCCGGACCCAGCTTTGACTGAATGGAAAACTCTCATAGAGCAAATTCTAGTGGTTGTACCCATCTCATCGTGGATGATAAATGCATACCTCAGTAAATAAAGGTGCTGATAGAATACGTAAAAGTATCACTGTTTTGAAGCAGGAGGAATCGGCCATGTGTCAGAGGAACAAAAAAAATAATAATTGACAGTTTTGTGCTGCTTTAAAATATTTCATGCAGCAAGATGTTAACACATTACATAAATGACTTGTGCTAAAATCTGCAGACATCAAATTATTGATGAAATATTAAACTGACTGCATTAAGTTATGCAATCCACTGCAAGTGCAACCTTTAGGCCAGGAAAATAGCATAATCCAAACAAGTTTGGAATTACGGTCCAAAATGAAGGGATTCTCGTAATGACAGACTGGGTTTCCTTCAAATCTTCAACTCATCTGTGCCAGTTTTTTTTAAACCACTCCTCAGTACGACTCCCTGACTCTTTTCTCTCCTCAGGCTGTGAACAAAGTGCATATTTAATGACCAACTGTGTGTTTGATTTCATGTGCACACCATTCTGTGGGGCAGAGTGAATGTACTGTTTTGAAAAAAATATTTCTAAGTCGGGGTATTGATTTTTTGCCCATATTGAAGGATTTCTACATGAGTGTTTTGTTTAAACCACTTACCTTTGCATAAAAACAATATTTTCCAAAAGCAATACATTTCCCTCTCTTCTGTACAGAGCCCCTTCACTGTATGATCATTCATTTTGTCAAAATATAGTCTTTAGACGGTTCTGCATGGATGCATGTAAACATTCTTTTGCATTACTTGGCATACAAAAATAGCATACAGATGCATCTCAGAAAATTAGATGGAGAAATTTGATTTGTTCAATTCAATTCAATTCAATTCAGTTTATTTATATAGCGCCATTTCACAACAGATGTCATCTCAAGGCACTTTACAAAAAGAGTTATTACAAAACAATGTTTAGTGTAGAAATTACAGAACCACAGAAGATTGCGTCGTGGAATTCTCAGCAATCCCTCATACTGAGCAAGCATGCAGCGACAGTGGGAAGGAAAAACTCCCTTTTAACAGGAAGAAACCTCCGGCAGAACCAGGCTCAGCACAAGCGGTTATCTGCCGCGACCGTCTGTGGCTTGGAGAATACACAACAGAGACACAGAAAGAGCAACAGAACCGATGCACAAGTTTGTTGCAGGACGTGGAGAATTTTCCGTCACTGCAATGCCATCTTAGTCAGGGTCGTCAAGCAGGGCTAATCCGGAGCACCTACTATAATAGAAAACAGGTTAGTGCTTGAATTGACAGCACATCATGCAGTTGGGGAGAAGTAGGAGAGAAAGTAGGAACAGACCCTAATAATGTCCTCCAACAGCCTAGCCTAAAGCAGCATAGCTACTAACATTAACCTGTCTCCTAGCTACTAGGAGACCTGGCTACCAACACTCTGTCTGAGTCCTCCTGACCCGTGGACGGTGTAGGGCCGGTAACGGCCCCCGTCATGCCGGGGTCTTCTCGGAGTCGGGTTGTTTGAGAATGCAGCCCAAAGTGGGTGGTAAACTCCATCTAAGGCTAAATACCGGCACGAGACCGATAGTCGACAACTATCTTAAGGAAAAATAGACAGAACTGAGAGGACAGAGTTGAAGAGGGCGAGAAACGTTTAAGAGATAAACGGGTGGGGTCCGCACAGTCTGCCCGGGGGATTCAACCCGGCAGGTAATGGGCGGCCGCACTGTGCGGGAGGATCCCCTTGAGGGACCTCTCTCCGGCGCTGGCTGGCCCCTGTGGGGCACATTTCTTCCGCGGCGGTAAGCCGCGACCGGCTCCGGATCTTTACCTGGCTTACATTAATCTATCTCTACCTAGCTACTCTACCTCTTCCTATCTCTTCCTAACTTTTGACACTCTGCCTGACTACTAACATTAACCTGTCTCTTCCTATCTACCTGTCTGACCTGACTCTAACTACCTATAAACATATCTCTAACTGTAAGCTTTGTCAAAGAGGAAAGTTTTTAGCCTAGTTTTAAAGATAGACAAATTGTCTGCTTCACGAACCAACCCTGGGAGCCGGTTCCATAGGAGGGGAGCCTGATTTGTTTTATTAATCAAATTCAGAAAGTGAAACACTTTTATAGATTTGCTATGTGTAGCGTGATGTATTCCAAGTGTTTATTTTCTGTAAATTTTGATGATTAAGGCTAAAAGCAATAAAAAACAATATTACATTTCTGAGAAGATTAGATTGTAGCATAGATTGTACAGTATGAGCTAAGTTGTGAGTCAGAGCTCCTTTTGCATAGATTACTGCGAAAATGTATTTTGGCATAGAAAGATAATGTTAATTTAAAAGCACACTTTACATTTTCTGTATTACTGGATCTAGTGTCGCTCATCTTCTTCTTAACAGTACTCCTTACATTTTATTTGGTCTACAGCACTTTCTCCTTACACTAAATTTTCCATTCGCAAAATTGGAAATGGCACTCCAAACAGACACGTCTTCTGTATTAAAAAACGTTGTTGTTTTTATAATATCCTAATTTGCTGAGAGCAGAATTTTATGAAGAATCATAATGAACTAAGGAGTTTCCACTTTTAATTGAATCTCTGAAATAAAATACCTTTAGAAGATATTCTGATCTTTTGGGATTCTGTTCTCTGATTTAATTGTCCTATTTCATGACAATCAGTTATCTTTATTCTTTCTCAAACGATAGACCTAATTGAAGTTTTTAAAAACAGGATCACTGAAAAAGGCTGCAGCCCTGCTTTGTCTTACACAACAAAAAGAACAGCTGGACCATGTTTTTAGTTGGCAGTGAAAGCATTTCACAAGCTGCCAGATCTCACAAGATTTTTGCTGTAGCATGTGTCTCAGGCTTTTATATTGTTAGAGTTCCGTCATAATTTTAAAGAGATATAAGCATTTTTTGTCTAAAAAGCCCTTGCAATAGTGGTTTTGTTGTTGTGTCATGAGTTGTTACAACTCATTGTTGTTTCATGCCTTCTTCTATGCTCCTTTTGATTTTGTTGTATGCATGCAAAATTTTATCTGCAGGCTCCTGCCCAGGAGTTCAGTCCCCACTAATCTCCCATTCTGCCAGGCTTCCTCAGAGACTGGACTGGTGCCCCCAGGTTTCATTTCCTGTGGCCGTGACTCGTGACCAAATCACGCAGCAATTTCTACACCTGGTTTTAAAGTGCATCAAATGTGTGAGTCTAGCTGGCTCCTACTCTGATAGTTAGCATCTGTACCTGTTATATCATAAATTACTAACCTGAAGTCATATGTCGTGTTTTTTGAACCCATTTTTAGTTAGTTACTCTAAACAAAATGCATAAAAACACAGTTGTATATTTTGCACCTCAAATCAATGTTGCTTCTTGCTCGTCAGGCTGTGCTGGGATGTAGTGCAAACATACAACTTGAAATACCAGCAGGTGTGAGGCGTATTTTCTCTAAAGTAAGATTTCCAGTATCCAAAAACATGTTATAACTCCAGGTTGAACACACCAAGTAAACCCAAACCGAATCAGAGTTACCAGTTGTTTCATTTTTGCAAGAAATGCGTTAACGTAAAAGTCTAAGCCTGTGAAATTCATATTTTTAGGAATTTACAGTGATTTCACAAGAGTCATGCTCTGTTACTTACTAAAAATCATTCTTACTACAAATCACATCTTTTATTTTCCTTTCTCTTCTACACAAAGTCAGTCATTTAAAATATATTACTGGTTCACAATTTCTTATACTTTAACTATTTTCACATATGTTTTTGCTTGCTACCACTGTAGTACAATCTGAAATGAATTCCTTATTGTTGTGTTTTCACAGCTTTCTGTTGCAAACTGGATTTTTCAGTCTCAGTGTCAAACGTGGCAAAATGTCTTCGGCTGATTCACTCTGGTGTGTTAAACATATCAAAACTATATATTTTTTATCAACAATAGAAGGTATTCGTGATTACTATGATTCATATTCAGTTGGAATTTAATTTACAAAAAGAGCAGAAGCACACAAAAAATAGCATAGAAAAGATTAACTTTAGCGCTCCTCTGTAAATAGGTTTGGGGATGACAGGGAAGGGGAAAAATGTTCATGGATGCATAATGAAAAAGAAGCCTAAATCCTTATATCACATTGCTAAACAGATTTATTTTCTGTGGAAATGTGAACATGTGTGCTTTTGTTCCTTTCGTCAGCCATCTTGTCTTTTTTAGGGTACT
Organism: Apricaphanius iberus; assembly: GCA_028564705.1. Lineage (NCBI taxonomy): Eukaryota > Metazoa > Chordata > Actinopteri > Cyprinodontiformes > Aphaniidae > Apricaphanius > Apricaphanius iberus. The sequence goes on from JAPXFQ010002917.1 coordinate 182,139, forward strand.
TGCAAATAGACTGTACTGACATCATTTTTTAGCTTTCTGTATCACACATGTTGGCTTTTTTGTCTGTAGTTTTCAGTGTTCATCTGTTTCTTTGTCCATAAACTCCCACTTGTGTTTTACTCCTAGCCCACTCACTCAGTAGGAAGGATGGACAGACACTGCTCAGCAAATGCTCCTGCTGGCATGGTGTTAGTTTAAGCGTCATTTTTACCCTTATGTGCAAGTTAATTAACAAATGGCCATTATTAAAGATCCCAGCACATCATTGCTTCACAGTGGGATGTCTGGAAGGCTGATGCTCCAGGATTTTTCACCAATCAGGTTTTACTTTAAGGGCTCTTTGTGTTTTCATTTTGACACATTAAAAATGTTGTGACAAACATACATTGATAACTTGGATTGTTTAAGTAGTTTACAGACAAGCGTTTATATGATTTTAAATATATTTGATTTCAAAAGTCACATAATTCTAACAATTGCAGAGGTTTTGGCTGTATTTTTATTACACCTCATTTAGTGAATAACAACATCTAAAATTGTTAGTTCAGTAAGAATACATTTTCTTACTCAAAACTAAACTGGGAAGGGGTCATTTGAAAGAAACAACACATGGATTTGGTTTAGGCTTGTGTGTGTTGGTTTAATTTATTTATTTGTAATTGTTAAAGCAATGTTTGCCCATTGTTCATTAGCATCGTTCCACGGTAGTTTTGAGCTGTGTATGCCTGTTTGTGTTACTGACTTTGCTAAAGCAGTGTTACATGTCTCTCTATTTGTAATTTTTCTTTCATTTAGTTGGCAACCCTAAGCCAGGTCGTGTGGTCTCATCTACTGCTAAGAGCTAATTCTATTAGCCCTGTGTCCTAACATACCGCCCCTTGCAGACATTATGACACTTTCCACACACAGTCACGCACACACACTCACACTAGGGTGCAGCACATAGCGCATTTTTCTGTCCGAGCCCGGCTGGCGTCCGACAGAGCAGTAGCTGAAGCCCAACAGGCATTAAGATATTTATATCCGAGCCCGACCTGAGCCCAACACAGGTGCGCACGGTTTAATAAACGAGGGTACGGATTTTTACTCCTGACAATACTTTCTGCACCTGACCCTGGCTGAGCTCCCCTGGTCCAGAGGTGGATTTTCTTCCCAACAGAAAAGTATGCAGTGTTGTGGGTCTGAGGACAAGGTGCTAATGATAATGCCAGGGGGAAAAAAATAATCTCACCTGCTATGAGTTGATAACTCAAGTGAATTCTTATCTTTCATGTTCATCATCTTGATATATTTGATCTTATCTTAATTTTAATGTCAACAATAATTTTGTTTTTCATTAATTTATGTCAGTTTTGAAGGGGAAAACATATGTGCAAGATGCCCTCCACCTGGTATAACCAAACCTGTGTTTATTTTTATGAATAAAAAGTAAATAAAATAAATAAATATCCCTCCTCTGCTTTTTCACAAATAGCACACTACTAATGCTCTAGTAGAGCCTGGATGGAGGTGGAGGTTTTCGCCTTCCCTCCTCTGATGTGACTGAGCACTGAGCACTGAACCCGAGCATATTTTCTAAATATCTGTCCGAACCCAGCCCAGTCAGTCTGGCTCGGGTCAGGTATCATCCTCTAATACATACATACATACATACATACATACATACATACATACATACATACATACATACATACATACATACATACATACATACATACATACAGACAGCCTAGTGATGGTCTGGTCAGTGTTTTCTCTAATTCTTTCAGTATTAGTTGTTTGCTTGGTTACATACATTATCCATTCTCTAATATCAGTTTGTAGGTTTAAGGCATCAATAGATGGGCTCTTGACACATCAAGTTTGCTGTAAGGTTAATCTGTTGTGTAAAAAACCATGGTATATTTTTAAGATAAAATTCTCTCTTTTATTCAATGTACGTGAAATTACTGTTATAGCGTCTGAGCTCATATTGTATCAGAAAATAGTTTTAATCTGTCTGGATTATATTAAAATTCTGCTAAAAGGAGTGGTGCCCTGTCTTAGATTTAATTATTAAATTAAGTAATTAAATCTCAAATCATGTCAATTTTATTTATATAGCACATTTAAAAACAACAGCAGTTGGCCAAAGTGTTTCACAAGACATAGAACAATCATAAATAACAATACATGTAAAAAGAAAAAAATATATAATCATTAGTCAGATTAATATTAAGTTATTATTCATAACTATGGTTTTTGATATAAACCAGACGAATTGCATACACTTTGTGTTTGTGCTTATTATAGGAGTCTGGATGGATGACTGCAATTTCACAAAAAATGCTACCCACCAGAAAAAAATATGGGTATTAAAATTGAGTCTGCCTGCGGTATAAATTGTATATTATCATAGTAAATATATCACACTAGCAATCCTTGCCATTTTTTCTAATGAACAGATTGACATAACAGTCAGAACTACTGTTCAATATGTTATGCAGCTAATGCAAAGAATGCAAAATATATTGTCTGTGCATGGCAACTGCAAAATGGCTGTTTTTAAACTGCAACAGGAGTATCTTAAAAGATTTAAATACATTCTACTTAGTGTTCTCAAAAATTGTTTTATCTTTATAACACCTAGAACAAATAGAAAAAAGACCCATGGGAAGTTAGTAAAAGCAAACATTTGAACATATAAATTGACTGAAAACCAGAAGTCCAATGTAAACTGATTAAAAAGAAAATGTAGGTTAATATGTTAACTTAGGTTCGTGAGCTGGACCACGCCTCATATTCAGTATTCTCTCGCTAATCTATTCGGATCCGACTCACCTGGCATCTCACACCTGAATTCCATTCCTAATTACTCTGTGATCTATTTAAACCCGAGCACCTAGCCATCAGCGTCGCTCAGACTGTGGTCTCGTAAACTCAATCGCCCTTCCCCAGTTTCAACAAATTGGCAACAAATTCTGAATGGTAATTACATCGATTTAGGTCTCCTTCTCCAACCCTCTCTAGGTCTCTCAGGTCAGCCCCGGGAGTTGCAGACCGGAATGGGGCTGATGCAGCTAGGTTCAGCTCTTAGCTCTAGTTCCAAAGATCTGACCCCCACAGAGTTTGCTTTTGCATTCTCTCTTTACAGGGACATCATTTGCTCAGTGTTTCCTGACCGGCGGACTGAGTTAGATGATTATTTGTCTATTGTCCTTGACATGGGCCTTAGATTTGGAGGAACGGGGTTTTATCAATATCACGTCCTTTTCTCATCCCAGGCAGCGGGCCGTCTCGCCCAATACAATCAAGGTACATACTGGGGTTGTCTAGACTCCGAGTTATGTTGCCGCATCTTTGCGACCGGGGAATCCCTATCTTGCAGCCTCTGCGGTGCTTCCTCCCACCCTGCTACCGCATGCACTCTTGTCACTCCTCTCTGACCTCGGCCATCATCATCATGCTGCTCATCAGTCCCCAACTGTTCGTCCTCACCTGCCCCTCCCCCTTCAGTGATTCCTTAATCTCTTCTACCCCAGTCTAAACCTAATGCCCCTGTCTCCGGGGGCCTGGATAAGCGCGGCCGTCCAATCCTTTTCCAAGGTGGCAGGATGGTGTGTAACAATTTCAATGACCTTGACTGCTCAGCCTCCAGCTGTAGGCTCTTGCATACTTGCTCTTTCTGCGGAGGGGCACATGCTTGGAACACCTGCCCCCATAACCCCACTTCCAAAACAGATTGACTATCACAGCACCTCGCCACTCCCATTAAGGGGACATCATTTATTTCTCACCTGTCCACCGCCGCCAACATCCCTTTGCTTCATGGTCTTGCCATTGAGAACCTCGCCGGATGGAAATGCGCCTTTCGGCAAGAATTTCTTTCATCTTGGAACGGCATTTCATTCTCCTACAATGACTTTATGAATTTCTCATCCAGATGAAATCTGGCTATTTACCGATGCAGCACCCTCCGCAGGCTTTGGTGGTTTCTACAATGGAAGGCGGTTTGCTTCAACATGGCCCCCGAGTTTAAACATTTGCAGCTCCAGTCGGCCTCTCTCTCATCCGCTCATTATGAAATCGATCCCTTTGTGATTGCAGCCCTTTTTTTGGGGGGCATGAATGGTCTCAACACTGTATCCTTATTCATTCAGACAACTCTGCCGTTGTCGACATCATAAACAAAGGCCATTCACTTTCATCCTGAATCACGCAGTTCATTCGTAGACTCACTCTGGCGCCAGCCAAACTTCAGTTCATTCTCCGTGCTGCTCATGTATCTAACCATCGGAATTCCATCGCTGATTCACTCTCTCGCCTCTGTTTCCAGAAATTCAGGTCCTTGGCTCCAGACGCAGATCCTCATCCAACTCCGATCCCACCGTTTTCAGCAACCATCTACAACAAACTACACAGCTTCAAGACCTCTCCATCATTTCTCAGAACGCTATCCTCAACAGCATTGCTCCTATAACTCTCTCATCTTATCTTTCAAGATGGAACAGTTTTTAAAAGTTTCTATGTAATGTATAACCTTCCATTCCCTTCACTCATCCCGTCTTCAATTCGCCTCTTCATTACCTGTTCACATACAATCCTATAAATCCACGTTTCCACAATTCAATCATACCTTTCTGGCATTAATTTCTTCATTAAACTGCCTACCGGCAACTCCCGTCCAGCTCTCTCCCATAGGCACATATCCATGCTGCTCAAAGGTCTTAAGAATCAAGAAACATCTTAACCTAATCACCGATTTCCTATAACCTCTGACCTCCTTACCCGCTGCATCCACACAATCTGTTACGGTTACTCTCCTCCTTTAATCAATCCTGTTTAGATCTGGCATCAACCCTGATAATTATTCAATCCACTCCATCCGCATGGGCGCAGGCACTTCAGTTTCTCAGTTAGGCATTTCCGACAAGACTATTCAAATCCTAGGTCGTTTGTCATCCTCAGCATACCGTTCTTACATTCATAATAATCTCGACGATCTGCACCATGCTCATTCCTTGCTTTGTTAAATAATGACCAACTTTGGGGGTCCTGAGCAGGCTCGAGAAGAAGACCGACTTCCGAAGACTGCACTCCCACACAGAGTCTACAAGCCTATATCAGTGCATCCTTCCAGACACATCATCTAACTAACCTTTGTCAATAAATGAACTAATCAAAACTAATCTAATCTCCGTAGGCGTGGTCCGTGCTAATGAAATATCAATTAAAGGTTTCATTACAGTCAAGAAAAAAAAAATTATATTCTCGTGAATTCCATAGCATTTAAGTGAGTAACTGCAGCCATTTGCTGTTCTTCGAATATACTTGATTCATCTGCAAGCAGGATCAGCTTTACTAAAGGACAAACTTAATAAACTCTGGAGGAAACTTGACTGCATAGAAATAATGCCCAAAAATAAAGAGAACAACTCTCACCTTCAAGAAGCTACTGTTGCTGCTCACTAATCAGGGAAGGGTTACGTGGCCATTTCCTGAAAATTAAATTTCATTATTTTACAAAATGATCGAATGTAAAACCGTGGCATTGACTTGAGACAGTTTCTAGTCTTCCCAGGAGAAAATGTTTTAAGAAGTTAACCCAAAACCAAAACTAGCAATGCTAGGAGAAATCAGAAAAAAATCTTGACCTGCACATCAAATATCATGTAAGTTAAAGTTCATAACAGAAGATTAGAAGTCAGAACAAGCTTGTATTGAAGAAAAATCTTCTCTCTAATATGATGGCTGCATGACTTAACTTTACAAAGCTGCATATGAATAAATCACATGCATTCTGCAATGATGCCATAACTGAGATGTGTAGCCAGGACCAAGCTTATCAGCACAAACATCCTTTACCAACTGTTAAGCATAGTAGTGGAGGGGTGATGATTGGCATTTGTTGAGAGAGATTTGATTCTGAACTGCAGGGTCTGACTGTCCCAATCACCTCTAGTAACACTTTCCTCCTCTCTGTCTTTCTTCATCTAAGTTTTATCACATCTCCTGTGAACACTTGGATTATACTTGTCTTGACAAATGAAGAATTGCTCCAGTACATTCATGTGGGCTGTTTTTTATTTTTTTTTGTGGGGGGGGGGGGGGGGGGGGTTGTTTGTCGCTTTGGCTGATTAAGTACGTCTCTTTTTTAATAACAGCCTGTGCATGCCGCAAGTGGTGCTCACCAAAGAACAGCAAGGTAGAGTCTGAAACTACTTCACTTTTTACAGGCATTTTGATTGTGAAATTTATTAAACAAAAAAAAACGCAGTTACAGCTGCATGAAGAATCCACTTTTTCTTCTTGTCTGTCTGCAGTTGAATACAGACAGATTTTATGTTCAGTGCCACCTACTGTTTAAAATAAAAACTGCCTGCTTCAGCTGTGTTCATTAGTAAAGTATAAAATGCCAACAGGATTTTCATGCAAATGATTTTTTTTCTGTAGATTGCTAAGTGAAGGATATATATGCCTAGGACAGAGGATACTTAATGTAAAGTCAAAATAGAAAGGGTAGTGCAAATAAAAAAAAGAAAGATCTACAGGCAGATTTGATCAAATGTGTGAAACTAACTCCTGTATTTGCTGTAACCTAAATGTCTATAGCAACACAATCTAAACAGCAACATAAGTTAGAGGACGCAAAGTGAAGAGAGAGTAATTGGGGATGCGGTAAGCTTTTATATGTTTGGCAGGGTGATTCCCTGTATGGGTCTATGAAAAAGTAATAGAGTATATATATATATATATATATATATATATATATATATATATATATATATATATATATATATATATATATATATATATATTTACATTCTTTATGCAATACATGCACATAGATTTATGGGAATTATCTGTACAGATCAAGTCTGAACAATCATGGTGGGCCAAATGGACCAAACAATTCCTCCACTAAAAAAACTCCTGTACTACTTATACAGTAAAATATTTTCAGGGGAAGCTCATGTCCTACAGATGCTTTTACATGCACATCTGATAAAACGGCTGAATGAATGACAAATTATTGTATTTAAGATCTGTAATTTTAAAAATAGTTTATTTTAACCTCTATGCTGGATACACCGCACTGTTTTTTTGTCCACTCTTTTTCCCCAACACTCCAAACACAACCTCCTGCAATAAGATATGACTCATCTGAGGAACCAAAGCATTAAGTGTCACTCCATACTGTGAAATGAAACATTCTAAACTCGGTTTATCCTGTAGTTCAACACCTGCTGCACCCTAGTAATAAATACTTACACAAACACTGGTGGATGTCTTTTTGAAAAATGTATGGTCTAGTGCATGTGTTTGAGGATAGATTAGTTGTTGAAAATGTCTGTCATGTGGTCTGTCAGGTGCAACCATGCAGTGGCCAGTGAAATAGTAATGTAGTGACTCAGACAGGCCCTTACAGGAGAAAGTTGGATGGGGACTTTGATGTGGCTATAATACCAGTTAAATTTAAAGAAACTCTCAAACCACTGAGCTGTCATGAAGAAAATATGTGTACAGGAACCTTTGCCTGACTGTTTGCTGTTCAATTCACACAGCCTGGGTAAAAATAAAACGCACCTGCGTTTTGCATTCTAAGTTTCACATTTCACCAAAAATGTTATTACAATTGCATCTTCTGGTTGACTTGCTAAACTATTATATGCAGTGCAATGAAAAGGGCTTTTTACTTTTCTATATGTTGATTCGCAAGACACTGTAGGAGCGAGTTTATGCTGAAAGACTATTGTAATGTAATTATCTACTGGTTATATTTTTTCGAGCAAAAGCAGCAAAGTTTAGCAACAGAGTAGCATTTCAACACAATAATCTAAAAATAATAAGTAGGGGAGTATTTCTTTACTTGTCAGTACAGCCCTCAATTATGGTCATGTCTTTCGTGGGGATTTGCGATTTTGTCTTCATATTTAGGATTTGAAAGGTCAAATACAATCTTTGTTCTGACCCATTTATTTATATAGTTTAAGGTAAAAATGACAGTTTTATATATTTTTTTTAAATTATCTATTCATGTTTTCCTTTTCTCACTGTCATTGTTATTACTATTATAATGATTACTGTATTCATTTATTTTTTGGATAATCTATTGTAAATGGGAAAGGAGTCAGAGGAAATATGCGGGATAAAAAATAAAAGGGGTGCTGATAATGATACCATGTTCATATAAGATTATGTGCAAACAGAACCTGAAAAAAAACGTCCTCATACAAAGCCTGTCCGAGGGTATTTGCATAGGTAAAATGTCCACTTTAGCTCAGAGCATGCTTTGCCACTTTGATTTCACAGCTACAGTGCAAGGAGAAATAAGTTAAAATTCCTTACATAAGCAAAACTCAAACAGATGAAAATTGTTTACAATGTCGAGAGGCAGATATAACAGATTGTGCAAATTTGCACTTTTTTGGCCACCATAAAATGCTCCATACATAAGTGCACTAGTTCCAAAAAACATGTAATATGTATATATATATATATATATATATATATATATATATATATATATATATATATATATATATATATATTATTAAAGCAGAACTGTTAGATCCCTGTCTCAATGACTTTCATGTCTAACTCATCAATTATGAATAAACACTGAAAATCACTATGTGAAAATAAGTTTGCAACATGTGAAAAAGATGCCTAAAATGTGCCATCTTCAACATTTCTCCTCACTAAAAAAAGTATTACAGTAAGATGATCTTTCAACTAAATGCAGCATTTCTCATTACCCTAAATTTAAAAAAGACCCACTCTTATTGTCCACAGATCTGTCTAAATCTGTCAATGAGTATTATTTCTTTGCCTAAATAATCTATCCCTCTTCAACAGCGGTAGCAAATCAAGGTGCTGATTAAACACTATGAATAGCACAGGTGTGCCTCAGGTTGGCTAAAATAAAAGGCCCCTCTGAAATGTGCAGTTTGATCACAGCACAATGCCACAGAAGTCAAAACTTTTTGAGGGAGCATGCAATTGGCATGATGACTGCAGGAATGACTAACAGAGCAGTTTCTCTTGAAATTAATGTTAATTTCTCTACCATAAGCCGTCTCCAAAGGCATTTTTCTGAGAATTTGGCAGTACATCCAAATGGCCTCACAACTGCAGACACAATGTAACCACACAAGCCCATGACCCCCACATCCAGCATGTTTACCTCCATGATTGCCTGAGACTAGCCTATCTGCACGCTAATGGTCCTCATCGGGGTCTAGACCTGACCGCAGGTGTCTGGCATGTTAGAGAGGTGTTCTGTTCACGAATGAATCCCGGTTTTCCCTGTTTGGGACAGATGGCAGAAAGTGTGTGTGACTATGTGGGTTTGCTGACTACAACATTGTGGATTGAGTTGTCCTTTAGCCAGTGGAGTTATGGTATGGGCAGGAGTATGCAATGGACAACCAACACAGGTGCATTTTATTGATGGCATTTTGAATGCACAGAGATGCTGTGATGAGATCCTAAAGCCAATTTTTGTGTCATTGATCCACGAACATCACCTCATGTTGTAGCATGATAATGTACGGCCCCATGTTGCAAGGATCGGTACACAATTTCTGGAAGCTGAAAACATGCCAGATCTTGCATGGCAACCACTGAGCATGTTTTGGATACTATGGATCGGCGTGTAAAACAGCTTGTTCCAGTTCCGGCCATTGTTCAGCAACTTCGTACAGCTTTTAAAGAGGAATGGACCAACATTCCTCAGGTCTTATCTACATTCAACAAACTGATCAACTCTATGTTATGGAGATGTTTTCCAAATATGCTCCTATTAAATGTAACAAACCACTCCAAACAAACTGCTGATGTCTGTTTTGGTATCATGATATTGAATGTCTTGTGGTTATTTCAAAACAAAATAAATGTAACTTGCATATAAATCTACTATGTCCTTTCTACATACACCTCGTGATTTTATTGTAAAGCTGAAGATGCCTGTTTTATTTTTCTAAATAAAAAAACTTGTTTGATAAGTTCAGAATTCAATGGAAGATTAACAGGTGTAGGGCTCACTCCATCTGTTTTCTTTGGAAATAATTAAATGGGTTTAATATTATCCTTTTATAGATTATCCTGAATAGATAGTAGATCTTAATAACATCAAGATGATACATTTTATTGTAATAATTAGATTGCCTGCATTTGTATAGCGCTTTTTCATTCAGAGGACCACGAAGCACTTTACACTATGCACACATTCACATACGGATGATGGCAAGCTGCCCTGGGACGCAAAGACAGAGGCGAGGCTGCTGGACACAGGCACCACCGGGCCATCTGACCCCCACCAGTAGGTAACGGGTGAAGTGCCTTGCCCAAGGACAGCGACCGAGACTGTTGGAGTGGGGATTCAAGTCGGAAACTCACCGATTATGGCATACATGTAACAATCTTAATTTTAGTTGGAAGGGATTGACTTGGAAGAAGAAATATTTGTAAACATGTCTGTATACTACTTGCAAGAAATATTCATCCATTTTTTTTTTCTTTCATTAACAGCGGTCACCAATCTATTTTTTTCTCTTCGTTACCCTGCAGAATTATTTTTTGAAGTTTCTCTAATAGATTCACATAATAACTTAGATCCCAGTGCTATTTTCAGACACATTAATGTGCTTACAGAGTCTAAGTGGGCATTACGGGCAGATTGGAAGCATTTGATAGTGTTTGTGAGCATTTTTAAATAGAACAGTAGGCCATTAAAATGGTTTTCAGTATGTGTCTGTGTGCGTGTTTAAAGTGCATTTCTGTGTACAACATGTGATAGTGAATCATAACGTCTACTTGTAATGGTGTCTGAGAACCTGATAACATGCTTTCCAGTTACGCTGTAGGGATCAATCCTTTCAGTATCCATTAGCAAAGCACTATGAACTTATGGGATAAGCCTGCAACCGGATGCCTGCACCACAGAAGCAAGTGCAGCAAATCCCACCCATCTCCCCTCTCTCAACCTTTAGTTACCCTCTTACGTTCTATATAACCATGGATTTATCCTTTGCTAAACTTCACACCCTCAATTACACTGATGAAAAGCTCTGCTCCTGCACTTCAATCAAAGCTTTTAATTCACCCACAAATGTGATTCACAAAGCAGTTGGGGGAGAAAAATAAATCAAAGTTCTCTCCTCTATACAGGAAGCAAAAACGAGGCCTATCACAGAAACATCTGCTGCATCAGTGAACTTGACAAACTGAGCTGAGACATGTTGTGACACAGTCAAGCTGAAGTGGGCTATTTTTAAAAAGATGCTATATGTGTGCTGTTTTTCAGAGTAATCTGGTACAAATTATGTGATTGCAAATGTACAAGCTGAAATCATGAAAACTAAAGCTACATCTTAGATAATGATTTAGATAATTTTGTTGTACTGTTTAAAAATCATTAGCTATTTCATGTATTTGTTACGTTTAAATTAAAATAATTAATGTGCATAACATACGTTGCAAATAAAAAAGGATTTGGCCTCCTAGTGATTTATATTTCCACTTTTTTGTCACAATTACATCTTTAAACTGGCTGAAACATCTAACTGTTATTATAAATATGTAATATCAAAGAAAGATAACCCCAGTAAATACAAAACCCACAGTTTTAAAACCATGATTTAATTAATTTATTGAAATTAGCTATCAAAACCAGCCTGGCTCTATGTTGATAAATAATGTCCCTGTTGTTCAGTAATGAAATTACTATGATCAGTCAAACTGAGTTGGATTTAATTTGACATTTTCAAGCCCCTGTTGAAGATCTGTAGAATTAGAAAATAATTTCAATAGAACCAGTCTGATAACATGAAGCAGGCTAATTGATCTTAGAAATCAACACATAGTGTGATCTCAAGAAAATAAAAAAATGATTTTAAAAAATAAATTATTGGCCTAACAGCCATTGCTGCATAATTTAGTAAATCAAAGTAATTTACAGATTGAGTTAACATTGAATTATGGTACTCTTTCCCAGAAGTAACCGACCTAGAAAAGGGATTCCAATAGTGAGTTCATTGTTCATCTAAATCAGGGGTGCCCAAACTCGGTCCTCAAGGGACGCTATCCAGCATGTTTAAATTATTTCCCTTTTTCATCACACCAGATTCAAAAGATGGTTCATTAGCAGACCTCTCCAGAACTTTACCATGCTGAGAAGGTATTTGGTACATTTAAATAAGCTGTGTTGGAGCCAATTTTGAAAGGTGTGCACCTAGTAATATCTGGAATAATAGTACAGCATTTCAAAAAAGAACATCATAGTAACAATCAAACATTGATGTGGTAGTATGATAATCTGCTTTTTGCTGCTTCAAGACCTAAACAATGTGCCATAAAATCCGGATGAAGAATGTCAAGTCCTTAGTCCATGGCCTTAATACAAGTGCACTTAGGTTTTACAAAGTACAACAAGTAAAAAATTAAACAAAACAAAAAAAAAGATTTTAAATGGCCTAGTCAAAGTCTGTATTTAAATTTAAAAGTAATGCTCTGAATTGTATCCTTCAGTGAGCCAGAATTAAAACAAATCTGAAAATAAGATTGGGACAAAATTCTTCCAATGGGATGCAAATAGCTCTTTGCCTTTATCAGAGGTGATTGATGTCAGCTGTTGCTTTCAAGAGTGGCACATTCTCCCCAATAAATTGATAAATTATAGGAAAGCTGCTTTTTGAAATTACTTTAGCCAGACAGATATTTAAAGATGGAAGGCACAACAAATAGGTGGATTAGCTGTACTTGCAAAGAACTGATGTGAAAGAACATTTTGTTTTCTTCACTCCTTTGAAAGATCTTTTCTGTCAAACTGTTGCTCAGTTTAGGTCGAAGGTCCTAAAACAAAGTGTTACAACTTTTTAGTTTTTTGTGGTCAGCCAATGTGAGTGAGACATTAGAGATACAGCAGGATGTATAGATGCTGAACTAGCCATGTTGCTACTGGATTGGTAAGTAATAAATGCTTGTTTTGGGTTATTTGGGCATGATGATGTGATACAGTGCTGGGCAAAATGTTTTACGGATTACCACGTGAAACGCTGTTAGTTTGTTATTTTGGTTTTTTGGCTGGCAAGCTCTAAAGCCATCAGTACCCTTGTTCAGAAGTACGCCATAGAGATTTGTTTTTATGACAGTGACACTATGCCACTAGCCTTCAGAGGGCGATAGAGGGTAAATTTCACAGAGACTTGCCAGTTACTGATTGGCTAGAAGATACACGATGACGAGTGAAGACAAGTTATACACAGTAAGTTGATAAGTATATAAATATATTTCACCACAATATCAAGTGTATGGTAATTTGAAGAGTAGCTTGAGATATTTTCAGAGCCAACTGTTTTCACTGCTAGCCTTGTAAGGTTATCGTCAGCTATTAGCCTGGTCGGTTACAGATTTCAAATGGCAACTTGCTGTTTAGTGTTGAAGACTTGGCAACCTTGCAGGCTCAGATGTGATTTGGCAGAGGGACAGATATTGTAAAATATGACTACATCTCATAGCAGCGTTTTTAAAATGACAAAACCTTAAACCCACCCAGCCGGCTGAGATTGAAATCTGTTTCAATGTAACCTTCCTTCCAACATGGTTGGGACATCAGACTGTTATATTGGACCTTTAATACAGATCAATATCTTAATATCAATAAAAGTGAAATGAATGTGACCCAGGTTTTCCTGCATCCCATTTGTCTTCATTCACACTTCCCACACATTACATTAGAAGTGTCAACGTGACCACAAGTTTACAGAAAATGATGATGCATTAAACTGACTAAGTGATAAAAGGAGAAGTGTCCAACAAAGTATGATTTATGAAGTAAAGTATGATGTAAAGTATGATGATGTATTGATAATGAGTGATAATGGGCAGCAGAATCTAAGTGGCAAGAAATGAAATTCATTACTCACTTGATGAAAAGCACCCCATAACATATTTATAGCTCAAATGGTGTAAAATGCTTAAACGTCTGCTGAGGAAAGCCTGAAATGAACAAAGAAAAGGTGTCTTTACACAGTGGGATGTACAGTATTCCTCATTCTTGCCCACCTTCGTGTCAGAGAAGGTGCTTTATTTTTGAGAAAATTTGAAGCGGAAGGCATCATTTTCACAATATCAATACACTAAATTAAATATATGAATAGTAAGATGTTCATTCATTATATAGCATACAGACAAATGTGTCAAATAGGAGCCATCTTAATCATGGCATATCCTCTGCAATAGTCATAATCCCTCTGCAAAATCATGAGTCCAACATATTTTTGAAATCTATAAAGTTGCAAAAGCCTGAAATAAATACCAAAATTCTTAATCTTTCCAAATGAGCATCACAAAGAAAAACTAGAAAAGTACTCGGGGAGCACAAACCTCTGCCAAGACACCTCAGATGGTAATTAGCAAACAAACAAACAAAATGACCAGAAAAGCCCTCAAAGAGTACAGACCTCCTCCAAGGCAGCTCAGTCCCCCACCAATTTGTGATTTAGATATTTTTTCGATTCTTTGACCATGAAAACATGAAATCAATCGGAGGTGGAATCAGACTGACATTATAAGTTCAGTAGTTATTCTTGAAAATCATTTTTTTGGTAATGGTGGTTTTTGGATCACCCTCAAATTTGAATCACTTGTTCCTGGTCCCATTGCAGACATTTCCTGAAAATGTCATTAAAGAACCCTGGTGAAAATGTAACCTGGTTGACAAAGGTGACAATGCTTAGTTGAGTTCTCTTTCACATTTCCCATTTGCACCTCTTTTTTTAAAGCCTTCTCTCCCTTCTCTTCTACCCTCAAACAAATTAATTGATTACATAGCACAAATCTGGTTCATTACAAGACTACTTGAGTGCATATGCAAGGTCAGTGGCAAAGGCACTGAGCCAAAGGCTTGTTAACCCTTTATGCACAACACTGGTCAAAAGTGACCCAGTTCAGTTTTAATTTTTGATATTGTGGCAATAAATTATTATCATTATTCAGTAGTCAAGGTATTCCTCAATTAACTTGTTTTAGAACATCAAACATGATTATTTTATTTTTTCATTTCTTACTTTTTGAATAAAAAACGTTTTTATATCCATACCCTCTGATGCACAACATGGGTCCAACGTGACCCAAATCCATTTTTTTATGTTATTTCTTGAATAGCTCAGTGTTTCTATGATATATCTTTGAAATAAATTAATTTGATCAATTATTCTTCCACTTCCATGCCTTTGCTAGCATTTGGAGTGAAAAGATGGTTCACCACTCAGCATTCTCATCTCTCTCTCTCTCTCTCTCTCTCTCTCTCTCTCTCTCTCTCTCTCTCTCTCTCTCTCTCTCTCAGTAGTGTTTTTTTTAATCATTCTAACATTACCTCGAATCATATTTAATGGGATTTGTGAACTGTACATAATATTTGATTAGGTTTAGCTTCATTTGATAGAGAGAGCATTATTTTAGAAAATTACAAGTAGTTATAGCTAGTGTTTCTTGGTAGTGGTGGTGGGTGGTTCTGACATATTCGGCAAAATAAAAAGTCAGCAAAATAAAAAAAATATGTATGTGTATGTAAATTGATGTGCATCTGAACATTTTGTGCTTTGGATTTTCTTTATCCAGAGTAAAGCTGTTTGCAGATTTACTGCTGGGAAGATTACAAAACTGCTGCAGCAAGAGCCAGAGGAAGATGAGGAGGCCATTTTTACAGATTCAAAGTTTGACATTTCTGATGATGAAGACCCAGAATATTTGCCACAGGATCAAGCTGGTGCTGTGGGGGTGTCCGGAAATCCAGCTTTCCTGCATGAAAAAGAGTCCTCTCAAGATTCATAAGACTCATCTGATGAATCTCCTGAGGAGGAAACTCAGTCCAGTAGTCTGAGTAAAAAAGGATCGTAGCAGGATGAGAATCCCCCCACACATGGCAGAACATGCAGCCACATTGTCAGGAGCTGCCCAGGCCCTCCCTCTGGATCAACAGCTGTATTGCCAAAGAATGCGTAGGATATGTTTATAAGCAACAACATCACTAAGGAGATACTAAAATGCACCAATTTAGAGGAATGAAGTACAGCCATAGCAGAAGGGAAAGAGTGGAGAAACATTGATGAAGAAGAATTCATAGAATTTATTGGTTTGACCATCATTTCGGTGGGGTGTGGTGGGGGGGTTTTAAGTCCTTTAATTTTAAATCACACTTGGATGACTGTGTCAAAGTGTGTAACTTTGATCTAGCAATATAAAAACTATTTGAATTTATAAAGTATGAAAGGAAAATGCAAATAAGGATCAGTGGTAATCAAAAACAAGACATTTAGAATAACAACACTTTGAATACACGATCATGAAATAAATTGATTTCAAAAGACAGAACAAAGAAAAACTCAGCCAGCATAAAATAACCTGGAAAATGAATGCAGGTCATTTTTGACCCATGTTGTGCGTTAGAAGGGGTGTGAATACTGTATCAAAGGGTTAAGCTTTGTCAAGGCCTGTTTGAACTTCTTCATCACACTGTTTGATTGGTGTTATTGGTGATGAAATGCCTCATTGACTGTACAAGGTAAAATACTGGACACTACCTATCGTCCAATCTACAGTGACAAATTCACAAAATTTAAAATGGATCATTTCATTATTTTAAATGTGAAGATAAACTTAAGGTTACAAAGAAATAGCATTAATAGACTAATTTTATGTACTAAATAAATTTAACTGAGAAAAATTCACAACTTCATAATTTACAATTCTGTTTACTTTTTTCACTAGATCAACTGTATCCATCCATTCATTTTCCTTTGCTTATTCCAGATGTTGTCATGTCAATAAGCTGGACCAGGAGGTGAACCCAAACACTCCTATCTCAAGTGATAATGTCCCAAGCCATTCTCTGAAATCATTAACAAAAACAGTAGCAAGCTCTCATCTTGTTTGCCACGGTTGACAGATTAACAAATCCTCCTGTGACTGCAGCATCTGAACTCCTCTCTACTGGGGCCTGCATTGAATTAGTTAACTTCTTTACAGAGAAAATAAGAAAAAGTAAGGGTCAATATGCATTTCAACATACAATCGAGTATCAATGTGTTTTCCAAATGCAACAAATGCAGATAAAATGACACAATTGCATTATTTCAACCATAAAAACGTAGATTGTACACAATTGAGATCTTCCTCTTGCTATTTAGATGTCCTACCCAAAGCTTTACATAAGAGAGTTTTGCCTAAGTTGTGTGCTTTTTGTAAATTGTTCGCAGGTGAGTAATTCATCAGTCAGCAACCTACAGTAACTGTGTCGTTAGTTGTATTTGATCTTTGCCACCTCCTTTAGCGCCATCTATTTCTTTAATATTGTCTGTGCTCATAAAACCCACAAAATCATTCACATTGTGTTGTTTTTGATATCAGAAAGAAGAGTTGTGATCATTCTTATTAACAGTCTAGTATGTCTACATTTTTAGCATTTTCATAGTAAGTACGTTTTATGTTCCATTTAAAAGTTAATAAAACACATTGTCAACTGGCAGAAAAACTTGAATATTGTAAGTCTCTCTAAATATACCCTTATTTTCAAAATAACATTGACACTTATTTGAAAGAAAATTTTAGAATTGTTAGAAAAGGACAAATGTCCCCATCTAACGGCAATCATTGTAATCTTGTTTGAAAGAGGATTTAGGGTTGTTCTTTTGGAATAGAATGGAATAAAATAGAATAATCATTTAATTGTCCTACAAGGGGAAATCTTGTTTGTAAAAACAACATGCAGCAAAACACATTTATACAAACAGAACAGAACACAGAACAGAAACACACACAATTTTTTAAGAAAAAATATTCACATCATGGACATAGTTACCAAAACCAAGTACCGTACAGTTATGAAGATTAAAGTACAGCTAAAGTAGCATACCTAGGCTGTAATGTGCAACAGAGCAGGATACTGAAAGATTTTTGAATAAAAAAATATTTAGAATTTTTAGACATATGTACAGATTCAGCATAGTACCTGTGCATCAAAAAGTAAACACGTAACTTCCAATAAACTAGTACATATAAACTGAGAAAAACTATGTGGAAGTTATAACAGTAGTAGTTGTTCAGTTGATTAGTGCAAATTACAGCGCTGGTTTAAACATCTATGTTAGTTGGGAGCAGTTTTAGTCCTACCTTGATGACTGGTTTGACAGTCATCAATGTAGGACTTGACGCTGACTTGCGGAAATTCTCCTTTGTGCATCTAGGATGCAGCAGTCTGTCACTGACGGAGCTCTGCAGTTCAGCAACATTTACATGCATGGGGTGGAACACTCTGTCCATCAGAGATGATATTTTGGCCAGAGTCCTTCAGTTTGCATTGGATCCAGGGTGAATCCTAGAACAGAACTGCCCTTCCTGATTAGTTTATCCAACCTTTTCCTCTCAGCTGTCGATAAACTGCTGCTCCAAAATACCAAACTGTAAAAGATGAGAGATACCACCATAGAGTCATAGAAGGTCTTTAAAAGAGTTCCCAGGACTCCAAATGACCTCAGCCTCCTCAGCAGGAAGAGTCTGCTCTGGCCCTTCCTGTAAAGAGCATCAGGTTTGTAGCTCCAGTCCAATTTATTATTCAGGTGAACTATGACTCCACCATCTCAATGTCATTTCCAAGTGTCAGTGTGGCAGCAACTCAGTGGTTTTCCCAGCATTGATCAGCAAATGGTTCTGCTGGGAGCAGTCAACAAAGTCCAAAATCCATTGTCTGTACTCTAAATCGGGCTCACATGTGATGAGGACGAAGTCACTAAAGTTTGTCCTAAAAAGCCCCTTTCTACTTCTATCTGATTGGCCTAACCTGGTTCAGCTCAGCCTGCTGTGGCAGGGCCTGGTTGTGTTTCCTTTGCCATCTCAGGAATCACATCTCTTCACAGACTACCATGCCAATCAGTGGCTACCACTTTGTAGGCAGGTGTGAGAGTGTGATAGCTTTACCAGACCAATCAATCCATAGCCGAGTGTATTGGGTTGCCTCGGCACTCTACAGAATGAGCCAGAGAGAGTCCGAAAAAAGGAGTTGGCTTGGTACAATCAAAGTTAAAGGAAATACGCTAATTAAAAGCTGAGCCGACCCAGGCTTGGCGCAGTAGACCCCAATGAAAAAGTGGCAAGAGTTTTAGTTTGCAGCATTCTCACTGTCAAAAAGAGCTTCACCTAATGGTACCACAGGAAGCTGTTATCGCATGAAGTTCCTCAACTGAAGGAAACTTTAGTACATTTACATTTCTTTTTGAACATTCATTGTATATAATGCCTGCTGTGGTTTTAGTCTGAAGCGATATTTATGTTCATGATTTTAGTAAGGAAAGTACAAGAAAACCTTGTGTTCTAGGCAGATTTCAGCACAGAATAAAATGCATTCAGCCAAGTAGTAACAGCAAAGTTTTGCTGACCACAGATGGACAACAGTACATGTTTCTGCATGTTTCTCAACAAATTTCTCTCTTTTCTCCCCCTCAAAAATTCCTCAACTAAAACATCCCCAGAACTTCTCGGTTTAATCTTTATTAGTGCTGTAAAACACAACTCCCTCAGCTCCTTTCAGCTTATGTAGACCTCTCCTTCAACCATGAAGCAAACTGTTTCCCCTGAAAAGATTCCAACTACTTGAATAACAAGCTGTAAAAAAAAAACTCGCTAAGAGTCAAATTATACATTTCCCCAGTTGTAAAGCAGTCATCAAGGTAGGATATTTGCATCCACACAAGCCAATTTTAAAGCTGGTCAAATTGTTTGCTACTGGTTAGTTGTCCTTAGAGGGTAACTGTTTTTTTAAAAAACAGCAGCCACTTAGCTATAACTGAATAAGCCAAATTAGAATTAAATTGTACAAACAAAATGCTGAATTGTGACAGAATGTAATTTAACTGATGCAGCGAGACAACTACACGACAACATTACAGACAGCGCACAGCCTCCGGCAGATTACATACACATAAAGTTATAGTTGAAGAGACAATAAAGTTGTGAAATGATTTCAACATTAAGCTTTTTACACAATCAGCCACTTGCAGGAACTAAATCTCCTCATGTGTTCCAATTTATATGCTGGCTTGCAAACAAGCAAGATTACCTGGCTAATTATCTAATTAAGTTTATAAGACTCTTAATAGAACTATAGAAAGAGAACAAGTGAGAAGATTTAATGATGGATGAAGCAGCTATGTTTTACAATAGTATCACATCACTGATGCAACTTATTCTCAGTGACCATCTGGTTCTGTGGTGTTTTGCTCAGTTTAGTTTTCTCAGTAACTGTGTGTTGCTGTGGATCAAAATCAAAAATACATTTCCAAAGAGCATTTAATTTTGATTGAACTGGTTAGATCACAAAACACATTATTTTACTAATTCTATTTTATTTGTATTAATCAGAATGTGAAAGTCTAATTTTTAAGTTGAATGGCATACTGTATACTCAGAATTGTAAGTGTACCTGAAATGTGTTGGTAGATCAAAGCAGATATTATTTTATTGATAAAAATAATTTACAGAGCTATACTGATGCAATGCTGTGCAATTTGTAATGTGCAATATTTAGATTAAGTCAACCTTACTTTATTTGAATAGAACTTTGAGCAGATATGTAGTAGCTATATATAACCCAAGAATCCATGTGACAGCTGATTTGATTCTCCTAAGTCCAAGTTTTCCTGACTCGCTGCACAAGCCTGCAGCACATAATTATATTTTGGACTTTACCGTAGAAATGTGCTCCACAGTGTGCCCTACCCTCCACAATAAAGCTCTAATTTCATACAGTGCACCCACTATTATCCAAAATTGTGACTCAGCGGCCTTCGACATTAAGCTTTTGATCTACCACTTCATCAATTTTCTTCCCCGTAAAAACCTATTAGGTCATCAGCAGATATTATATGGTGTCAGGAAACAGGAAAACACAGGCAGTATCACTGAGCACTGATCATATTCCAGTGTAAACACACAAAGCATAAACACGGCATGACTGGCATGCAAGACGAGCAAACAGGAGGCGCAGAGAGCAGCAGAGTGCAGAAGAACTCAATGTTCCTGTGTGTTCACCTTTGTTTAGCTTCACCACATCTCTCTGCTCTGATATTGAGAAAAAATCTGCTTTTCTGACCTATTTCTGAGACTCAATGCTTTTGTTGTATATGCTGGAACGGATTTCTCCAAATAAACATTCTGGTTGCAGAAAGATTCCAGCTCTTCACAAAGGGCAAGTTGAAGCTATAAAGCTGGGTATGTGTAAAGAGAGTGAGTTTCCCTGTGTTTTTCCTTCACACACAAATTCACGCCAGCAGTGGTGAGCCAAGGTGTGAGGTTGGAATAAAGGTTTTATTGAAGTTGAAAGTCTTGCCCAAGGATAAAGTAAAAAAAAGCATAAACCAAAGTAGGCTTGCATGTTTCCCTGAGTTTTCCAACCCTTAACCCTTATATGTATATACTTATATAGATATATGTATTGTTTTGGTTGTTCTTTTTCTCTTTATCTCCCATCCTGCATGCAAGATACATTAAAACACCTGATGTCTGGGGCAAGATACATATATACAAATATTTAACAAAAGCATACACATTTTATCTTCTGGAGAATGATGCTAAAAAAAACCTGAGATCAATTGGACATCAACTCCAAAGCAGGTTATGTTTTCATATAATCATTTAAAAGATGATAGAAATACAACTGGCAGTGGAAAATATGTAGACTAATAAAACATAAAAATAATAAGCTGAAGGACACGGTTAGGCGAAAATGAGAGACTACTGAGCTTCATGCGCATCAGCTATTATGGAAAAATATGAATGACAAAAATTATAATAAAAAATGACTTTAACCTGTATGCAACAAAAAGAGAAACAGCTCTGGGCCTACCCTACCTGTTGCTGTGCAGTGCTGGTCAGCTGAGTGAAAGAAGGTGGCTATACTTTTCTCTCTCCAACAAAGAAAACAAAATGAGCTGTTTATAAATATTATAGTCTCGAAATCTCTAACAGTAATTGAGTGAAAACTAGGGATGCACCGATACCAATACTGGTATCGGGCATCGGCCTTGATACTGTCAAATGTACGGGTATCGGTATCGGTTAAACTTAACTGATACCATGAACCAACACTCAAAATGGGGCAAATCTGCAACAAATTCACCAATAGAGATTAATTTTTCACTTGAAATTTTATTTTTGTGGTAATTTTACATTTTCCATCTGTTATTTTGTCTCAGTTATGTTTAGTTTGTAAAGTCTGGTGCCTTTAGTATCTTCAAGATAGGCACCAAAAGTTATACAATTTATTAATTCAACAATATGTGGCAAGGTACACCCGTCAATCCCACGACTCCCAGGTGAACGTCATGTGCGCTAACCAGTCAGCCAAAGGGATATCCCTGTGGCCAAGCAGCCAGGGCACATCATCTATCGGAGCCATAGTGACAGGACCTCCACACTGTCACAAATAGTATCGGATCGGTATCGGGTATCGACAGATACACAAAATCCAGCCATTGGTATCGGTATCGGAACTGAAAAAGTCGGATCGGTGCATCCCTAGTGAAAACTAAAGAATCACTATCCATCACTCTAAATCAGATAACGTGTTTTTATATATACAGCTAGCAACCTGCGAGTAGCATGTCTAAGTACTCGGCTGCAGGATCATCATGACCAGAGTGGATCACCAGAATAATAACTAGCAATAAGAAACTTCTTAAGTATTGCGAATATTATAGACTGCCTTTCTACAGTAGTTATAATTAAAATGATCTGCTTTGAATCAATGCAATTCATTTTAAACATCAGCAGGGCCTTACAACTTCTTTGTAATGTGTTTGAGTTGCCTAGTGAAATCTGAAATCTTTTTTTTTTTTTCTTCATGGAGGTCAATTTATCAACAGAGCAACCTTAATGAGCTGAGATTGCCAACACTTTAACTAGTTTGCACTCTAATGGTCTAGTCTACCTGAAGAAACAGATGATGGAGCAACATAACGACTGTGACGACGTTTTATTGAACCACTGAATGTTATTAACAAGAAACAGTGGCACTTTTTTCTTTGGAACCAATTTAGCATGAGTCTGTACTTCATTTTAATCATTTCTATTACACACAATAGTGTTGAATGCAGACAGTCCAATGTCTTATGTTTGATCACATGCTAAAAAAGGAACCACATTTTACTTTTACAGCCTATAGACAGTCCTCAAATCTGTAATATTCACCAATTCACATGCTAAAGCAACTTTGTCTCTGTGTTGATAACTGAATAGACAATTACAAAGGTGTTGGCTGACTGCTTTATTAAATTGTTCATCCTAGGTGAAAATTAGTTTCTAATTGTAAAATTCAGAATACAGCTTCTCATCAAATGCTTCTTGTTCATTAAACACTTGTTAGGAAACTGTTGGCTGGGTGCATAACTACTTGATCACCAGGGAAATCCTTCTTTTAGTTTTTTAGGCATGGTTTAGAAGATTGAAGTGTTGGCACTCAGGATGTCATAACTGATTGCACATTAGTAGGCAAATGCGTAATATGTAGCACAGCCGTACTGGAGCTCCTAATATAACATAGCAGAAAAAAAGCCAAATGATAGCTTGGCTCAATGTTAAGAGCTTGAAATAAATGATCTGACCTTGGGCAGAGATTCATATCTGAAAAACCAAAAGCTGCCACCGATGCTTGAAATTTTGTTCCTCGTTTGTCAGGTTTAATTAGTAACTATAGCTAAATAAGACACGAAACCTTTCATCTAATCGCAACACTGAAGCGCTTGGAGAATGAGTCAGTATCTGTGTTTAAGTCTCCAAAATGTTAACCGGTTAGACTTTTTTCAGCATGTGATTGTACAAAATTATAGAGAGACATATTTTATTGATCCCACAAGGGGAAATTCAGAAGTATACAGTAAAACCCATCCAAGGTCAGGTAGACTGTGGGAGCTGCCAAGCTTTCTCTGCAGCACTCCTTTTCCTTTTCATTATGGCAATATGTTTATTCATGGCAATGTTTACCTATATTTAGTTTTGCACAGAGCACAAAAGCTGACTTAAGAACACTTACACACCCTACAAAACATAGAATTGGGGTTACTCAGGCTTTGTCCTCCTATGGATTACATTTTAAAGGCTTTTCTTGGCAAGGCAAGGCCATTTTATTTGTATAGCACACTTTCAACACAAGGCAAATGAAGATGCTTTACATGATAGAAATTGGGAACACAGCATAAATCAGTTTAATTAGAATACAAGAAAGCAATTACAATAAGACAATAATCAAGACAATAATTATATAACATTTTAAAGACCAGCAAGTAAACAAAAAGAAAAAAAAACATTAAAATACAAGAAAGCATTTACAGTGATCAAGACTGTATTTTTTGTGTGAGTGTGAGGACTTTAGGACTGGGATGATGTGTTCTATCTTCTTGGTTGTAGTGAGAACATGAGCAGCAGCTGGATCAGCTGTAGCTGTCTGATTGATTTTTTATGTATACCTGTGAATATACTGTTACATTAATCAAGGCAGCTAGAGATTAATAAGTGGATGGGTTTTTAAAGGTCTACGTGTGTCATTAGTCCTTTAATCCTAAAAAATGTTCCTCAGGTGATATAAAGCTGACCTTGTTATTGCCTTTATGTGACCCTGGAGATTCAGGTCTGAGTCCATTATTACACCTAGATTTCTGGCCTGGTTGGTAGTTTCTAGTTGGACCAGTTTAAGCTGGTTATTGATATGTAGTCTTGATATGTAATCTTTTTTCGGTCCAAAGATAAGTACTTCAGTTTTGTTTTTGTTCAGTTGGACGAAATTATGGGACATCCAGTAGTTAAGTTGCTCGATGCATCTATTAAGGGTTTGGATGGGTTCAACATCACCTGGTGACATTGAGGTATAAAGCTGAGTGTATGATTTGGTTTAGTGGGAACATGTAAATGCTAAATAGGTGGGGCGGAGGTGGAGGACCCTGCATGTGATTTATGTGTTTTGTGATGAGAACTGGCAAATCAACACAAAGAAATTCCTTTTCTTGAGGTAAGATTTGAAACAATCGAGTACTGTACCAGAAAGTCCGACCCAGCTCTCTAGACGTTCCAGTAATATATCATGGTCTGAGGTCTAATAGTACAAGTACTGTGGTTTTACCCCAGTCGGTATTTGTAAAGATGTCATTGAAAACTTTGACGAGGGCTGTCTCTGTGCTTTGGTGCCTACAAAAGCCAGACTGATAAACCTCAAAGCGGTTGTTCATTGTAAGGAAGCTGTTTAACTGTTGGAACACAGCTTGTTCAATGATTTTACTGATAAATGGGAGATGAGAGAATGGTCTGCAGTTTTGCATCGATGTGCTGTCTAGGTTCTTCTTCTTTAGTATTGGTTTGATAACTGCTGTTTTTAAGGCTTTGGGGAAGACACCTGTTAGGAGGGATGAGTTAAATATTTTGATCAGATCCGACCTGATGGCTGGAAGTACCTTTTTTTATCATATTTGTTGGTAGGATATCCAAGCAGCAGGTGGCAAAGCTTAGTTTGTCAATAATTTAATTGAGGCTCGATTTATTTATTATTTGGAAAATGAGTCATTTTCTCTGTATGGGTGTTAATTGGACTAATAGTTGGTATTGGGGTTGGAGCTGATGTACTGATTGACCTTGTGATGTTCAGTAAAGAAGCTGGCAAATTCATTGCAGGCCCTGGTGCAGTTTAGTTCAAGTTTCTCCAGTGTAGCAATAATGTCCTAGCATTATTGTTGTTTCTGTGAATAATCTCAGAAAAAAAATGATTCCCTGGCACCCTTTAAGGTTACCTGATACCTGTTCAGTCTCTCTTATGTACATCTCATAATGAACTTGGAGACGAGTTTTCTGCCATTTTCTCTTGGCGTGCCGGCACACCCTTTTCTCATTACATACCAGTGGAACGCTTCTCCATGGAGACTTCTTTCTCCTAGAGACAATTTTAAACTTAAGTGGCACAATCATATCCATCATGTCTGAGATTTTGGATAGAAAATAATATCTTAGTTTGTTTACTGAATTCGTGGATGTTGGTGATTTAGATAAGGTTGGAGTGTACATCAATTTTACTCCAATTAGATATGTTGGCTTGGATGGTGCTTTCAAATGAGATGCAGAAATTGTCAGATAATGCAATATCGGTTACGGCAATGTTAGTGATATTTAAGTCTTTGCTAATAAGTATGTCCAGAGTGTGTCCTTGGTTGTGCGTTGGCTCATTAATGTTATGGGTTAGGTCAAAGTTATGAAGGGTGTCATTTAGTGCTTTTGTTTCGCTATCTTGGGGTTTGTCAGTATGAATATTGAAATCTCCCACAATTGCTATCTGGTCATAGTCTAGAAATATTGCAGAGCAAAGGTCATTGAAGTCGTTAAAACAGTTTGTGTTAAGTTTTGGTGTTATGTATATGTTTACAAACAGGACTTTGTTTGGTTCATTTGTTTTAGTAGCTAAATATTCAAAGGTGCTGAACTTGCCTAGCGATACCTTTTTGAGGTTTAGTGATTCGTGAAAGATTGTAGCAAGACCACCGCCCCTTTTGTTTTTCCTGGTCTCACTAATGAAGTGATAATCTGTTGGGCAAGTCTCTATTAATACAGTTTGTTCTGTATTTTCATCTAGCCACGTTTCTGAGAGAAATAGAGCATGTATATCATGTGTAATGATGTAACCATTGATTAGGAGAGACTTCACTGATAGACATCTTATATTTTGTACAGCTACGTCAATATTTCTTTCCATGATTAGAGATTATTTTTGCATGGTATTATATTGGATGGTATTATATATAAGGTATTATTTTTAAATGCTGTACTGCTCGGTTACATGTACTTTTACTGTGTGAACATCTCTTTTTTAATAACCGGGATTTTACTTTCAAAATGAGAATGAGAGTGAGGATGACCGGACACTTCCTCCTGGCGGGTAGTGTGTCTGGTGACAGTGTCTGGTCGATATCAGATGTCTGATATGGTGAGTTGAATTCGGGAGCCATATTATTTATAATTCCTGTTTGGAGTCTGAGTCTGAAGGGAAACAAAAAAGTCCCGAGGTAGTGAGCCTGTTATGGAGTTAGTGGAGGTGGAAGTTGAAAATCTGTTGCTGGTCTTTCTGTCAGCTGCTGTGTTAGTTGCATATGCTGTCTCAGGAAGCATTTTCTGTAGAGTTGAATCTGCGTGATCAGCTGGAGTCACTGTAGTCGCTGCTGGAAGTCAAGTTGTTGGGGGGTGACGTAACTCAGCTGTTTGAGCTGATGTATTTCTGCATAGAGATGCTGAAACTCTGTAATAGCAGGAGTGGAGCAGGAGGAGATTAAAATAGTCCAGCTTCTTTGAAAGTTAGAAAAGATTCTACTACTTTCATCTTATAAGACTTTTATGTCAAAAGATTTGATGTTTGGAAACTTACCATGTCCTCGCTTAGGTTTTTTTCTTTCATCAAAAAAACCTGTGCTGAATTGAGGAAGATTTGTTTTTGATGCACTGCTTTGTTCCCATTGAGCTGCAAGCCAAACCAATTTGAGGAAGAGAAATAAGCCTCCCACAGCAACCACTGACCATTGCTGAAAAATGTCCAACCCTGTATATATTCAGAGCCCAACAAACACCCACAAACGATGAAGTTTCTAGATATGAGTTTTAAGTTTCTTGCTTTAATTAGATTTTGCTCCTGTATTTACTGTATTTCCAAGCTCTGTCATTCGAACTATTCTACCCCAAGCGACCAAGCATTGTTGTTGCATTTTTGTGTTTTAAATGTATTCTTTTTCTCATGCTTAACTCTCTTAGCTCTTTTTTTATGAGTACAACATGTAAATAGGTAGGGAAATAAATGTCAACTTGTGGATAAAAAGTGAAGGTGTCATCTAGTGAAGAGGCGTATTGACCCAGTGCCATCTTTGATAGATTTGTATTGTCATCATCAGGAAATACATTTCATTTTCAAAGCCAATTAGGCTAAGTGAAGCCAATATTGGTTTTGACATAACTGCTACTCTGTTGCGATTTCACTTGCAGACAATATTATGTTTCATGACATCTAAACAGAAAGCTGCATACAATTCTGCATTCACCAGACAGGAGCCACTTGAAGACATTTCTTCACATTTACCCAACAATCAATAGGCCTCTTTCTCCTCTTGATTGAAGTAGTAATGATTGTGATAGTGGACGGTCCCCGGGATACTGACCATTGTAGCAGAGCAATGATGCTGCTGTGTGTGGAAAACAAAGATGTGTTTTTTTTGTGTGCCTTTATATTTTGTTTTCTGAATGGGTGTTAATCTTTGATCTACCACATAGAGATAGGGTCTGTATGAACATTTTACAAAACAGATGTAGTTTCAGACAGATTTGTTTCCACGTGAACAGCAGTAAATCATGTCAACCAGTATTGTGTCCAACTGCTAGTGATTATAGAAAAGGGCAACGGGCATGTTTTTATTTAGACTGTGGTGTGTGCTCAGATAATTCAGTTGTTCCGTTTTCAAAGAAGGAAAAATACAGGAAATGCTACATCTGGTGACAAAAACAGATTTTTCCCACTGTAACATCTGACACAAAAAAAATAAAAAGTTAATGCAGATCAAATCCATTTGGTCTCTGGAAATACTGTGTAATTAACTGCAGTAATGAGGGATGGGACACATGATAGTTTGCAAGATGAAAGAGGAGAAGGAAAATACGGCAGAATAAGAGGGAAAAGACAGAATATTGATACATCTAACAACACTGACACCTGAGCATTACTTTGTCGCATAATATCTTTGTAGAACATTTTTTATACATCTTCCACATATAAGCTTAGCCTATTTTGTACAGTTAAGCAAGTGTCTGTGTCCCAAAGCAACTCTCCCAATCAGACCCTTCCCCTCCATAGCTGTTATATGATCCCAGAGTCCCTTCAATAAGGAGTATGTGACATGACGAAAGTGAGCTTAATGGAAAAATAAAAATGCTGACAATCTCTGTAGATCTGACCCCCTGATAAGGTAATTTGATTGATGGTTCCAGAAAACTGCCAACATATATTTCTATCCATACGTTTTCTTGAAATAACCATATGAAAAAATAGAGATCAATAACATAAAATGAGTTGTCTTTGCAAGGAAATGTGTGAAAGATTATCCACTGTCGGTATTCACACCTCTGATCTTTCTGTTGCAGAACTGTATCGAAGGCCTGCATAATTTCTGTATATCAAAATGTACAAGGATATGCTATATCCAAGATGGATCTGAGCAATAAAGTGGGAATGCTAAAAGTCTGTAATCTAAATGGAAGCCCATTTACTTTCAAATAAAATAGCAGGGAATACAAGATGACCATTTGAGATGTGAAAGAGATCTGATGTAGGACGAAAGATTCATTTTTTTAACATGAGCAGCTGCCTCTTACCTGGGTGCATTATGTCAGTTTAGATTAGGCTATTACAAATCAGTACCTTCTTAGTGCTATAATGGCTTATATCATTGGCGGCCAAACTTCTCACTTCTCATCCTAAAGATTTAGAAGCTTAATGAAAAAGAGAAAAAGTAGGAAAAATGTGAATGTATGTAATGCATGTAATGAATGTATGTAATGCATTTATATTGATTAATTAATTACAGAAAAAAATAATGCATTAAAAAAATAAGCACATTAATATGCATTGTTGAATGTAAACCAACAGGCCATCTGAATAAGTGCTTAAATGTGTCAACATCACATATTTAAATGCAAGAAAAATGCAATACATAAGTATCTGAAAGCTATGTAGAACTCCCTCTCCCTCGTTTGTTGGTTTGGTGACATTGAGCAAGTAGGTTAGAAAAAAATCTGTGTAATATGTTGTAGTGTTTCTATGCCAGCTTTCAAACCAGACATTTTTGTTTCTACTCAATCTCAACTTTGTAAACCACAAAACCACCCTTTCCCTACTCATGGTTCCTGAATATGCCCTGATGTTACTGATTCGCAACTATCCCTTGAGCAAAATGTCTGCCTTGCCCAGGTTGCCTGCTGGAGATAAGCATCCCCCATGCCCCTTAAAGGCGCAGCAGAATAGATAATGGACGGATGGTAACTGGCCAGTAGACCCCAAATCACTTCACACTACATTCAGGCATTCACCAATTCATGCACACTTTTACACACAAGTGATTGCAAACTATGGATGGCAAGCTTTATTGTAGCCAAAGCTTCCCTGGGGCACGCTGATAGAAGCGAGGCTGCCAAACACTGGTGCCACTGGGCCATGTAACCACCACCAGTAGGCAAGGTGCGTGAAGTGTCATGCCCAAGGACACAACGGCATGTGGCAGCATTTGTTGCTATTTTTTACTGTCACCCCGTGTTTAATGAAAGCTTTGGTAATCCCTGATCCACACTTACTGTATATCCATGTTTGAATATGAAATAGTTTTTTTAAATTACAGCAATACTCTAATTGGCCTGTCACTTAGTCCTGCTCATCCCCCCACCCTAATCGCAAACAAATTAATAGCATACCAGTTTCCTGGAAACAGACTCAGAGACTCTCGCTGTCCTGCTCCATAGAGAAGCATTAGAACATGCAACAGTTTTGATTTTTTTTTTCCTGTATTTGTATTTCAAGCCACAAATGTGGTTTAAGATGTGCCATGCCAAATTGATACACGGTATCCCAAGAGGATAAGCAACATAGTTTATTCTATTCAGTTTCCCCAAAAATATGGACAAAAATCTCTATCAGATTAGCATTTGTGGCAGACCACATGCTCAACTTAACATGACAACTATTGTAGGAGCCTAGATTATATTTTGTTCTGTAAATAGTTTATTGGTTTGCTATCATTTCTACTTGGTTTCTTAATTAGTTAATGTTACAATTTGTTTGATAACTTTTTGGTAATTTTGTTATGGTTTTTGGTTAATGGTTATTTTGGCTATATTTGCTTTTCTCCATACTATTTGGTTAAGTATTAGTTTTCATAATCATTACTTTAGTTTTGTTATATTTTGTTGGGTTATGGCTCACTTATTATGACGCGGCACACTGTGGTGCATTATGGGAAAAGCGACTCACAGAATGGAGCCAAACAGTTTTTTGACCTCTGCTCTGCTACCCTTTTTTGTAATCCCCTGTTTACCATATAATGTCTGATTTTCTATACTCACTAAAGAGTTTTTAAACTGCACATTTTTGGTCTCCTGGATTTTATTGATGACGGTGTCGGATTACCAAACAATGGAAAGGAGGAAGGGCGCAGCGAGTCAAGCTGGCTTCATCAAACTTTAAGAACCTACAATTAGTCAAAAAACTGCTCCAAATGGATTACTGGACAATGGAAATACCCGACAAACAGATGAGTATAAGTGGATCGTGAACTTTTGTGTCAAAGCGTGGGTTTGATGGCAAAAACGCAGAGAGAGCAACTCTTTGTTTGTGGCTGCTAACCTGGACCACGCATGCAGCGCGACTGTCACGCATGAGTGAATAACCTGGATAAAAGCCAGTTTTTGGATTTTCTGGCCATATCTGTGGATTATTCGTTCCTTCCAAATTTGTGGATTATTATTGTGAAAAAAGAACCATCAAAATGTCGGAGGATCTGGAGCAAATTGAAAAAAAACGGACAATAAAGTTGACCGAGAAGGCTATGGAGGACTACAAAACAAGGTACTTAAATGCACGCAAACAAAAGTTGTCTCAAATATCAAGAATGATTAATCACCTTGATGAATTAATGAAAACGGATGAAAATGCAGATGTTGTGAAAAACAAAGTACGTGTGGATTATCACAATTTGCATCAAGAGTGCTGTGAAATAAATGCGAAGCTTAAGAGCTATATGTCCGAAGAGGATTATGTGGAGGATCAAAATAAATGGTTTGAACCTAAAAACAAGCAGATAAATGACTACTTTTGGAAATGTGAGAACTGGATGTTGAATGTTTTGAAACCAGTGGAACAAACTGACCCAGCAGCGGTGGCTGTGCTTGGCGCGGAGGCAGCCGCACCAGCGCCCACGGTCGAGGTCAGATCTTTACGCGCTGACCAAGGGGACAGAAAATCGACAGGGAGCAGAGCGCTAAGTCGGCGTTCGGGCTCATCATATGAAAGCCGTAGTTCAACATCTTCGATCAGGATAAAGGCAGAGCTGGAACGTGCGACATTAAAGGTAAAGGCTGCTGCACTACAAGGAAAGTTGGCTATTGAAAAAGAACAAGCTGAAATAATGGCGCAAGAAAAGTTGAGAGCTGTGGAATTTGAGACGCAACAGAGACGACAAGAGGCGGAAATTAAAGCAAAGAAAGAAATGCATGACATTCAAACCGCACTGGCCGAGTCGGACGCTAAAATGGAAGTGTTGCAGAAATACAACTCACAGTGTACACACGCTCGTTCTGACTTTAGCAGTGATGGTGATGATAATGATGATGATGATGGTGTGAACGATGATGGACATGTATTAGCAACTAATAATTTAGCAGCGCAGCCAATGGAAAGGCAACAACCGCTGCCACCTGTTGGTTTAGAAATGAACAACATGCAAGGACAAATACCACCTGTATCCCAAATTCATCTAGGCATGTTTCACCAGCACCCAATGTTTCACCAGCACCCAATGTTTCACCAGCACCCAATCCTAGAAACACACCACCACTACCACCAGTCATGCCACCAAGACCCTCAACACCCCTTAACCTGGAATTAGCTGAAAGGCCAGCCTTTGACAGCTTGTGCAAAGCCGTAAGTCAACAGGCCAATGTTACTGAATATTTAATGAAAAATCACAAAGCCACTATGCTTCCTTAAATAAAAATCTCAACCTTCAGCGGTGAACCTCTTCAACTTCAGACTTTTATCAGATCCATTGAACACAGCATTGAAGGCCGCACAAGTGATGCATCTGACCGATTGCAATTTCTTTTGCAATACACCAGTGGTCAACCACATGAACTGGTAAAAAGCTGCATTCACATGGAACCAACAGCTGGATATACCAAAGCAAAGACATTGCTAAAAGAGTTTTTTGGAGATGATTTTAAAATTACAGATGCCTATATGAGAGAAATAATGGTTTGGCCAACAATTAAGTCAGAAGATGGCGCTGCACTTCATTCTTTTGCACTGTTTCTCACCGGATGCTACAATGCCATGTCAGATATAACTTACCTGGAAGATTTGGACAGCACTACAAACATCAAGTTGCTGGTAAGCAAAATTCCTTACAAACTTAAAGAAACTTGGAGAAGATATGCATGTGATTTGCAAGACAGAACTAAAAGGAGAGTCAAATTTAAGGATTTTGTTGATTTTATTACAAAACAAGCCAAATACATGATACATCCACTTTATGGAAACATAAAAGAAACAAATAGTGAATATGTACCCTTCAATCAAAGATCAAAGTCATGGGTCCAAGATCCACCAAAGTCCAAGAGAGTCTTCAGTACAGCTGTTGTTTCTTCTTCGGTGGAAAACAAAGACAATAAAATAAGTACATCACAAAATAAAGTGTCATACATACCTGCGGATGCAAATGTTAAACCTTGTGCTTACTGTAAAGGAGAGCATCACAGTCTCACAATCTGTAGAAAGCTCAAAGACAAGTCCCACAAAGAAAAAATTGACTTTTTGAGGCGCAGAGGTTTATGTTTTGCTTGTCTGAGACATGGACATATGGCCAATAGCTGTAAAGAAAGGGCATCTTGTCAAGAGTGTTCAGGACCACACCCAACTTTGTTGCATATGAATTTTAGACCAAAAGAATCACAGACTACAGATGGAAGCCATGAGCAGCAAACAGTGTCAAGTGCTCTGGTACAGACTATGGAGACTAATCACCACAATGGGGCCGGTAGAGAAGACTGTACACTCTCTATTGTGCCAGTGTGTGTGAAAGCTGTGAAAGGGACAAAAGTAGTGACTACCTATGCATTTCTGGATCCTGGAAGCACAGCTACTTTTGCCACCGAGTCTCTGATAAGTGAACTGAATATGAATGGACATAACACAAGTATTTTGCTCAGGACAATGGGAAAAGAATCTGTTGTTAATACTTGTATTGTGAACGGACTGGAAATCAGCAGTTTGGATAGAGAGCACTTCATCCATTTGTCCGAAGTTTACTCACAAAAGTTGATTCCAGTAAGCAAAGAGAACATCCCTCGCCAAGAAGATGTGAATAATTGGTCCCATTTGAAAGAAGTGAAGATCCCTGTTATACAAGCCAACATTGGACTGCTCATCGGAGCAAATGTACCCAAAGCTATGGAACCACTTCAAGTGGTAAAAAGTGTGGATAATGGACCATACGCTGTGAGGACAATACTAGGCTGGACAATAAACGGGCCGTTGCGAGGTGGAAGAGAGACTAAACATGCTGAAACATGGACTAAAGTGACTGTAAACAGGATTTCAGTTGCCAGGTTGGATGAGTTGTGGCAGCTTCAGTTTAAACAGGATTTCCCTGATGCTGGACAAAATGAGGAGCTTGAGATGTCAAAGGACGATCATCAGTTTATTTCCATGGTGTCTCGATCTGCGGAGCAGAAAAATGGACATTACAGTGTTTGTCTCCCAGTCAAAAATGAATTTCTGCAAATGCCAAATAATCAGTGGCAGAGCAACGTGCACTGAATCTAAAGAAGAGATTTTCCAAAGATGACTGCTACTACAAAGAATATGTGGCATTTATGGATAACATCTTGGATAAAGGCTATGCAGTGGAGATTAGAAACACCGAAAATGCAACACCTGCTGGTCGAATATGGTACTTACCTCATCATGGAGTCAGACATCCTGTTAAACAAAAACTGCACGTTGTCTTTGATTCTGGAGCTAGTTTTCAAGGAACATCTCTGAATAAAGAATTGCTGCAAGGACCAGATCTGACTTTAAGAACCTACAACTATAAACAAGAATGGTAAGACAAGGGTTTTGTATAATCTTAGCAAGCAGGACATTTAAGTTACTATCAATCACAGAAAGGCTAGCGGTAATAAATGTTCTTAAGCTAGCCTCCTAGGAGGCTATTATGTTAACTACTGTAAATTAGCTATGCTGGTTTTCAGTTATATTTCTCTCATCAAAGATGATTGATACCAGATGAGACTTCTCCAACTTGCTTTGAAATCAGAAGATCTGTGCCTTTTTGTTTTTTTTCAGAAACTGTGTATATAGGCCTCCATGGAATAAAGCCAAACTTTCTGAAGGCTCCTCAAAGATATTAACTGTTGGATCCGAAAGTTGTCAAGTTGTTAATGTTCTCTAGGACATTAACGCTCATAATGTATGAAATACATTTCAGTCCGGTTTCAGTGTTGGTTCAGTGCTGCTTTGACACAGTAGACTACACTATTGTTTAAACCCGTCTAAAGGTATGTTCGACCGCCCAGGCAGAAAAGCACTCAAAGACGAAAGTTGACGATTTAAAATTAAACCGAGCTGCTTGCACACTTTAGTCCGTATTGGTGCCTCTGCGCATCACGTCAGTTTGTCAGCAGGCGAGTGGGGATTTCTCTGTCGTTTCTCTGTTATTTCTGCACTTTCCCTCGCGCTGCTCCGCTCTTCCTAGTGATGTGTCTTTACTACCCTAGTTGCCCTAACCGGGATTGGCTAGCATTAACTAACCTAACATGAAAGTTAAAAGAAAATATTTAACTGCTTACCTGACACTCCAATATCCTCCTATCGCTATGTTATCACTTCCTGTTCTGTATATGTATATGTGTCTGTATATGTTCTGTATTACAGTTAATACACAAGACGTATTTGTAACAACTGCAAGCCTTAAATACAATTTAAAAAAAGAGTAGCTCCAGTCGAATCTCATCGCTGATTGGTTGCTGCCCCGTGTTTGCTGCCTGAAGGTTAAATTTTCCTAACTTCACCCAGCAGGTGCGTGGAGGCTTTGACGCAACGTCTGAGCCACAGCCGTGTGGATGTGATGATGCCAGCTGCACTGACGTGTGCAACTTGCTGCATGCCAGCTTACCGCCCTACACGTTTTAGGTGTTTCCCTGCTTTAACACACCTGATTGAGATTAATGCACTTCAGAAAAAGCCTGTATATTGGCAATCAATTGAAATCAGGTTTGCTAAAGTAGGAAAAAAACCAAAACATGTAGGGCAGTGTGCCTTGAGGACCAAGCTCGGGAAACACTGCTCTAAGGTCCACAAGATCACATGTGGTGTGCCCCAGGGTTATTTTAGACCCAGTGCTTTTTAACCTTTATATTCTCCCGCTTGGTGGTGTCTTAAGAAGACATGGAGTGAACTTTCACAGTTATGCTGATGATACACAGCTGTACATCTCCATGTCTCCAGTGGATGCCAATGTATGCACTTTTCAACTGCATTTTAGACATCCCCATTCTCTCTCAAGCCAGTACGGAGACCATAATGCATGGTTTTATCACCTTTAGAATTGATTATTATAATCCCCTGCTTTCTGATCTTCCCAAAAATAGTATCTCTGGGGGGGATGTTGTTTATGTAGAGTCATTGTAATCTATAAAGCACTTTGAGATGCAATTTTGTATGAACATTTGTTTTTTTATACGTTTAATTGATTGATCGAATGGCTTCTTGAAGAATTGTTTTGGCACTGAAAGCTATCATTGTAAACATGCAGTAAGTTGCTGCAGCTTTTCCAACCGAATCATCCAAAGCAGCAGTTACTAAGGAGGGCGGGGCTTAGCAGGACTGAGCAAAAGGTCAATTTTTCACATTGGCCATGGTGATTGGAAAGTTTGCACTTTGTTTTCCTTTTCTTTCTAGAAAGGTTTTGAAATCTTAGGTGTATCCAACCCATACAAATGTTTTTTGTTTGACTTTATGAAAACATCTCAAATCAGCAAAAGCAATAGGTCCCTCTGAATCCTCTTTACCTCAGATTAATTTATATTTGTCAATTGCCAATTGTGCGAAGAAGTGAAGCACAACAGTGGATGTGGTGTAAAATTAGGACAGAGTGCAGAAGTACAACATGGTAGTTAATTAGATGAGAATGTCTGCTATTCTGCTTCAAAAAATGAAAAAAGCAAAACAGTTTAGATTCTGGTGAAACCAAAGAAACAGAAACCACTTTTTTTTGTTTTAAATAACTAAAAAGTTTAATGCAACCTCCAAGTGTCTGATCTTTACCATTCAATTTTCTGAAGAATAATTAAAAAGAGTTTTAGGTCAAACCAAGTGAAGAGTAACAGAAATGGAGATCACAGACAGCAGAGATGGGCAGATGCAGAAGAGAGATGAGAAAACAAGAGCATCTGTCTTCACTGCTCCAGGCAGAAGAAATGTTTGTCAGCACAAGCTGCTTAATACAAAACCCGGAGCCAATTATAGTTAATGGTAAATGAAGCCCATGATTGGATTATATTGGTGTTTTATTGCCCCTGCAGAGACGATTTACGAAGCAGTGATGGGGGATGAATTTACTTAGTCAGACCTTGTTCCTTAAAGTTAATGACAACTTTAATGCAATGTGCAAGTTTTTTTTTACAATTAATTCTGTTTAGCTTTTTATTTACATTCAACTGTTTAATCAAACCACACTCTCTTATCAGAAGACGATAACCTCAGTATTCATGTAAAAACATCCTGTAACAAATTATAAATCCTGTAACAGGATTTATAATGAAAAAAAGAGTTGTCATTCTTTGAACTGGTAGTTTCTTTGACACACATATCCACTGCAGATGTCTCCAGCATGAAATAAGTGGACAGTGCTAAAGGTCTGTAAGAATATCGGAAGAACCTTAAAAATCTGGAGGTTGTAACGGTAAAGTCCAATACCTTAGCACTACTGGTTACTGACCGGGATATGGTTTCTACGTGTGCTTAAAAAACTTGCAGCTTCTATTCATTTTTAAGATGTTTATTACCTTTTGTTTCTTTTATGTTTTTCCATAATTTATTTTACAACTTTCAGTCGGGTTACATTGTGGTCTTAAAGAGTCTTTGAGTCCATGCTCGAGTCACCTTTCCAACGCAGTCCTTGTTGCACAATAGAAAACTGTGTGCACTCCATCAATCATCAACACCTGAGACTAATCTCCCATCATCATGATGCTTTATAATTAAAACACAGCTGCTTCCACACTTTGTAGTCAGCGTCGGCGCATCGCGTCAGTTTTTCAGCGGGCGAGATGGGATTTCTCTGTTATTGCTGCACTTTCCCTCCCTCTGCTCCGCTCTTCCTTGTCTCTTTCTCATTTTACCTCTAACTGATATGTGTGGCGTAGTTGCCCAAACCAGATTTGGCTAGTGGTAACTAACATAACAAGGAAGTTAAAATAAAAATATTTAACTGCTTACCTGGCACTCTAATATCCTCCAATATCTTCGATAGCTACTGCTGGCCTCTCGTCCTGTCTCCCCCGCTTGCAGGTCATGATTGCGTATCCGATATATATCCGGGAGCCGATCTGACTTTTATGATATTTTGCTTTTGACTCATGCTGCTGATATTTATTAATTAATACTGTGGGTTTAATTTCTTGAAGTTATGGACACGAAAATGAGAAAACAAAGGGAAGAACGAAAGGAGATAAACAAGAGAAACAGGTGAGGTAGGACTGTGTACTGACGATGCAAGATAGGAAGGTAAAACAGAGAAAACATCCCAGTCCTCCACCTCTGTGGGACAGCAGAGATGTAGAAAAACAAAACAAAATAATAAAAAACAACAATAGACATTAACAAAACAGATCCAGTAATATGAACTAAGACCTACACATTCACAACACACAAAAATGGATTTATAAATACAACACAACACAGCAAATACAATGTTGCTGGAAAGGTCCTGGTACCAACTATCTGTTGATGATACCTCAGCCCAACAATATGTCTGTACACACCGATGTCCCCACACCTATGTGTGTGTGTGAGCATTCAGGTGTTAATAAGGTTTCCCCATGGCAGTGTTTGGTAGCTGGTGTAAGCAGCCGTCAATTCGTCCTACAGGAATCGATGTAGACATGAAGGAGGTCGGGGATATACACGTCCAGAGTGCCCCATAGTCCTGGAGTCACAGGCGTTCTAACGTGGGCTAACTAATATGTCCCTCAAGAAAGGGACAGATGGAATCCCAAGGGGAACACCCAGCAGCTACAATGCCGGGGCCTGGGAGATCGCAGGGACGAGTCCAGTAACCAGGTACGCCAGGGCAGGCAGGACCCAGAGACCCCAGGGATCAGGGGTGCCCCGCCCCCCAGCAGGGCCCCGATCAGGGATCGGCCGACAAGGGTTCCCCGCCGAAAGGCAGCAGGAACCTGCAGCTGTCTGATGGACGACACACGGCGCTGCCACTGTCTTCTTCCTGTTTGAAGCTGAGCTGCTGTGAACGTGCAAGCAGTGTCGACTCATGTCACCCCCTAGCACAGCGTCAGAATGTTCTGGTCCGAACAGAAAAAAACAAAAACTTTTTGCTGAATACAGCCATTCCACAAAAAGGAATGATACATGCTTGGGCCTATTCTCTTTGGTTTATAACATTTCATGACCCGACAGCATTAAAAAACTGGACTTGCATGTTTATTTTAGTTACAAATCCTACCCCATGCCCTTTAAAAAAAAAAAAAACTTACTTTCCATCCAGGTACCAAAGGTCCTTTGAGGTTTTTTGTGCCTTGAATGGCCATTTAATAATTATGCATCAATCCTCCAACTCCCCTCATAAAATATTCACTTTAATATCCTATGCAGTTCATAATTATCTCTGTGATTATCTGAGCAAACAACATCACTCTGTGAATGGAAATTTGAGCTTGGACTGATGTCACAGATCTCTTAAGAAACACAGTCACTCTTGCTGCCTATGTCTACACATGCATAAAAAATATATAGGTTTTTTGTGAACTGTATCCTTGCTAGCTCTCTCTGATGGCTTCCTCATCAGTGTTTGGAGTAAATGCATTTAAGTATTAAGGTGTTACTCATTGCATTAGGTAATGGAGTAATCTAATAAATTACTTTTCCTATCGTTGCAACGCCATCACCATTATAATGGATGTAAGAGGAGTTTAAGAGGTCCCACTCCATATGAATTTATGTTTGGTTGGTTAGTGCAAGTTTCTATATTTATTGTTTGATGTAGCCTAACAAGAACTTGACGAAAATCAGGTTTTGCCTTTATAAATATCTTAAAGTCATTGTTCAAACTGTAAAGTCTGTTTGAACAAGAGCTTTAGACTTTTGCCCCAACCCATTGGGACCTGACAGGTCGGGTCGGGTGTAATTTCTATCATTGTCCACGGGCTAGGATCGGGCTCGGGCTTAAGCGGTCAGCTGA
Organism: Apricaphanius iberus; assembly: GCA_028564705.1. Lineage (NCBI taxonomy): Eukaryota > Metazoa > Chordata > Actinopteri > Cyprinodontiformes > Aphaniidae > Apricaphanius > Apricaphanius iberus. The sequence goes on from JAPXFQ010002917.1 coordinate 222,422, forward strand.
TCATCTCATCAGCACAAAAATGTATAATAAAGCACTGCACGGGCCACTAACATTTGATCTATCTGCCAAGATGTTGCATGCACACCTCTAGTCCCATGATGTGAAAGACCCAGGCTGCTCTTTCTCTCAGATCAAAACAGAAAACATGCTCTGACTGCTGAAGTGTAAATGCACTATTAGCAGAAATCCCAAGTCTCAAGTTGTAGAAGTCTGCTGAATTTATATGGCAGCTCCTTGATGCCCACAAGTCTGATAAAATCTCCTGAAGTCTAGAGCAAGCGGTCTAGAGCGCACACACAAACGCATGCTGGCGAGACAGACTTTTACGCAACAGAAGCGTTTAAAGCTGAGGATCTTATTCTCTCAGCTACTGCCAAGGTCCTCTTTTTTGGTTTTCAGACTATGGTCACCCTACAAAAAGTCAAATGTCATAATCCATGTTCAGGAATATTTCAGTTTGTTTTTAGAGTTCATAGTTTCTATTCCATCTTTCAAACAGACGTTATTCGATTTCAAGTCAGCAGCACTCTGCGTTATCAAAATGGTACAACCTACTCCAGATGTGTTTTTGTTTGCAAATTATTTAATCTGATAATAGGTGGTCCTTCAGTTTCTTTAAGTTCATATTTAAAGAGGGCAGGCTTGTGCAATACCCTTTATTTTAGAAGCAATGCATGTGAGATAGCCTATTGACATTACTCATTTTATTTCATAAAGCTGCATACAAAAAAAAAGATTATAATTCGACATGCATTGATATTATTCTTATAAGACCTCATTTAGCATTTTAAGCTTTAGATAATAGATAATATTTGACCGGAATTTCAAACATTTGTCCAGTAAATTGAAAGCCTGGAGGTCATGTTTTCCAGTGCCATTTTTTTCTAGCGAGAGCCCTGGTGTGTGACTTTTGAATAGTGTCAGACTGTAATAGGGTTCAGGCTTCAATAAGCTGTCAATCAAAATATAATCTTCGGGTATGGGCTGAATTCTTTCGAGCCGAGTTGGGCCCAACTTTAAGGCCCGATTACAGCTCTACTTTGAACCTTACCATCTCTTTATTATGTCAACTCCTTTATTTCTAGCTGAGAAGTGTTGTTATAACTATGGGTCGGATTTCTCAACGTTTCGCACTTGTTAAAAGGTGTGCAAACCTCACATCAGGTGCAAAAACATGCAGTAGATGATTTACTAAACCGGTGCAGAGATTACTGCGCCTGTTAAACTAGCAAAAATATGTTCACAATCCATTTAGTGCTTTTGCCCTTAATTAATATGAAATGTGGCCATTTTTGTCAGAAGGCGCAAACCATTGGGAGGAGAATATGCAAATAAGTAGGCATTTCATGGACAATAGGATTTATCAAACATTAAACTGTTTGTACCGGCTACTATAGCACTTATTTTTATCACTTCTGAAAGGAATTTCTTAACGTTGCGCCACCACGATTCAAAATATGTTTATTATTGACTAACAAAAATATAATTCACGCAAATTGCAACCTGTTGGGTTTGGCGTCATGCCCGAGTAAACAGCCTTCCAGTAACATTGTCAGATAAGTCGGGATTCCAATATGGTGACGCCCAGGTAGCATTAGTTGTAGTACCTCTTACAAACATCGTCTGAAGATGTAATTTCCATATACACACTCCCGTTTTATTTTCTTAAGATTAGGGTTGCAAGCTCTACATGTAAGAAGCATTTTAGATGTATTCTTACTAGTGTGTCTTGTAGAATATACATTTTTCCTCCACAGCTACTATTGTTGTTGTTAGGAGTGGCCATATTGAAAGTCAAAGTCAGAGCAAAAAAATATCTCAGACTCTCCAAGTGGGAAGTCCGATAGATGGAAAAAGATAGATGTTGCCTAGATTGCCTAGACCATGCCTAGAAGACTTGGTGCTGTCCTTAAAAATCATCGTGCTCATACAAAATACTAGATGTAGTAGTTTTTGTTGCAGGATTTATTTGTTTTTACTTCAACAAATTTGAGTAAGATTTTGTGATCTAAATTAGATTATTAACCTTAATTTCTTGTTATGGAGTTAAATAAGTGTTCAATAAAACTCGGCCTTGTGGAAAGTTTGGAAATTGTTATTTTGTTCATTGAGCTACTGATTAAATTCATACTTTTTTTAAAGGGGATGTACTCATTTATGCAGAGAACTGTATATACAGTATAGACGAGACAGCTTACTTTTTTTGACTTTTCTTCAAAGGGTAGTGGTCATTTCTCAAATCTGCTTTGTCCAAACTTGATATCACAAAGTGGCTCCTGTGAGCTAAGGAAGAAATACAAGAATCTGGTTATCAAATAAAGTGTTCTATCTTTAACAGAACATGAGTAAATGAGACTCTGTTTTTGCATTCTGTTTAAATATTGCAAACATTATTTTTTGACATGTCTTCACCACCAGATAGTCAAGGCAAGTCATTTATCTCTAAGGAGATAACCCCATTCATGTCTACTTGGGAGAAAAAGGAGAGGAAGGGGGAGAAAAATGCAATTTAATCTTGCAAAAAAAAGCATGATGACTCACACTGACAAGAGTGTTTGTCGTCATGTTTATGCCTGAGTGTGATGCAGATCCCACAGCCCACTCTAATATTTCACTAACAAAAGGTATGGCTTTTGTTTTGGTTTCTTCTCCCGTACAACCGCAGATCCTCATATCTCAATTCCACACAGGTTTTATTATTTCAGATAAATGTTATCACTTTCGAATCAGGTAATGCCCTTTAGTCTATTGCAAGGAACAACAGAAGTTTAAAAACGTTTGACAAATGTACTTCTGCACTTAATGTATAACACTAAATAAATCACTACTGTCATAAATAGAGATGGTAACTAGGGGTTTACAGTTTTGTCAGTGAGTTGCTGTTAAAAAAATAAATGAGTCCCATCCAGAACATAGATATGCTTTTATCAACACCAGCACACAAACAAAAAGAGAACATGCTACATAAATTAGAGTTTCTTCTCCCCCCTTCAGTTTTTCCAACCTTGAACATGATGTGTAAATCTAAAAATGTAACTATTCTATTTCACTGCTCTTGAATTATGCTATATGAAAGGCAGCTTATTTGTAACACAAAGTAAAGCTCAACTTGTCTTTCACATTGTTTGCTCACAGTAACAGTCTGATTAAAAATCATTGACTGAACAAACCCACAGTCTTTGGCTGTCTTTTGTTCTCAGCCCCTTTCTTAGTAGGGTAAGTCCTCTTTAAACTCTCTCGAGCTCAGGGTACAGTGTAGTGGTTTGTCAAAATGAAGGTACATTTTTATAGGCAAATGATCCTCTGCTGATCTTCGGATTTGTACCATACCATTTTATTTATAATAAACTTTACAAATTACAAAACTAAACAAAGATCTACCCTTTGAGCTAAAACTAACAGTTTGGCTAATTGTGGTAGCTTTGATTGAACACAGGGGTGGGACTTTGTTTTAATGGGAAAACAATCCATCCATCCGTCCATCCCATCTATCCATCCATCCGTCCATCACATCTATCCTATGCAGAGTTGTGGGGGTGTTAGGGGTGGTTGTTTGAGCCCATCTCCAGCAATCATAGTGTAAAAGGCGGAGTGCACCCTGGACAGTTCGCCAGTCCATTGCAGATCATGCAACTAAATCACGTGCAAAGATTCACCACACTGTAGAATCATAACATTATGAGTAGGAAAATTCCTCTGAAATGTTAAACTTGGCTTTAACACATATGACCAAACAGCTTTGCTAAGTTATTTATATTTTTTGTTGGCACATCTCCTAATTAAAATAAAAGGCATGGCTTCTTTCTCAACTTGTAAATAAACTGGACTTATATAGAGCACTTCTAGTCAAACTTAAGGTGCTTTTACAGTGGAGCCACATTCAGCCATTTACTCTTACAATACATTCACACACTGATACAAAATGTGATAGGCAACTAGGAGTTAAATACATTGCCCAGGGGCACATCAACATGCTACATGAGGAAGCTGGAATTGACAAATGACCCTCCGATTACAAGATAGCTACTCTACCCACTGAACCACAGTAACAAGACTGTGTTAACACCCAAAGACCAGTAGTAGTCTTTGGGTGTTTTTTATATATATATATATATATATATATATATATATATATATATATATACAGTTTAGCCAGAGAATAAAGAGCAATAAAAAGATTAAATCAGTTTTTAACATTAAACCTTGTTATTGGATAATTGTCAATATATTTTGGCTCTCAGCAACAGCATATATTCACAATGTATCTCTTTTTTTCTATTCAAAAGTCAGGGTCCAAGTATGGAGAATTTGAATGTGGTCCATTTACTAACTTGTTAATACGACACCTGCTATACTTCGGATTCAGTATTAGGCGTCTTGCAGTAATTTCTCAGTCTAAATGAGAGTCGCAATTGTTTTCCCTACATTTTTTTTTTCTTTCGCTGAAATTCCACTAAAATCTGCTCTCTAAAGGTAGAAATACTCCAGTTTCCTCTGAGTTTATTTTTTTGAGTGTTGCAATCAAGCAAAGATTGTGACAGGTTAACCTAAAGTTCAATCACACAGAAGAAAGCCACTGGGATGAAAGCCAATGCTTCCTTTACAGTCATTGGATAAAAGCCAGAGCAGAAGTACAGACTTTGAAAAAAAAGATGCATTAAAGACTTGATACATAATCTTAAATTGTGGACAGAAAACATGATATATACAAAAACTATAGAGATTTATTTTATTTTATTCAGAAGCCTAAGTCACAGACATTACACCGAATAATAGAATCCAAATTAATTTATTGTGTCATGTTAATGAAAAATGTAAATTGAAACAAATTTTGTACCTCTTGTCTGGATGTTGTTGTCAAATAGTCCTGGTAGTGGAGTAGCACAAGAAATCATTGTCTGATTGGTTTGAACCCCCACCCTGCATCCAGATTTTCCATGGCCAGTGACTGCATTGTGGGATGTTGAATGGAGGCGGTCATCAGCAATCCTCATAATGTTTTTCAGGTTAGGAAGATAAATTAGTTTCATGTCAGTTATGATATAAGATACCATCCTTCTTCCTGCACCTCCAATTTTATGCTTTTATTTGCCATGGTGAAAACATCCTGGTAAAAAAAATTCTATAGGTATATTTGTGCGATTTAAAGCTTTAAGTTTTACAATTATAAAATTATGATGACAAAAAAAGATATATATATATATAAATGTAGAGATATATTTTGAGCTTTTGAGATATATTTTGAGCTAAATAAGGGCAAAAATGCACAAACGAAACCCCTTTGAACCAAAAAATTGCTATTTTTTATAAATATGTTGGATAAATTGCACAATGCCTTATGTAATGCTTCAACACTTCATACAGGGGCTTGTTAAACAGATCATTTTAATTGAAGATTCAAAATCTGACAGATTCCCCTAAAATGATTAAAATCCATCCTGTAACCACTATTATGGGTTTTTAGTCTTCATCCTCAACTAAATTTTCATTCCAGTAGTGACGCCAACATTATCCACATTCTTCCATTCACATGTGAGTGGTATATCTACTTGGTAAGCAACAAGTGGAGCTGATGTTGTGTCCCTGCTTTCATGCGTCATGCTTGGTGCCAGAAGCAGGACACCGAAGGTAAAGACTGCGCTGCAGCTCACGGAGACCGAGAGAATGCTGCAGGGTGAAGTGTAGATTTGTGCAATTCTAGAGTTCCATGCAGCCATCTCATTCCTGCTTTTTAAGCAGGGGGCAAGTCTGAAACACTCCCTCTTCAATCCCACCGCTTTCGCCTCTCAAATGCAATTTCAACACAGTTGTGGTTGGAGGGCACTGGAAATGAACTCCCCTGAGACCGTGCTTAGGAAATGAAATTGCCTTGACTATAGCCTTTTATCACATAGCTTACACTGCATATTAATGACCAGCGCCAAATGATGTAGTTTAATCAGCATCCTTTTGATTGGTTTCCATCTCTGTCTTTTGTTTTCCTTATTAGTTCCTTAATGTTTTCTGAACCCATCAAGGGCCTGAAGGTGTTTTTCATGCTGTTATATGCAACAATTATTACAAGCAATTTCCCATTAATATCTTAACATTCACTTTTAAGTCCAGTGATATCTCCTTCACCTCTGGCCGACTGAAAAATAACTGGTTGATGAGAAAGCCTTTAGTACAACAATAATTCAGAAGTAGTGGGTCGAAGTTGTAACTCAAACAGCAATAAAGTGGAAAACATGTCAGAAACAGTAGGGAAAATGCTGAAATCAAGCCACTTTCTAGAAAAAAACACCAGTGATTGCAATAACTTACAGCTCATATGTCACAATAGATTGATGTTGTTGGGTCACACACACAGCCATCGGGTGCCGCTAATATGCTCTCTTCCACCGGAAGTCAGCAGATTAGAACCTATAAATAGAGGTGCTCAGGGGTGCCGCCAGAAATTCTGGGCCCTATGGAAACAAAAATTTCTGGGCCCCCTACATTTTTTACAGATAAAATGTAACCCAATAAACATGCCCTGTATACTTTAAAAAAGATACTTAGCACATTGCATAGTTAAAATGTCTGATGAGTAAAAGCCTACAAAAACAAGAAAAAGCTATGGAAATATGTACTTGTTTACATAAAAGGAGAATATTTATTATCTCAATTGCAATTGCAAACACAACAGAACATAATGTACACATATTGACATATACTTTACGTGAACAAGCTTTAACTGGGTCCAACTGCTCAATCAGGAAACATCAGCTACAACTAACCCATAATTAAATCAGTCCAAGACTAAAACTAGGCCAAAAGGGCTCAAAATCAAGACACACCAGGAGTAATGCCAGGCCTAAACCAGTCCAGGACTAAACAAGTACTGAACCAGACATAAACTGTTTGTTATCCAGGTATAACAAGTTATGTTCAACATCACTTTATAATGGCCCAGCGGCGTGCCTTTCTGCTGGCAAAATCATGTATCAAATCATCAAAGTTCAGCTTTCTTGCCAGTTTGCTTTCAATGGACAGTATGGCAAGGTGACAAAGTCTGTCCTGCAACATAGCAGACCTAAGATAATTTTTAATCAGTTTGAGCTTACTGAATGCTCTCTTGCCACCTGCATTGTTGAATAATATGAAATAGATAACTATACAACACAAGAAAAAAATTAGACAATCCAAAACTGTATATTTTTTGTATAGTTTTCTTAATATAAAATATTAAATATCTATTCTGTAAACTAATTATAGCCAATGGATACCACAGACACATTTTTATTCCACTTTATATTATTTTTTCAAGGGGCATTTTATTCATATTAAGAACGTCAAGTTTGACAGCATCGATCGTAGCAGCAGCACTGTCACTTCACAGAACACACGGCAAACTGATTTTGTAATTTTTGAAGCGTGTAGATTACTTTTTGTTTAGTAAAGTTATCATCATGTGGAGAACACAGTAGATAAGACGTGCTTAGAGCTTTCAATCTTCGTGAAGTTTTGCGCTCAGGCTCACCTTGTTTGGCTGAGACGGGGACGGGGGCCGCGGGGGAAGGAAGACGTGGGTGTGCAGCGGCCGCTGAATCTGTGTCTACGAGACATGATAACCCGGAGACAGCAGAGATGTTATTATTGTTGGATGTAAATCATAATTCAGTAATTATTTTACTAAGCTAGCTAGATAAAAGCAGGTCATGTAGCAACAAAAATAAGTAAGTGAAAGTTTTGGAATACAGGAATAGGGCAAGCTACCTTTCTTTTTGAAAAACTGTGTGACATACTGTCGACTTCGGCGTTCTCGGTCTTCTCTTTCCTTCTTTTGTGTCCGTTTTTGATGCCCTGACTTTTGATGTGACATGCCTGCGTGTGTCACTATCTGCACTGCATCATAACAAATGCAATAAGCAAGAGACGTTACGCTAGCGAGTGTAGCTCGGACAGCGCAGGTGGAATGAACCATTGTGAGGGTGGTGTGACTTAAACAGTAAATACATTATTTGTTTGTTAAATATTAAATCTATGGTCAAAACGGACAAAATACACATTAAGTGTATGAGGGGCCCCAGCACATTTAACGTATGTATAAAAAAGAGAAAAGAAATAAGAAAAGAAAAAGAGGGTCTGCTCCTCTGGGCCCTTCATCAGCCTGGGCCCTTAGAATCGTCCTAACCTTCCACCCCTTTACGGCGCCCATGGAGGTGCTAAAGCAGCCGTTCGCCCTTCTGTATGCTGCCACGGCCAAGCGGGGAACAGAAGAAAATCACCAACCATCTTCCTTCAGTGGCAGAGGAAGGCCAACGTTTCTGGCAGAAACATCCTCCAAAGGAACCCAAAGACCACTCCAGATGAATCTTAAACATTGATAAACAAAAATGTTTATTCCCAGAGCCCGCCACCAAGCCAATAAGTGGTGAATGCCGAACCCAAGAGCTCCAAAATGGTACTGTTAAGCGGTGGATGCCGGGGTCCTATCACTATGCAGTCAGCCAGGAGGAAGGCGGAGCCAGGAGCTTCCCAGCGCTGCTAGCCAGATTAGCGATCCTTTGCTAGCCTGCTGGCTAACACTCTTTAGAGACCCCCTTTATCATCGACACAGAGACAACTCTGAGAACTTTAAACGTTCAAAAGGTCTGTTTGGGCAGAGGCAAATTAGTTTAGGATCACTAATTTTAAAGGTTTGTTATTTACTGTTGTTAACTTGCATAAATTTTAATCTGCCGTTTGGGTGATACAGGCCCCTTGGCCTAAAACTTTAATCAGTGTTTTTAAAAGTATATCCCCGACAAAGAGTCATTTTAAATCATGTAATTTGAGCTACTCAATCAGACAAGAGTTTTCACCATTTTGTTAAATGTTTAATAAATGTATTTGAGCAGCTCCAAATGCCCACGTGTTACAGGGAGCTGAGCTAAGATTAACTTACGAGTTGGCCCAGGCCGGCACTCAATGAACAGACAATGCAAGGTGTTCAAATAAAGATTGGTTCAGAGAATATTAAGAACAGAAACTGATCTTATTAGCCATGTTTGAAACTCCTTTTTGTATCAAAATACTGGAAACAAACATTTCTTGATCCAAAGAATTTTTAATTTTCCTTACATTGTTTTATTGGTTTACAAATAAATCAACGGTGCTAAATTAGTTCAACTAATTACAGTTGGTAAACTATTTTACCTTTCGTTCCACTATCTGCAAATCAAGCTCTGGGTTCTTAAAGAATCCAGATTCCTACAAGCATAAATCAGAATTCATGTTTTCTATCTTTATTGCGTTATTATCCATTTGGGTTCTTTTATTTGTTGTTATTCATTTAGTTTGATCAGTAGTGTGTTGGTTATTAGTTTGAGTGATTAAATGTTTCTTTTTCTCCTTTGGTAAATAAACCTTGTATTTTGGAAAGTCACTGTTATCCCTCTTATTCAACATACACACATATGGCAAGGTTTCATGATCAATATCATATGGTAAAGAATTCACTCCTTCAGATTATGAGACTGACATAGACATTTGCCTATTAAAATAGTTCCTGATTAAGGTGGTGCCTCGAATAATAATAATTTTCCATAAATTATTAATCTTATTGTCTGCCATAAGCAGTCCTTTGACTATGTATAGCTACATTTTACCTTAAATCTGCAACAATGTAAAGAAGTAATAATATTTCATTTGCATGCGACATCATAATGTTCTGAATGAAGGCTGAGGACAGAGGTACTGTATTACAGAGTGACAGAGCTGAAAAAAGAACAAAACAAAGAAGAAGGCAAAATTCCCAGTGAGAAACGGGAAAAATTACTCCTTTTAATCAATCCAACTTTTCAAAAACACTGAAATGAGCGGAATGCAAATGTAAACACATTTACAGAACAAATTTCTCTCTAAATCCTAAATGACCTGACACAAAAATCTGGAAACTAAAAAAACCCATCATTTATCATTTTAGTTTGGTGTTGAGATTTTTAATATTTACTGAAATCTGAATCTGAAAACCAGGCTGCACGGTGGCGCAGTGGTTAGCGCTGTTGCCTTGCAGCAAGAAGGTCGTGGGTTCGTATCCCGGTCCAGGGTCTTTCTGCATGGAGTTTGCATGTTCTCCCCGTGCATGCGTGGGTTCTCTCCGGGTACTCCGGCTTCCTCCCACAGTCCAAAAACATGCATGATAGGTGAATTGATCATTCTAAATTGTCCGTAGGAATGAATGTGAGTGTGAATGGTTGTCTGTCTCTCTGTGTTGGCCCTGCAACAGACTGGCGTCCTGTTCAGGGTGTACCCTGCCTAACGCCTGATAATTGCTGGGATAGGCTCCAGCTGCCCTGTGACCCTGAATTGGATAAGCGGTTAAGAAGATGGATGGATGGATGGATGGATGGATGAATCTGAAAACCATAAGTACAAAAAACTTTGCACTGTATACAAGTTAAAAATGCTTGTGGTCTTTATGGGAAAGGTGAATTAAAGAGTAAATTGCCAAGAATATTTTGAATATCACATTCTAAACTTTTGTGATACTCAGTTGTTTTTGATATTATTTACTGTGTCAAGGTCAAGAAATATAATCTACACAGTTACATCGGTGACCCATTTGAAATGAGTTTTGATGTATTTGTGAGGAAAAAACAGGACTTGATACACAAAAAAAATCAGCTGGTGTCCATATTCGCTTGACCAGAGGTCGGATTACAAATAAGTTATTTATTTATTTTTTTGGGGTAAAGGAACACTTTTCGCTGCTAGTAGGTTGGTATATAACAACATTTGAAGTTGTTTTCTAGACAGAACATGTCCAACGACTTGATAGTCTGGAGTAAAAAGTCTGATAAAATATGATTTGCGGCATCGTCTGAGGTGAACTTTGTTGTAAAACAAACACAGAAAACAGGGCAGTGAATTCACAGTCAGACACTGTCTGTCTATTGGCTAAAACCATTACTATTAAGAGTCACTACCTTGGTTCATAAGAAACCAAGAAGAATCTGCAAGCATAGGCAAGTATAGTATAAGCAAGAATTCAGATCCAATAATTGGTATCGTATAGATTTGAAAAAAAATGGTATTGTTGCATCCCTAGTTTTAACAAGGCAAGGCAATTTTATTTATATAGCACACTTTCAACACAAAGCAATTCAAGGTGCTTTACATCATGACAAATGTGTCAAAATTAAAACAAAGAATCACTAAAAGAAAGCGTAAAAGAACATTTTTAAAATATAATTCATATAAAATGATGAAAATGTTAAAAACTGATAAAACACAAGAATTAATCAAAACATTTAGCAATAACAGTAATTAAAAGAACATAAAACATTTAGTGATTAGAGCATAAGACAAAATGTATGTAAAATTATGTCAATTAAAAATAGAAAAGTCAACAGTAATTAAAAAGAATTAACGCAAAAGTCATATCAGTTACTCATAGGGATGATTAGTGGACTAGAGCTGGAGGACCTGATTGGTCTGGATGGTTTGTACCGCATTAGCAGATCTGTAATGTACTCTGGTGCTAACCCATTCAATTATTTATGGACTAATAAAAGCAATTTGAAGTCTATTCTCTGAGCTACAGGGAGCCAGTGTAAGGACTTTAGAACTGGGGTGATGTGCTCTACTTTCCTAGTTCTAGTGAAGACACGAGCAGCAGCATTCTGGATCAGCTGCAGGTGTCTGGTTGATTATTTTGATAGACCTGTGAAGATACTGTTATAGTAATCAAGGTAGCTAGAGATAAATGCATGTATTAGTTTTTCTAGGTCCCCTTGTGTCATCATTCCTTTAATTCTAGAAGAGTCCACTAGATTTCTTGCCTGGTCAGTAGTTTCTAGTTGGACAAACTGAAGCTGTGTACTGATATTTAATCATTTTTTGGGTGTCTGAAGATAAGTACTTCAGTTTTGTTCAGTTGGAGGAAATTATGGTACATCCAGCTGTTAATTTGCTCAATGCGTTTATTGAGGATTTGGACGGGTTCAACGTCACCTGTTGACATTGATATATAAAGCTGAGTATCGTCTGCATAGTTGTGGTAGTTGATATTATTTGTTGTTATTATCTGGCTTAATGGGAGCATGTAAATGCTAAATAGGAGGGGCCCTAGGATGGGCATGTGATTTCTGTTTCTTATGATGATAATTGGCTAAGTGACACAAAGAAGTTCCTGTTCTTCAGGTAGGACTTTAACCGTACCAGACATCCGACGCCGCTCTCTAGACGTTCCAGTAAAATACCATGATCAACGGTGTCAAATGCCTCACTGAGGTCTAATAGTACCAGTACTGTGGTTTTACCCCAGTCAGTATTTATACAGATGCCATTGAAGACAGTGAAGAGGGCTGTATGGGTGCTGTGGTGCCTACGGAAAACAGACTGATAAATATCAAAGTGGTTATTCATTCAATAATTTTTACACATAAATGGGAGATGAGAGATTGGTCTGTAGTTTTGTATTAACATCATATGTTTGAGGTTCAACAATGCAAAACCTTTGAAAAAAATAAGGAATGATGATCCTGGTTTAAAAACGAACTCTCCCACACTTTCTTTCATGGCACTTGAGTATCTAAATGAGATCCATTTCTGGTCTTACACAGAGCCCAGGACATTACTTAATTCCCAGCCAGTTCTTGGTGAATTTACTGGTGTGTTGTGAGTTAATGTCAGGTTGAATTGTCCAGTTTTACTTCAACGTTTCTTTTTAAACGGTAGTCATACGTTTCCTTTTTTTGTTTTCCATTTTCTGATACATGTTGTATGTATGATTAAATTGACGTTCCTTGAGAAGACGTATTGTGAATTGGAGCTATACAAATTTTAAATTAAATAATGCAACTTTGATGACAGCCAGTGTGTTTTCATGTAGCAAAAGATCCATCCAATTATTGCCTTAGTCCAACTGAAATAGAATCTTTTAAAAGCATGTACTGTATATACCTTAGTCTGTTTAAGGCTGAACCGAACTGGAGTTTGTAAAATCAGACTAAGGCACCCAGTTAATGCAATGGGAAGACTGAAATTCCCTGCAACACCCCCCACCCCACCCCACCCCTCGTAAAGTGATGAGATGCAGTAGGGCATATCAACAACAACACCAGTAGCAAAAGAAAAATATTACTGCTAAAATATTATGTAAGTGGCCAATCTGTGAATTTTGGGACTCACAAAGAGACAATGCATTATGATTGTGCATATCCTACTTTTACTCCATCTGCTTCTCTCCCGCCAGCAACTGTTTACTGCTGTCTGCCGCTCGAGGCTAACCAGAAGAAGTCTAACACGAGGGGGTGCATGGTGCCACTTAGCATCTTGCAGTCAAATGCACTTGAGTCAATGATTGGATTTTCTTTCTGATTTGTAAACTAGGACAAAGCCCTCACACTGGCTAAGCTATTAGTCCGATTACTACCAACATCTTGATTTAGATGTGCATTTAAACCTATTGAGTGAGCTTGCAAGATACTGCTGCTGCAAAACTGTGGTACAACTTGTATGAGGGTTTTTTCTGGAACAATATATCTGGCTTAAACTAATCGTGTTTTTTATTCTGCTGTCCAAATAGTTTATTTCAGAATAATTCCGTCCAAAGAATATTATTCTAGGAGTACTGATTTTAATCTATGTTCTTTCTTGCAAATTTTTTCCGGCTTTTTTATCTTAGAAAGCAGAGTTTCACCCTTACACACCTATGAAAGTTAAACTTGTGAAATCTCATTGTAATTGTACTGTCATACAGTACATACACTTCATATCAACAGTACCAAAAGCCTACTATATACCCAGGGGCAACATTTTAGCGTTTTTGATATCTTGCATTCTTTCAGAGTGTGGAAAGGCTGACATCAAAATCATTTGACATCTCTTAAAATTCCTTACCAGAACTTATAAGCTGGAACAGTTTTTTTTAAAGGACTCAGGCATCTCTTTTTGATCCCATCATGTTGTTCATTTACAACAGTCAGGCGTAGACCAAACTCATGTCTGAGGTTTGCCAAACTGCGGTAAGTGAAAAAGTGTTATACACTTGGTTTGCAAAACACTCCAGTTTTGGCTCCAATTTTGGTTAGAGGTCTTCATTTGGTGTAGTTGACAGTTGCTCATTAGCTTAAAAAATGTATAAAACCTAAAGCAAACCAGAGAAGGAATCATCTGCTTCATTTGTGCATTAGGAAATTCTGTCCCGAAAGTTTATGAACAGATTACGTTAAAACCATTTTGTTTAAATAGACAAATTATACAAAACACTTAAATATTATATCTCTCTGATGGACAAAGGAAAGGAAATTAATGGTTAATGATTACTCCAGTTACTCAGAGTGGAGAAACGAGACGTGTCAAGCAACTAGAATTTAGTTAAAGCTTTATGTTGTGACATGTTTGGAACCAGTCAGCCATGAGGAGACAGGCTACAATCAACAGGAGCTTAAAAACCCAATTCTTTCATGTTAAAGTATAGTAAAGCTAAGTTATCTCTGTACAGTTTGTCAGGAAAAGCTGTTAGCAGACTGAACAGTGGAAGGCAAATGAAGAATTTCATTTATCACCTAGTGAGGAAAAATGACCCATTTATCTATAATCCATTAATCTAGGACTTTCATAAGAACCCTATTCCAGTTTCTCTCTCGCTGTCTTATGACAAATAGAGCTAATCACTGTAAGAAAAGGGATACAGACACCAACAGCTCAGTCCACTCTGTTTAAAGGACTTATGTCTGCTCCATCAGAAATGCACCAAAGTTCCTATGATTTGATTAAAATACCCATACTCACCCTGCTGTACGTAAGGACAACACAAACCCTATTCTTTCCTACTTTTTAAAGCAACTGTTAAATTTCCATTGCTTTTATCAGTGCAAGCTCCTAAGTCTAATATAAAAGAGAGATATAAAAGAGCAAGGTAATCGTCTGCTCAGTGATGAGCTAGGGGAACCAGGGACTCCTTGGCTAGTTGAGATAAAACTGTGCTCATCCCTCAGCACCCACTGCCAGGGTTCAAGTTCATGCATTGGCTGCCATCTGAATATACATTTGCTTTCACAGTCATGGCCACAGGTCATTTGTTAAATTATAATCATTGAAAAGAAAACATTCCTGTTAACAATAACTTACACATTAACAGAACCTTCATTAGAGAGAGGGAGATTTTTTTGTCTCTGTGACAAAAACTTTAAAACTTTGCTGATAAAACTAAACAAGGTGCAGTGAATAATTAAGTACCTCTTACGTTTTTCATCTGTGTGTGCCTTTTTGTCACTGTTGGGTCTGTTCAGTATATGTTAAACAGACTCAATCTCTCAACATCCCTTGCGCCAAGTCTGCTGCCATCTTGTAGCAAACCAACAATCTAATTTACTACTTCAGTGCCATCCCCAGATGACACAGCAGAGCTGAGCCCATATAAAACGCTCCGCTCGCCATAGAGCCACTCTCTCCAGCTGACGTTAACACCGGTGTTTTGAGGAGAAGACCCAGAATTCACTAGTGATCCTATTTCCCTCTCTACCTCTGAAAGAGTAACCCAGAACTGCCCCGGGTTTTTCCGTTTTCTGCGCACCATCCAGCTAAGCCGAGAAACTTCCTTCAGTCCGTGCTTTTCACTGAGCGTGTTCCTACTGAACGTTCAAACTCATTTGAGGAACGCTCAAACTCATTCCCCTCTCAGCATGAACTAAGGTGGACAAATTAAACCTTATCTCTGACCCAGGACAACCTTTTATTCAATGCCTCATCCTCCGATCATGGATTAAAGAATTTTCAAAGTAGGAAATTTCCAATTTTCTTAAGACCTGAATGGAGCAAACAGAGCTCCATTCAGTCCAACATCAATAAGAACATTGAGCTGTTAGCATGAGGACATATATGGGGGGGTTGTCTCGCATGAGTGTGTATTTGTATATAGATTTAGGCTCTCTTACACCCTTACCGTTATTCGGGCTGTGGGGTTTAGAAGTCTGATAGAAATTACAAGTGATGATGAGGCATTGCCAGTGGAGACACCAATAACAGAAGCAGGGCTGCAGAGCAGATCAGCTAGCCAGGCTAGCACGACAGCCGCACAAACCTCAGATCCCAAGCATCTTCCTGACTAATGCTAGATCAGTCGTCCACAAAACAGATGAACTACAGCTGCTACTAGTGAGCAACAACAAAGTTCAGTTCTGCTGTGTCATTATTATTACAGAATTTTGGCTCCATCCGCTCATCCCTGATGCCGCTGGTCGGTTGCCAGGCTGCAGTCTACGGCGCCATGAGAGAAACCCGGACTCAGTTAAGAGCAAAGGAGCTGGACTTTGCATTTATACAAACAACTGGTGTACAAATAGCAGAATAACCCTCACCCACTGTTGCCCGATGCTAACGCTAACATAGCTCTTTCGCTTCTGCTAGATATCATTAAGAAACAGATGTGGGACCACCCTGATGGAGCTTTAGTGGTTGCTGGGGACTTTAAAAGAGCCTGTCTAAGAACTGTGCTGCTCAGATTTGCTCAAGGAAAAACACCTAGGACAAGGTTTACTCAAACCTGAGAAAGACTATTAAAGCTATCCCCCTCCCCCTTTTGGACATGTCAGACCACATCTTGTTGCTCCTTGTCCCTGCCTACATCCCTCTCAGGAAAAAAGCTAAGCCAGAGACAAAGGTCATATTAACTTGGCATCAGGGAGCCCTCGACCAGCTACAGGATTGCTTCCTGACCAGAGACTGGAAGATCGTTGATCACTCAGAACTTGAGGTATTCACAGACTATGCTAGCATACATCAAGCATTGTTTGGACACTCTCACTGTTAGCAGGAAAGTGCAGATTTATCCAAATAGGAAACCCTGGATGAGTCTTGCATTTAGGGCTCTGCTGAAAGCCAGAAATGCAGCTTTTAAGTCTGGTGACAGGGCTCTATACAGTGCAGCAAGAGCAGACCCCAGAAGAGGGATCATAACAGCTAAAGAGGCGTATAAGAACAAAGTGACGTTACATCTAAAGAACAACGATGCTAGGTGGGTGTGGGAAGGTGTCCAGCAGCTGACGAATTACAAAGGCAGTGTGCCAGCTAAACCAGCGACATCGGATGCCTCGCTAGCAGAGGAGTTAGACCACTTCTTTGCTCGCTTCGATTCACCCGGCACTACATTTCCGCGATGCCTCGACCACAACTCTCTAGTCATCACCCTCTCATCCTCCAGTAACAACAAGGGATTTGGTTCTACTGGGGATCAATCCATGGGAAGCTGCTGGACCGGATGGAGTACCGGGCAAAGTACTTTAGGCCTGCGCTGATTTTCAACATCTCCCTGTCCCATGCTAAAGTCCTATCCTGTTTAAAGGCAGCTACCATCATCCCGGTGCCCAAAAGAACGACTGTTGAGGACCTCAACGACTACAGACCAGTGGTGCTGACATCTGTAGTCATGAATAGAATATGGATCGGGCTGCATTTTTCTGTCCGAGCCTTGCCCGCGTCCAACAGAGAAGTAACCCAAACCGACCCAAACCCGACAGGCAATAAGATATTTATGTCCGGGTCGAACCTGGCCCCGACACATCTCTACACCTGACCCTAGGCTACTCTGGTTCAGAGGTGGAATTTTTCCCCCACAGAAAAATATGCAGAGCTGTGGGTCTGAGAGGCGGACAAGGTGCTGCTGATGCTGTTGACACTCGGAGCTTAATACGCATTACGCACGTCTTTTGTCATCCTGGCTAGTTTAACGCATTTTTCCGCACAGAGGAAGACATAATTTTAGGTAATATTTTAGATTAGCCTTTATGGAGGTAGAGGTTTTCGCCCTCCCTCCTCTAATGTGACCGAGCCTTACCCAAACACGAGCATCCTTTCTAAGTATCTGTTCGAACCAAGACTGACCCGTTGGGCCAGGGTTGGGTATCTATGCTCTATTAATGAAGTGCTTTGAGAAGCTTGTCCTCCGACACCTCTATGCCAACCGCCCCAGGAACTTCTACCCTCATCAGTTCGCCTACAGGGCCAACTGCTCAGCAGAAGACGCCGTCACCACAGCTAGGAGCCTGGCTCTTAATCATCTGGAGTGCCAGGTGACCAATGTCAGGATCATAGACTGTATATATAATAGACAAACCCTCATTGACGTCACCCATAGGTTTCTGAAGAGCAAAAACGAAGCCAACTGGGCGGTTCCCACCAATGCTGTCTTGTCCGCGTCACTCGCCTCGTCACTCTCAGAAACTCCAAAAATGGGCAAAGAGGTGGAGCTGAGAGTGGCGCTGTGAGGCTGGGGGCGGAGGGTTAACGCTCCGAGCCGACATAGCTAGAAGCTAGTCAGAAGCTAGTCAGGACCTAACTGAAGCTAACATAGGCTTCAGCCGGTTTCCGCCAGATGACCGCGGTTAAGAGACTTTTATCCCGTTTTTCAACGACGATCACTTTAGACCCAGAAACATCTCGAGTAGAGAAAACATATTGATATAATAAGACCCAAATGGGTTGGGTCAATACTGCTTAATATGGTGTTATTTCCATTACCATCGGTGGAGGGTGAGGACATAGACGGGCTCATCTTAACAACACATCCAGCAAAAAGCAGTCACAAAGTCATCATGAAAACTCAGATCCTCTCAAAAAATAAAAGGCTTTTGACTCACCTCACATCTCATCCATTAGTTCATGCCTCCAGCTATGTTCCTCACACCAGTACTGATCTAACCAGCGATCATCCAGTCTGTCTAGAGTCCAACTCTGTATTCTTCCAGCCTGATCTAGCCGTCTCCCGCTCTGGATTCTACGGTTTATCGGTCCTGCTGACTTTGCTGCTCTGCTGTTATCCGACCGATCGCCTGCTAAAACTCGCGTGTAGAAAAAAATAAAAACTCCGACCAGAACAGCATTCCTCTCGGCCACCTGACAGAACCCCCCCCCCCCACAGCTGGTGAAGCATCAGCCGGTATGAAGCCTCCACCCAAAGCATAAACTTCTTGGACGGTCTGATACTGTAATTAAAACAACACAGCAAGCGGTCTTTGTCCAATAATTGCAGATTAACATCCAAAACCGAATAAAAACTGCAAAGGCAACTGATAGTGGAGTTCAGAAACACCAAATGACTGAAGTCTTCACGTTAGTCCCAGGCTGTGAAGAGCTTCCCTGCAAGTAGAGGGGACAGCAGACTACGGAGCAAGCTATTAGCTACAGTTAGCCAGCGTTAGCCACCATTGGCCACCAGTGTTAGCCCACACTGGTCCCTCAGATGCAGGACAACCAGATTCAAAAATAGCTTTTATCCCTGGGCAGTTAGATCACTAAACGCTTCACTATGAATATAGTGTTTTAAATCTGAAGACTTTTTATTCTATTTATTTTTTCATTCTTTTTAACTCATTTTTTATATTAAGGGGGTGCTAACTTCTAATGGTGGGTCTGCTTACCATTGTGGCATTGTATCTCGTTAAATTGTTTTTTTTTTCTTCAGCTTGTGAACACATTCCCCCCTCAAGGAGCAATAGATGACAGAAGGTAAATTTTGTTTAGGCTGTTAAAGTTTTTGCTTGAAGTGCAGCTTAAATAATACTCATAAATAACATGTACAAAAATCGGAGCAGCCTATGTTGTTGTTTCTCTACACCTCCTTGTACTTAAAATCGCCAAAACACCATATTAGATAAACTGTCCTTTCAGTATAAAGCATGTAATACACAAACTACATTGACTACTGATTGCAGTGACTATAGAGCACCTTTCTGGTGAAACGATCTCTGGCTGTTGTTGAGCAAATTAATCACAGGCATACGCTCTCCGTTAATAGAGACGGATGGTTAGAAAGCGGGGTTCTACTCAGTCTGTCCTTGCGTAGGTGACAGAGAGCCCTTGTGTCGACGGATAATGGCGCTGCACTAATCCGTCTCCATCTAAACAGAGAAATATAAACCTAGCACTGTATCCATCATAAAGGTGTGGTGTTTTTCCACCAACAAGGCCTAGTTCAACCCTGAAATAAAGGCTCCACTCAAGAAGAATAACAGATTCTCTATATCAGGAAACAAGGAGGAACTGAGAGCTGTGAAGAGGATACTGGAATGGAAAATTAGACAGGGTAAAAAAACCTACGAGAGGAAGGTGGAGGACCAGCTGCAGCAGGACAACATCAGTGGGGTAAAGAAGGGCCTGAAGACAACTTCACAGCACAAACCCAACCCCCAGGCTGTAAGAGACTTAGGGTGAGTGAACGACCTGAACTAATTCTTTAAATGGTTTGACCAGTTAACCAACCCTTCCCGAGTAACATCTCCCTGTTGCAACCCCTTTCATCTTTGATGACTGCCGGCCTTTCCCCCCAGAACTCCCCACCTCTTATCTCCCAGCCATCACAACCACCCCCTTCTTCTGAGAACTCCATCATACATTCCTGACCCCCATCTTGTCCCTCTCAACACTTCAGATGAGGAATGAACTGCAAACGATCAAGATGCAAAAGGCTGCACGTCCAGATGGGAGAAGCTCCAGGCTCCTGAAGTTCTGTGCAGATTAACAGTGTGGCATCATGGGATTTCTATTCAACCTGAGCCTGAAATTGGGGAAAGTACAACAGCTATGGTACCAACGACCTCACATCCAAAGGACCTCAGCAGCTACAGGTCAGTAGACCTGACCTCGCGTTTTTTGGAAGATCCTTGGGAGGTTGGTTCGCAACCATCCTTTCCCCCTGGTGAGGTCTTCATTGGATGTGCGTTACTGTGCCTACCAACCTAGTATCGGGTGGATGACACCATCATCTACCTCCCGCACAGAGCTCAGACTCACCTGGAGAAGCCTGGACGCACTATGAGGATCATGCTCTTTGATTTCTCCAGTGTTATCAACATCATCCAGCAGGGACTTCTGAGGAATAACCTTGAGCCGTCAGGAGTGGACCACCACATGTCACAGTGGGTACGGAACTACATCACAGAATGCCCACAGTGTGTGGACACACAGCTGTGCCTCCGACATGATGGTTTGCGGTACGGGGCCCCAAAGGGAACTGTGCTAGCTGTGGGTATTGAGATAGTGGACTCTTATAAGTACCTGGGTGTTCACCTTAACTTTGATTGATCGCAGGACCATCCTCCTAGTAGCTGTTTCCAACAAACCCAATAATGTTTACATCCCTTCTGTAATTTGCAGGGCTTTTTACATCATGTAACATTTCTGCTGCTATTTGCACATCTTTTTTTCACTGTTTTTATAACTTTTCTAAATACTATGCTTACTTTTAAATGCACAGCTGCACATTTTTTTATTAGTATTAATATTATTCTACTCAGTTGTACATTCAAATATGAGTATGTCACTCTACTTGTGCGATGTTAAAAATTAAAAATTATGTATATGACAGCCAGACTTTATCCACCTTATTTAAATGGAAGATTGACCTCATCAAGCAAGCATACATGAAGACAAGAGTCAAAACTTTGGAAGACATCGCTGAGGTACTTTAACTTTAGTTTGTTTTAATGACTTTGGTGCTGTTTTAGTGTTCTGTGTCAATGATACATTTAACTGAGGATGTTTTTTTCTCTCTCCCTTTTTTATGTAATCAGGTTGTAGAAAACAGCTCTCCTGTGAGTCACCTCAATATCCCACAGCTAGTTGGAACCGCAGGGGGAAAACTTTTAGTCCAGACCTTCTATTGGCAACAGCATCTGACTCCCCAGTTCCGTAGACTCCCACAGATCAAGAGTTGTCAGCACTTCAGGTACCTGTGAAAACTTTCACATTGTACATATACAATAGCAAGAACATGCAAGTGTTTTTTTATGATAACAATTTGCCATGTTTAAAATGTCATATGTGCTTATTCCGAAACAGCTTTGATGCCAAGACACCAGGTGGGGTGCTTGCAAAAGCTCACTTTGTTGCATAACCTGTCAAACATCAGCTACTGCGAAACTGAGCAAATCTGCCCTCTGTCGACTGAACATTAACATGCAGACCTATCTGTATTAAAAAATCAGGCCATTCTGTGCTGATGAGGCAAGGGGCACCTAGACAGACCCGACAAACCACCCAATATCGGATCCGGACGGTATCGCCACAACACTGTATAGGACACCCCCAGTACACACAACTAAAAAGAACAACACACAGTTACCAACAGTCATTACAAATAGAGAAAGAGAAGGAATAGAGAACAAAAACCCACCCAGATGCACTACACACCATAAAAGATATAGAAAAGTATACCGTAAAACAAGGATCCCCCGGCGTCCACCTGTATACACCAGATTCACACTACACACCAACCAAATAGACCATAGACCCAATTACACTAGAATGCATATTTGTTTATATTGTTTTTATTGTTATATTGTTTAATTTATTTGTTTATATAGATTTTTTCTTCTTTTTTCCATTGTTTAAATTTTTTAGAATTTTTAATTCCTACATTCATATCTTTTAATCGTGTTTAAAAAAGAAAAAAAAATTCAGGAGAGGTATCTGTTTTTATTGGTTGACATATTTTTTTATTTTTATAATTTGTATTATTTTTTGTATTGTGCTCAAAAAAGGAACCAAAGGTAAACGCATCTTTTTCCTCCTAATGCCACAGTGATCTTAGAGTTTTATTGGTAAATGTTAGGTTTTTATCTTATAAAATCTGTCTCCTTTAAGTGTCTCCTTGATTTTTTTCATCTTCATCTTCAGGATTTCCTTTACTCCTTCTGACACACTTTCAAACGTCTCAAGATGTTCTTTGTCACCTCCTGAGAGTCGATTCAGTCATATGCAAAAGAGAGGACGGCAGTGATGACTGAAGACAAATTCCACTGGTTATGCAATGGAATCATGCAAGACTAGATAGTAAGAAGTACTTTACATTTTAATTTATAGATATTAAAAGATTTCAAATGCTGATAATGTTAGAGAATTTATACATATCTATTTTAAAAATCAACAGTTAGATAGACTTTGGTTTGATCTATGAGTTTTCCCATATATTTATCAATGTAGCCCACTAAAGTATTTTGTTTTAATCTCATATAAATACATTCAAAC
The DNA here is from genome assembly GCA_028564705.1 of Apricaphanius iberus. NCBI lineage: Eukaryota > Metazoa > Chordata > Actinopteri > Cyprinodontiformes > Aphaniidae > Apricaphanius > Apricaphanius iberus. The sequence goes on from JAPXFQ010002917.1 coordinate 245,396, forward strand.
AAGTTTATTAAGCATTTATTTTATTTTATTAAAATTTATCCCTGGATTGTTATTCTTTTGAGAGGACCGCTATGTGATTTGCCAGTTTTTAAATATTTATCTTCACATTTCACAAAAAAGTACTGAGACACATGAATAAATACAGTATGCAGTGGTTAAAGGAATACTTCACCCCTGGAAAGATGAATGTGTATTTAAAGTGGGTCAGATATGTAGTAGAAATGTCAAATTGTTTTAAAATTTGGAGCATTCATTTTTTACTCATGTGGCTGAAATACAACAACTCCCAGAATGCACTTGCTTTGCTGCCCTGAGGCCACTCACAAACCACGCCTACAGGCTTGCTTTCACAGGAGAGTGGGGGTAGGCTAATGCGCTAAGTAGTTTTTATCTCCTTGTTTATTTCAACAGGTATCATTTTACTATGGTGGAGGAATATTTATTTCTATATGAATATCAATAATTAAAAAAAAATAAATCTTACCCTTTACTCTTGTGTACACAAAAGTTGTACATTATAGACTTGTGGAGGAAGGCTGAATGTTTACCGTAACTGATTTTGCAGTAATTACTTACTGTACTACTGACTATCTCCGTTCTTTAGAATTTACTTTGGGATACAAAAGTGAGCATAATATATATTACACAACTTAGACTTTCTCTTTAAAAAGATGATGTCAACAACAGTAGCTTAGCAGCTCTGCATATGATTTTTTTTCCTCCAATGAAATCAGAATTTCTCTAAGCTGAAACATTCTTTTTGTTAACATCCATCCATCCATCTTCTTAACCGCTTATCCAATTCAGGGTCACGGGGCAGCTGGAGCCTATCCCAGCAATTATCAGGCGTTAGGCAGGGTACACTCTGAACAGGATGCCAGTCTGTTGCAGGGCCAACACAGAGAGACAGACAACCATTCACACTCACATTCATTGGGACAATTTTAGAGTGATCAATTCACCTATCATGCATGTTTTTGGACTGTGGGAGGAAGCCGGAGTACCCGGAGAGAACCCACGCATACACGGGGAGAACATGCAAACTCCATGCAGAAAGACCCTGGGCCGGGATACGAACCCATGACCTTCTTGCTGCAAGGCAACAGCGCTAACCACTGCGCCACCGTGCAGCCTCTTTTTGTTAACATAAACTCTAAAATAGCAACACTTAAGGTTTATAACAAACACAACAAATGTGATTTATAATGTTTATTTAAAAAGTAAGGGGGGAGCAAGGTCATTCGAAAATACTGCTGGATTTCTACTGATACAAAGCTTAATGCTAAATGCTGAAATATCCCTTTAAGTGCATGTGTGCCAAATGTAAAAGGTGGGGCAAAATGGCTTTTAGTGGGGTGAACTGACTCAGAGCCCTAATAAGCAGTAAAAGTAAGGCATTAGAAAGGTATATATTCTGTTTAAAGCATTACCATAATGCTAAACCTTAAGACGTTTAAATTATTAATATATCAAAACTTTAATCAATAAACTTTTTATTTATTTATAAATCTAATGTGGTAATGTAGTTACATTTTGGAAAGTGCACAAAAATATCAGCCAGGCAAGGTGGGGAACAGACTTTGTGGAGGGAAGACATGTAAAGGTATTTCTTTGTCCATCAGGCTGAAATTGTCATGTTGTGGTTAAATGGTAAATGGCCTGCATTTGTATAACGCTTTTTCAGTCAGAGGACCATAAAGCTCTTTACTCTACATTCAATCATTCACCCATCCACACACATATTCACACACTTAAATGACTCAGGCACAGAGGAGTTTAAGAGTTGAACAACACCCAGAGTTTTTAATAATGAAAATCAAAACAGGCAGCGTAGAAACAAGGGCACAGAATGAAAATATGACAAAGACAGTGACGACAATTGACGTTGACGAGGACTCGACAAAAAAATGCATGAGTATAAATACACAAGGGAAGCATTAAAGGAGACAATCAGTGAAACTCAGGAGAGCTGGGACAATTAAGGGCGCAGGGGCAGAATCTCCCTGCATCCGAATACCCCTACTATGCATACTACGTAGCAGGCGAAAAGCAGTAAGCGAGCGATGTAGTAGATCCGAATCTCGAGTATGGATCGGCGTAGTAGGCATAAAGTTACAGGATGTGTACAACCGCCAAAGTGAAATCCAATACACACTATGCTATCCTTCAATGCAACGGAAACCCCAAAATCGAAGATGAAGAGTCACCTCGGCTACCCAGGACTGGACCACAGGGAATGTAAATATCCAGGTAAATTGGTGGAGCAGTACATCCGATTTCATCGCTGCTCCTTTTAAATCCTGCAATTTGAGTGACTCAATCCATCATGAGTTTCCTTTTCTTAGTTCAATGTTCAATACATGTATTGGTGGCTCCAAACTTCACCACGTGGGTTACCCGTAACCTATAAGCTAAAATAAGCCCACGTGTTTGGTTTGAGCATTCCTTTCATGAATAAATGCTATTAAAGGTGTTCAAATAGAGATATTTTCAAAGTAGATTGTTTAAGAACAGAAACTAATCTTATTAGTCATGTTTGAACGCGCGTTAATGCTTAAAATACTGGAATTGGATTGTTTACTGCTGTGATCAATCTATAATAAAAGTAACTTTCCAAAAGTCAATGACTTCTTATTGAGATAATTTTTTAAACAAAATATTTCTTAATCAAAAGAAAGTTTTATTTTTCTTTACATTTTTCATTGATTTAGACATAAATCCATCCATCATCTTCCGCTTATCTGGGGTCGGGTCGCGGGGGCAGTAGCCTAAGCAAAGAGACCCAGACCTCCCTCTCCCCGGCTACTTGGGCCAGCTCCTTGGGAGGAATCTCGAGGCGTTCCCAGGCCAGCTGGTAGACATAATCCCTCCAGCGAGTCCTGGGTCTTCCCCTGGGTCTCCTCCCGGTGGGACGTGCCAAGAACACCTCACCAGGGAGGCGTCCAGGAGGCATCCTGACCAGATGCCCGAGCCACCTCAACTGGCTCCTCTCAATGTGGAGGAGCAGCGGCTCTACTCTGAGCCCCCTCCGGATAACCGAGCTTCTCACCCTATCTCTAAGGGAGAGCCCAGCTACCCTACGGAGGAAACTAATTTCAGCCGCCTGTATCCGCGATCTCGTTCTTTCGGTCACCACCCAGCATTCGTGACCATAGATGAGGGTAGGAACGTAGATAAATTGAGAGCTTTGCTTTTTGGCTCAGCTCTCTCTTCACCACGACAGACCGGTACAGCGACTGCATAACTGCAGACGCCTTACCAATCCGTCTATCGATCTCCCGCTCCATTTTTCCCTTATTCGTGAACAAGTTCCCCAGATACCTAAACTCCCCTACTTGAGGAAGGACCTCATCCCCGACCCGGAGAAGGCACTCTACCCTCAAGACCATGGTCTCGGATTTGGAGGTGCTGATCCTCATCCCAGCCGCTTCACACTCGGCTGCGAACCGCTCCAGCGAGAGCTGTAGATCACGTTCAGATGTTGCCAACAAGACCACATCATCTGCGAAAAGCAGAGACGCGATCCTGAGGTCACCAAAACGGATCCCCTCAACACCTTGGCTGTCCCTAGAAATCCTGTCCATAACGTTATGCGACAAAGGTCAACCTGGCGTCGTCCAGCTCTCACTGGAAATGAGTCCGACTTACTGCCGGCAATGCGAAACAGACTCTGATACCGTTCATACAGGGACCTAACAGCCTGTATCAAAGGGCCTAGTACCCAATACTCCCGGAGTACCCCCCACAGGACACCCCGAGGGACACGGTCGAACGCCTTCTCCAAGTCCACAAAGCACATGTAGACCGGTTGGGCAAACTTCTAGTGTTCCACGGCCAGGACGAAAACCGCATTGTTCCTCCTGAATCCGAGGTTCGACTATCCGTCGGACCCTCCTCTCCAGAACCCCCGAATAGACCTTACCAAGGAGGCTCAGAAGTGTGATCCCCCTATAGTTGGAACACACTCTGTGGTCCCCCTTTTTAAAGAGGGGGACCACCACCCCAGTCTGCAAATCCAAGGGAACTGCCCCCGATGTCCACGCAATATTGCAGAGCCGCGTCAACCAACACAGCCCTACAACATCCAGAGCCTTGAGAAACTCCGGCCGAATCTCATCCACCCCCGGTGCCTTGCCACCAAGGAGCTTTTTAACAACCTCGGTGACTTCAGCACCAGAGATTGGAGAGCCCGTCCGAGAGTCCTCAGACTCTGCTTCCTAACAGGAAGGCGTGTCGGTGGGATTGAGGAGGTCTTCGAAGTACTCCATCCACCGACCCAAAACGTCCCGCGTTGAGGTCAGCAGCACACCGCCCCCACTGTAAACAGTGTTGGTGGCAGACCGCTTCCCCCCTCGAGACGCCGGATGGTGGACCAAAATCGGTTCGAAGCCATATGGAAGTCGTTCTACATGGTCTCTACAAACTCCTCCCACGCCCGAGTTTTTTCCTCAGCGACCATCCCAGCCGCACTCCGCTTGGCCTGCCGGTACCTATCAGCTGCTTCCGGAGTCCCACAGGCCAAAAAGGCCCTTTAGGACTCCTTCTTCAGCTTGACAGCATCCCTCACCGCTGGTGTCCACCAGCGGGTTCGAGGGTTGCCGCCGTGACAGGCACCGACTACCTTACGGCCACAACTACAGTCAGCCACTTCGACAATGGAGGCACGGAACACGGCCCATTCAGACTCAATGTCCCCCGCCTCCCCCGGGACCTGTTTGAAGTTCTGCCCGAGATGAGAGTTGAAACCCCTTTTGGCAGGAGACTCAGCCAGACGTTTCCAGCAGACCCTCACAACACGTTTGGGCCTGCCAGGTCTGTCCGGTGTCCTCCCCCACCACCGGAGCCAACTCATCACCAGGTAGTGGTCGGTGAATAGCTCCACCCATCTCTTCACCCGAGTGTCCCAAAACATGCGGCCGCAGGTCCGATGAAACGACAACCAGGTCGATCATCGAGCTGCGGCCTAGGGTGTCCTGGTGCCAAGTGCACACATGAACACCCTTATGCCTGAACATGGTGTTCGTTACGTACAATCCATGACGAGCACAGAAGTCCAACAACAAAACACAGCTCGGGTTCAGATCGGGGGGCCCATACCGCGCAACCACGCCTCTCCAGACATAAATCAATTGTGCTAATTAGTTAACCAATTGCAATTCGTAAACAGATGCAGCTTTCATTCCAGCATTAGTAATACAAGCCTTGGTCTTAAATGAGACGGAAGACCTGCCGCCGAAATGAGGTGTTAAAAACTGGGAAGAAGATGGGAGATCTTCCGCCAAACTGAGCTACTCTGAGCTACTACAACGTGGGGGAAGACTAAGGAAATGCAGCCACACGGAGCTCAAAGAGCGGGGTCCCTGCAGTGCTAGAGAGCCGGAGTCAGTGTGATCGAGCTGGAAGGCTTTAGACTTGGCATCACAGGAAGATATCAGGGTGCCAGGTAAGCAGTTAAATTTATTCTTTTAGCTTTAATTCATTTCTTTAATAACCCTTCAGAAGTATCTTGCTGAATTCTCTGAATGTCAGGTTCTCAGGAGATTTCACTCCTAGGGGAGCAGAATCTGGTTCAAACATGCATGGTTGAACTACTTTTTTTTAAATTTATTTTTTTATGTTTGAACAACTTTTTTTGTTTTTTTGTATGGTTGAACTACTTTTTTTGTATGGTTGAACTACTGCAGCCAAGTCCGTAACCTTCACACATAGGGGTTAACAGTTACTATGTGAGTGGTGGGCGTGTGCAAAAGTTCTAGAAGTTTTGGGCGTGGCCAAGTTAACAACAGCTCATGTAATATGTAATGAGCAGCAGGAAACTGCACAATCTGCAAGGGGCTGAAACAGAGGGTAATACAGGTTGGTAATATTTGTTTCCTACAAGTTATCTCCAGCAAACAACTTCAGAAACATGTTTTCTGGAACTCACAGACCTATTTTAAATAGTAAAAAATTGTCATAATTTGTCTCCTTTAAACCAGATTAACATCCAGATTCAACCAGAACTGTAACATCAGAATTCATTGTTTCTATCTAATTGAATTTTTATCCATTCATTGTTCAATTATGTTGGTTATTCATTTATTTTGATCAGTAGTATGTATTTATTACTAGCTTAGGTGATTAAATGTCTGTCTTATTTTTCTCCTTTTGTAAAACTTTTGTATTTTGGAAAGTCACTGGTTGTTTATTATTCTGCATACATGGTGGCAGGGTTTATATTCAACACAAGTCAAGAACAAACTCCTTGTTTAATCACCTCAGCCTCATCTGGGCAGGTGGTAACCTATGAGACTGATATATTTGGCTATTAAGAGAGATCCTGACTTGTCAGGTGGTACCCCATTTATAATTATTGTCCATAGATTATTAATCTTATTGATTGCCATAAGCAATCCTTTAACTATTCATAGCCAAACAGCTGCATTTCCTCTAAACACTTAGTAGAGCGGAGTAATTGGTCAAATAAATAAAAAAAATCCACTCCAAATTAGGCTGCTCAGAAAAACGTCTCGGCATATGAATATATTGTTACGTGAACTGATTAAAAGTGTATGTTCATCACAGTCCAGTATGTAAAATCTTCTTTATGTCAGAATAAAGGAAACACGGTTATGAGAAAACACTCATCCTTGCTGGCATTTCTGGCATTTTGTGTTTCTGACATATCCAGCTTTAAATAAATGGTAAGTCCAACATCCAGTGCACTCAGAGTTATTGAATGCTATTTTCTGCTTGCAGTACATTACTGCCAATGCTAACACAATTAAGGCCTCATTAGCATGTCTGGGATGACTTCCCTTGTCGTCCTGCCTTTCCAACAGACTTGGCTATGGAGTCTGTCAGCCGTCAGTCAAACTGATGTCTGCATTAGTGGATTATCATTCCCATCATCACTACATTCTGCTGACCACCAATCTATTCTCTATACTGAGTTTCCCACCAGCAGTTACAAATATTGAAACACTTAGATATGCCCAGGAAAAATGTAATACAAACCAATTAGTGGTTGAGCATATGGCAGATGGCACAAGTTGATAAAATTATTATTTAAAACATCTCTTAAAACTGTGAGCTTTTCAGCGAGATCTGTTAGTGAATAAAAACTCTGTTTTTACCTGCTTGTCCTTACATTGTTGTATTGTCTTGATTATTGTCTTATTGTAATTGCTTTCTTGTATTTTAATCATCAATTTGATTTATGCTGCGTTTCACTTTTAATCATGTGAAGCACCTTGAATTGCCTTGTGTTGAAAGTGTGCTATACAAATAAAAGTGCCTTGCCTTGCCTTACCTTTTTCTTTCAATAAATATATCGCTAAGATTTTAATGACTTTAAATTGACATCAGAAAAGTAACCCACAGATGCAAAGAAATGATGGTAAATTAGCTGACAAATCAAGTCACACATGTTTAATTTCTCCATTCATTACAGTATTTAACTGATTTGTCAAAATATTTAGCAAATGTTAAGCAAGGTTTTTTATGGTTTTTCTTCAGCAGTGGAGATCTGTGGAGTGTGTGTGCATTGAGTCCTTCCAGTTGAGTGCATTATTTGCTGTTTTCTTTTGAAATACTGTACCTACTATATTTACCTCTTCCCAAGGCTTTCTGTGAGTGCATCTTTGCAACTGGACAACTCTTTTGAGTTTTCTTTTGAGTTTTCTGTCAGAAATCTTGCACATGGCCCCTAACAGTGATACGTTTATAATAAAATTAGATTATTTCAATTTCTAGATCATAGTTCTAATGCAAAATTTACAAAAATAATTTGCAGCTGCACTCAAAAAGAAAACTTGCTGGGTGAACATAATAAAATTATGTAAATAATTTCCACCCAACTGATTTGGGTCGATTTAGCAATAAATAATTTTTTTGAGTGAACTAAATATAAAAATATTGGGTCAACTTAATACATTTGGGTTGCTATAAGGCTCAAAAATAAAAAGCAGGAGATGGGACTCAAACTTAGAAAAGGACCTCTGGTTTCTGTGCACCTGCACTAACCACTTGGCTACACAATAACTCAGAAAACTAGTATACAGTAACACATATGACTTCATTTTCAGTGTTAACTAAACATGATTATAATGTTTCAGCACAATTTCATCACTTTTTTCATGAAAAAATTGAAATTTAATCATTTAATGGTTTAAATTTTAATAATGGTTTAGAAGATGGTGGATTACTTTAAATTTAAGCTGAAGAATACAAACATTAGAGTTGCAAAAGGGGTCACCAAGATTAGAAAGTTTAGTATACCTGCCTCTTGTTAAATACTATAAATTTTTGCTTCAGTTTCCTTACCATTTTTACTGATAAGGTTTTTATGCCTATAGTTACCATTTAATATGTTCTTAAGTCCTGCTGTACAACTCTAACTTAAGATGTGATAAACTCTACCAAATAGAGTAAACTCTACTGCCGTAAACTCTACTAAATATGGTATTTTTGCTCTGATAATGTTGATCTGATATGATAATCTGATATGTTAATCTTGCTATAACTCCACCTCTTTTGTCTAATAAAATAACTCTGCATATCCCCAGAGTTGAGTCAAGCTCTGGGCTTGAACAGAGTACTGCCCTCTCCCCCTTTGCAAAGGTATCTAACAATTACCAAATCTGACTTAAATCCTTTATTAACAGGATATGGGGTTAAACATCGTGGGATGTCTTTTTTTTAAGGGATAAAGGATTCTTGAACAGCATTAATATAGTAGTAACGTAGGGTCTGTCCAGTTTATATTAAATGGATTCAGTCTTCCAGCATCTCTGGCTCGGATCATCGGCCACTTGATGACCCCAGATGTTCTGAGTGGTCACTGGAGTGCGCAAACTCAAATTGAAGTGGAAGAATTGTGCTTCATCTCTGACCCAGGACCTTTTCTTCAACTGCCTCCTCATCGGATATTGGACGGAAGAAGCCATCAAAAGTAGGTAAGTTCCAATATTCATAATTCCTGAAGGATCAAGTTAGCAGGTCATTTCTGAATTTATTTCTCCTGGAACTGCTTGTTTATTGTGTGTGTAATGTTAATTACTCATAAGCAAAAGCAGTGTGTTGTTTGCATAAGCTTGGGTACTTTGTAGCGTGGTGCTCTAGAGAGAAGCAGCTGCCACTCTGTGGTAGCCTCTTAGTTAGCCAAACTAGTTTAGACCACACGTCTTCTTTTGTCTTTCTTGGGACTTTGTTAAATTCAGTTTAATTATGCAGTTTAAAGATGGATCACTTCCTTCTATTGTGACCAGAAAAAGCCACAACTGCTAACCATTGGAGTGGACAGAGGGAAAGTCAATACTTTTTTGTTTGATTTGATGTTCAGTAAACAGATCATATGCACAAATGGTACTTGCTTTTTCTACAAGTCAAAAGTCCTACCTCCTGTTGGTTTCAGAGGAAAGTAACATCAAATTAATGCTTTGTATCTCTCTGACTTGTAAAGTGATTGTGGTACATCGACACTTTCTACAAGAGAGTATGACATGCATATTTCCGTTTGCCATTGACATGCACCATCTTTTACTCAACTGATTAGTTTTTTAAAACCAAAACAGAAAAAAATAATGAAGTGAAGTAGTGAAGAAGTGAAGAAGAGCAGGAATTTAGATATGGTAGGATGGAAAAAACCTAGAAAGGGGGAAACTTTAACACGATTATTTGGGGAATACACAAATTCATTCACAGTGTGATTTTATTATAATAAACACCTCTGTCCGGTGACTTTGAGCACCTTATTTTCCAGCTTTTAAGTAACAAAAATAAGAGCCAGACAGACCGTACAAGTGAGTAGGTTATTGGCATCCTTCAATCAGTCTAAAATAAATCTTTAGGATTTTACCTAAAACTCAGTAGGTGTGTTGAAATCGAACAATTCTCAGAAATCGATAGAGAGGTTTGCTTTTGAAATGGATAGCAGCGATTCTGTGCAATGTGTGGGTTTCTTTACTGCAAAACCTACTGTCACTTGTTTGTTATGTGGCTTATAATGAAAGGCCTTCTGATGTTGTACCGCTAACCACAGATGAGTGTTGGACGGCAGAGAAGTGGGAAAAACAAAACAAACAAAAACAACCAATAGAACAGAACAACATTAAGAAAACAGATCTAGGGAGAGGAGGATGAGAGGATGAGCTGCTGAGTTCTCGCGAGAACTGTGCATAGGTGAACATGGCGGTTATGCGGTAAAGTATACAAACAAACAACCAGGTAAAATAAGACAATCATTTTGAACCAAACGCAGCTTCTAAACTAACCATCAAGTTACTTTTTTTTTTTTTCTCCTCTAAACAACCTGGACAAGGAAACATTGGATTCGCTGGAGTGCTACCTAGACGAGTGCTTTGATAACATCGTTATGGGTAAGTCACGGAAACCTGCTTCGGATACAACAACGAGCACACCGTCGCAGAAGCGCACTCGTTCCGAGGCTAGCACATCCACCGACTCGCCAGATAGAAGCTACGGCGACATCCTGGACTCAATAGACAAGAAGCTAACCAGCCTGGACGCCCGTCTCGCGCTGGTGGAGGTTCTGCATAAAGAATTTCAGGCTCTGAGGGAATCGCTGGAGTTCAGCCAACAACAAGTAGCTTCGCTAGTTACAGAAAACCAAACACTAAAAGAAGACGTTAAGAAACTCACCGAGGGAATGAAGCAGCTGTCTGGAGAAAACAAAAGCTTCAAGGAGTCTATTCTAGACATCCAGGCCCGATCAATGAGGGACAATCTTGTTTTTTCGGGGATACCAGAGCAGGCTGAGGAAGATGCTGAAGTAGCCGTGCGAAAGTTCATTCAACACCAGCTGAAACTGCCAGACGACACGGTAAAAAGCATAACCTTCCATCGGGTTCACCGACTCGGAGGTAAGAAGCCCAACAACACCCGCCCGCGACCAATTGTTGCAAAATTTGAACATTTTAAACAAAAAGAACATGTCAAAGGACGCGGGAGAGAGCTACGGGGGACGAATTACAGCGTTAATGATCAGTTTCCGAAAGAAATCCTGGACAGAAGACGCGTGTTATTTCCAATTAGAAAAAAACATATTAGTGAGGGCAGTAGGGCTACGGTTAGTGTGGATAAACTGTATGTTAACGGTCAGCTGTTTAGGGACCCTCAGGTTACTCCTTGGCTTTATTAGTCATATTTAACAGAACCAAGACAGAATTAGCTTTATCAGACAACTATAGTTTAAAAAAAAGCACAGCTCAGCAGGCTGTTTTTGTTTGTTAATGTGGGTAGGGGCAGGGCTGTGCACTAGATTGCTTTTTCTTTTTTTTCTTCTTTTTTCTTTTTCTCTATTTTCTTTCTCACATTTGTACCACCAAATCTCTTTATCACCTTTTTTCCTTTTTCTCTCTCACACACACACAGACTTTTATCATGGCATATTCATGTTTTTCCATCATACTTTCATTCTGTACACACCTGTATGGTGCATTATTTGCCTCGCTTTATCTCTGCTTCTGGTTTTTTTCAATCTGGCAACCCCATGGACAAACCAAAATTACACCTATATTCATCCTTGGCGATAGTACATGTCTAAGGTTTATCTTAGCTCTATGAATCCTGTAAAATTTATAACATGGAATATTCGCGGCGCTAGCTGCAGAGATAAAACCATTAAGATTTTCAACCATCTTACAAGACTGAAGGCAGATGTCGTCTTACTACAGGAGACTCATAAATCAAGTTCAACAGCTAATGATTTAAAAACACCAGAGTATCCTAATATATTTTCTTCATGCTATAACTCTAGACAACGAGGAGTAGCAATATTAATAAATAGAAATACTAATTTTAAAGTAATAGACACAGCTACAGATCCAGAAGGTAGATTTATAATATTAAAACTATTTATAAATAACCAAAAGTTATGTATAGTTAGTATATATGGTCCAAATGTTGACGACCCCTCATTCTTTCATACTTTCTTCTCGGTTCTGGCTAATCACATGGATTGCTCACTTGTTCTTGGGGGAGATTTCAACTTTGGACTAAATGAAGAAATAGACAGGCTCAGTACAGCAGGGACTCAGCGCAGATGGCAATCCATAGATATAGTTAAACAGTACATGAGCGATTATGGACTCTGCGATGCATGGCGATCGCTTCATCCCAACGACAGAAAATACACTTTTTACTCAAACGTACATCATTCTTATTCTAGATTGGACTATTTGTTAGTCAGCAGCTCACTGTTGAATGACATTTCAGACACTGAGATACATCCTATAGTGATCAGCGATCACGCTCCTGTTTCTTTAAATTTAGCAAATAAAATTGCAACCCTTCAATATAAAAATTGGAGATTTAATACATCATTACTTAAGGATAAAGAATTTATTAAATATATTGAAAAAGAATGGGCTTCATACATGGAATTTAATGATCTCCCTGGTATGTCGCCATCCACTCTATGGGAAGCAGGGAAAGCTGTGATTAGAGGTAAAATAATTTCATTCTCATCAAATAAAAAGAGAACAGAAAATAAACATGTTCAGGAATTAGAAGAAACTATTAAATCATTAGAACCTTCCCTGGATAAAGAGAGCTTAAGTAAAATAAGGAAAGCAAAATTAGAGTTAAATGAAATTATTAATAAAAGGACGCAGTTCTTAATCCAAAGACTTAGAATAGAAAACTTTGAACATAGTAATAAATCAGGTAGCTTCTTAGCTAATCAGTTAAAAATAAATAAAGAAAAAACAACTATATCTGCAATCAAAGACAAAACTGGGAATATAATATATGACCCTGAAAAAATAAACAACACTTTCAAAGAATTTTATGAGACGTTATACACACCAGAGATAAACCCTTCAAATAATGATATTGTACAATTTCTGGATAAAATAACTCTTCCTAAACTTTCAGACAGTCAAGCAAAGGCCCTGGATTCACCGCTAACAGTGTCTGAACTCCAGGAGGCCCTCCAATCTATGCCTAATAATAAAGCTCCAGGTCCAGATGGATTTCCAGCAGAGTTCTATAAAGAATTCTGGAATATTCTGGCACCAACATTTTACAAAATGTTACAGGAAACAAAGGAAAATGGTCGAATACCACCAAACATGAATTCTGCCTACATCAATCTTCTATTAAAACCAGGAAAAGACCCTATGTCTCCTACCAGTTATCGTCCGATTTCTCTTATCAATGTGGATCTGAAAATAATTTGCAAAGCTCTTGCAAGAAGGATAGAGAAAATAACACCTCTAATAATCCACCCTGATCAAACAGGTTTTATAAAAGGTAGGCTCTCTTCCACAAATTCACGTAGATTAATAGATTTAATAGATTATTCCCACTGTAAAAACGTCCAAACCAATATATTATCTTTAGATGCAGAAAAAGCATTTGATAGAGTTAACTGGAAATTTTTATTTGCAGCCTTAAATAAATTCGGATTCAGTAATTCTTTTGTAAACTGGTTAAAAATATTATACAGCTCACCAACAGCATGTATTAGGACCAATAATCAAACATCATCAAGGTTCTTTCTTCAGAGAGGTACCAGGCAGGGATGTCCACTTTCTCCCTCCCTCTTTGCTATTTTTATTGAACCATTAGCAGCAGCAATCAGGCAAAATAATAATGTTAAAGGTATACAATGCAACAAAATAGAACATAAAATCAGTTTATACGCAGATGATGTACTACTTTTTCTACAGCATTCACAAACTTCCTTGTATCAGGTAATTGAGTTAATAAAATCTTACTCAAGAGTTTCAGACTATTCCATAAATTGGTTAAAATCTACAGTCCTTCCTATCAACTGTTCTTACCAGAGTCCTGTTGCTTTACAGCTCCGGTCGGGAAATATTACATATCTAGGTATCCATATCTCACCAAGACTGGCAGACTTATCTAAGCTAAACTACGTCCCACTTTTAAAAAAAGTGGAAGATGATCTGGCAAGATGGAAATCCCTTCCAATATCACTTATTGGAAGGGTAGCTACAATAAAAATGATGGTTTTGCCTAGAATCAATTATTTATTCTCAATGATCCCAAGCAAACCATCACCTGATTGGTTTAGATCTCTGGACTCTTCTGTTTCTAAATTCCTTTGGAAAGATAAACCCCCACGTATCAGCTTAAAAACACTACAGAAGTCCAAAGATAAAGGATGTCTAGACCTACCAAACTTTCGTCATTATTTCTTAGCCAACAGACTCCAATACACATCAAGATGGGTAAAACACAGTTATATCGATGAGTGCTGGGTAGATGTAGAACAGACACTATGCAATAAGATAAAACTTTCAGATCTACCTTTTGTTAGCTCAAATATAAAACAAAATGAATGTTTCAAAAGTATAAATATCAGCTCCTCTCTGACAGCTTGGTGGGAATTTCTTAAAATGACAAAGACCTCACTAGTCCCATGCAGGCGTACACCCATCTGGAATAACCCGGATATCTTACAAAAAAAATGCATGATTAACTTTCCAGGCTGGAGTTGTAAAGGAATTGAATACCTGGAGCATATATTTGATGGAACAGACTTTATCCCCTTTAATACATTGGTTACACAATTCGGAATTAACAAGAATAAATTCTTAGAATACCAACAAATTAAATCAATTATAAAAAATAAATTTAGGCTCAATACAGTTGATTTACAAATTCCAGGAAAAGTTTTAGACTTCCTTAATCTTAACCCTCCCAAACTGCTATCTAAAATATACAAAACATTAAATAGAATAGATGAATCAATAGCCCTTCCTATTTCAAAATGGGAGATGGACTTGTCCATCTCAATAGACCAAAACCTCTGGTCTCAAATTTCATTAA
>JAPXFQ010002918.1:0-26921 GCA_028564705.1 Apricaphanius iberus
CTACCAGAAAAGAGCAACCAGTCTTCCAAAATGTGATGGACAAGTTCTGAGAGAAATTTTAAACATATGTCTCAAAATCAATACACCTGATTCAAATGACTCCATTAAAATATGGCTCCACAAGATCGTTTTGTGTACATTAAACAATTTGAATAACCTGTGCTACAGCAGGAAAATCTCAAAAACATGAAAGCTGGTCAAGGACTGGATTTTGACACTTAGGGTCTGTTAACTTTGGCAACTGATCTAATTTCAAACTCTTCCATAATAGTTATTGCAGATAAATGCGCTACCGAGTCAGCTCGGTAACGTCGTTTCGAATGTCGTTAGTGTAAGGTTTTGCTACCTTCGATAGCTCAGCTGGTAGAGCGGAGGACTGTAGAGAGAAAATGTGGACATCCTTAGGTCGCTGGTTCAATTCCGGCTCGAAGGACAGACTGATTTTCAAACTTTTCAACAAACAATAAAATCGAAAGGATAAATCGCTGTTTATCATCAATCATCATGTGTGAAAATGTTGGCCCTTCTCTGCCATGATAAACCATCCTACACTAAACGCATCATTGTAAGACCTTTGTGTAGTTTGAATGCATGCCTTACCGTTAATTACAAATTTTGGGTAACTTGTATGAGTGAAGTAAAAGACTGAGATTCCTGAGGGAAGCAGACCTGGAAGGACTACAATTGGACAGGTGTCGACCATGGGAACAAATATATTGCTCAAAGCTTCCATGATTGTCACGAATTAAAGGTTTGCCTTTGTCAGGTGTACCAGTAACGATGGACTGACAAGAATGATGTGGCAGCAAATAGCCGTGATCGTATAGTGGTCAGTACTCTGTGTTGTGGTCGCAGCAACCTCGGTTCGAATCCGGGTCACGGCATTCCTTTTTACAGAATATGCAATTTGTAACTTTCTCATGAACCAATCCTTATTCATTCTACCAGAAAAGAGCAACCAGTCTTCCAAAATGTGATGGACAAGTTCTGAGAGAAATTTTAAACATATGTCTCAAAATCAATACACCTGATTCAAATGACTCCATTAAAATATAGCTCCACAAGATCGTTTTGTGTACATTAAACAATTTGAATCACCTGTGCTACAGCAGGAAAATCTCAAAAACATGAAAGCTGGTCAAGGACTGGATTTTGACACTTAGGGTCTGTTAACTTTGGCAACTGATCTAATTTCAAACTCTTCCATAATAGTTATTACAGATAAATGCGCTACCGAGTCAGCTCGGTAACGTCGTTTCAAATGTCGTTAGTGAAAGGTTTGGCTACCTTCGATAGCTCAGCTGGTAGAGCGGAGGACTGTAGAGAGAAAATGTGGACATCCTTAGGTCGCTGGTTCAATTCCGGCTCAAAGGAAAGACTGATTTTCAAACTTTTCAACAAACAATAATATCGAAAGGATAAATCGCTGTTTATCATCATGTGTGAAAATGTTTGCCCTTCTCTGCCATGATAAACCATCCTACACTAAACGCATCATTGTAAGACCTTTGTGTAGCTTGAATGCATGCCTTACCGTTAATTACAAATTTTGGGTAACTTGTATGAGTGAAGTAAAAGACTGAGATTCCTGAAGGAAGCAGACCTGGAAGGACTACAATTGGACAGGTGTCGACCATGGGAACAAATATATTGCTCAAAGCTTCCATGATTGTCACGAATTAAAGGTTTGCCTTTGTCAGGTGTACCAGTAACAATGGACTGACAAGAGTGATGTGGCAGCAAATAGCCGTGATCATATAGTGGTCAGTACTCTGTGTTGTGGTCGCAGCAACCTCGGTTCGAATCCGGGTCACGGCACTCCTTTTTACAGAATATGCAATTTGTAACTTTCTGATGAACCAATCCTTATTCATTCTACCAGAAAAGAGCAACCAATCTTCCAAAATGTGATTGACAAGTTCTGAGAGAAATTTTAAACATATGTCTCAAAATCAATACACCTGATTCAAATGACTCCATTAAAACATAGCTCCACAAGATCGTTTTGTGTACATTAAACAATTTGAATCACCTGTGCTACAGCAGGAAAATCTCAAAAACATGAAAGCTGGTCAAGGACTGGACTTGGACACTTAGGGGTCTGTTAACTTTGGCAACTAATCTCATTTCAAACTCTTACATAATAGTTATTTCAGATAAATGCGCTACCGAGTCAGCTCGGTAACGTCGTGTGGCATGTCGTTAGTGAAAGGTTTTGCTACCTTCGATAGCTAAGCTGGTAGAACGGAGGACTGTAGAGAGCAAATGTGGACATCCTTAGGTCGCTGTTTCAACTCCGGCTCGAAGGACAGACTGATTTTCAAACTTTTCTATCTTCAATAGCTTAAAGCTTTATTGTGTTGGGCATTTTAAAGTGTCAGCAAAGAGACATGTACAAATGGGGTTTTTAAGCCACTTTCTTCTATCTTTGACTAAATCATCTGTAATTATTCTCCCACAGAATCCTTAACGAAAGAGTAGGGATGGTTTCTATGGAGAATACAGAGAACAATCACAGTACCTCTCACACGCAAAGTGAGCGCTCTTCCATTTAAGCCAATTCCCTTTTGTCTACAGTTGGAGGATGTCAAGATTTTTTGCAAATACGTATGAGTTTTAAATACAAAAATGTTGTAGATACATTCTAACATGTTTTGTTTCCTTGAATTGTGTACTTATTCCAGTTGAAACCAATGACTTGTTTGAGATCCAGGCAGGGCAGAGACCACCTGTTGCCTTGATCACACTTCTTCAATATCCTTAGGTACTAGGCTCACGTCCAAGATAATTGAAATACATGCACTTAAAGGTGGACACAAAGCAGAGAATCTTAGCAGAGGATGGTTTTGATCCATCGACCTCTGGGTTATGGGCCCAGCTTTGCTGTTTGGTCAAATAGACATTGGGAATTTGTGAGTTTCTTTCATGTTTCTGTCTAGAAAAGCACATTAGAAAAACACGAGGAAAGATACACAGCAGGTTTTCAAAAGTGTTTATCTTGAGGTCACTGTGCTTTATAGTACTTGAAAAGACAACAGCGTGTAAAGATGTGAGAAAAGTTCCAGTGCTGTTTGACCTCAAAGTCTGCTAACAGGTAAGCACTACAATGAGCTCCTTCAGCCAACTATGGCAGTGGTGGGATTTGAACCCACGCCTCCATAGAAACTAGAGCCTGAATGCAGCACCTTAGACCTCTCGGCCACACTACAACAACTTTCCATAATGCTCATGCCCGGTCATCGCAGACTATTAAGGCCGGGTGTAAACTGCGATTTTGGAGCGTTTTTGAGCCGGTTTGTCACTCGTGTGACTTTTGTCTGGATCGTCACGACTTTTGGCTTAATTGTGCGTGTTGCATCGTGTAGTGTACATTGGGTAACGACAGGCAATTTACACCTACAAAAAAAAAAAACGATTCTTGACTTCAGACATTTTACTTGGTAAAATAAATCTCAAACGCATGATAACAAGAAAGGACACTGTAAATTAATCTTCCATCCATCCATCCATCATCTTCCACTTATCCGGGGTTGGGTCGCGGGGGCAGTAGCCTAAGCAAAGAGACCCAGAACACCCTCTCCCCGGCTACTTGGGCCAGCTCCTCGGGAGGAATCCCGAGGCGTTCCCAGGCCAGCTGGGAGACATAATCCCTCCAGCTAGTCCCTGGTCTTCCCCTGGGTCTCCTCCCGGTGGGACTTTCCCAGAACACCTCACCAGGGAGGCGTCCAGGAGGCATCCTGACCAGATGCCCGAGCCACCTGAACTGGCTCCTCTCGATGTGGAGGAGCAGCGGCTCTACTCTGAGCCCCCTTCGGATGACCAAGCTTCTCACCCTATCTCTAAGGGAGAGCCCAGCCACCCTACGGAGGAAACTCATTTCAGCCGCCTGTGTCCACGATCTCATTCTTTCGGTCACCACCCAGCGTTCGTGACCATAGATGAGGGTAGGAACGTAGATTGACTGGTAAATTGAGAGCTTTGCCTTTCAGCTCTCTCTTCACCAAGACAGACCGGTACAGCGCCCGCATAACTGCAGACACCTTACCAATCTGTCCATCGATCTCCCGCTCCATTTTTCCGTCATTCGTGAACAAGACCGCCAGATACCTAAACTCCCCCATTTGAGGAAGGACCTCATCCCGACCCGGAGAAGGCACTCTACCCTTTTCCGGCTCAAGACCATGGTCTCGGATTTGGAGGTGCTGATCCTCATTCCAGCCGCTTCACACTCGGCTGCGAACCGCTCCAACGAGAGCAGTAGATCACGTTCAGATGAAGCCAACAAGACCACATCATCTGCGAAAAGCAGAGACCCGATCCTGAGGTCACCAAAACGGATCGCCTCAACACCTTGGCTGTGCCTAGAAATCCTGTCCATAAACGTTATGAACAGGACTGGTGACAAAGGGCAACCTTGGCGGAGTCCAGCTCTCACTGGAAATGAGTCCGACTTACTGCCGGCAATGCAAACCAGACTCTGACACCGTTCAGACAGGGACCTAACAGCCCGTATCAAAGGGCCTGGTACCCCATACTCCCGGAGTACCCCCACAGGACACCCCGAGGGACATGGTTGAATGCCTTCTTCAAGTCCACAAAGCACATGTAGACCGGTTGGGCAAACTCTCACACACCCTCCAGGACTCTGTGGTCCCCCTTTTTAAAGAGGGGGACCACCACCCCGGTCTGCCAATCCAAGGGAACTGCCCCCGATGTCCACGCAATATTGCAGATCCGCGTCAACCAACACAGCCCTACAACATCCACAGCCTTGAGGAACTCCGGCCGTATCTCATCCACCCCCGGTGCCTTGCCACCAAGGAGCTTTTTAACAACCTTGGTGACTTCAGCACCAGAGATTGGAGAGCCCGTCCCAGAGTCCCCAGACCCTGCTTCCAAACAGGAAGGCGTGTAGGTGGGATTGAGGTCTTCGAAGTATTCCACCCACCAACCCAAAATGTCCCGCGTTGAGGTAAGCAGCACACCGCCCCCACTGTAAACAGTGTTGGTGGCAGACCACAATCGCTTCGAAGCCATACGGAAGTCGTTCTCCATGGTCTCTCCAAACTCCTCCCATGCCCGAGTTTTTGCCTCAGAGACCATCTGCACTCCACATGGCCTGCCGGTACCTATCAGCTTCTTCCGGAGTCCCACAGGCCAAAGAGGCCCGATAGGACTCCTTCTTCAGCTTGACAGCATCCCTCACCGCTGGTGTCCACCAGCGGGTTCGAGGGTTGCCGCCGTGACAGGCACCGACTACCTTATGGCCACAACTACGGTCAGCCGCTTCGACAATGGAGGCACGGAACATCGCCCATTCGGACTTAATGTCCTCCGCCTCCCCCGGGACGTGTTTGAAGTTCTGCCGGAGGTGAGAGTTGAAACCCCTTCTCGCAGGAGCCTCCACCAGACGTTCCCAGCAGACCCTCACAACACGTTTGGGCCTGCCAGGTCTGTCCGGCGTCCTCCCCCACCACCGGAGCCGACTCACCACCAGGTAGTGGTCGGTGGATAGCTCCGCCCCTCTCTTCACCCGAGTGTCCAAAACATGCGGCCGCAGGTCCGATGAAACGACAACCAGGTCGATCATCAAGCTGCGGCCTAGGGTGTCCTGGTGCCAAGTGCACACATGAGCACCCTTATGGTTTAACATGGTGTTCGTTATGGACAATCCATGACGAGCACAGAAGTCCAACAATAAAATACTGCTCGGGTTCAGATCGGAGGGGCCATACCGCCCAACCACGCCTCTCCAGGTCTCACTGTCATTGCTCACGTGAGCGTTGAAATCCCCCAGCAGAATGAGGGAGTCCCCAGAAGGAGCACTCTCCAGCACTCCCTCCAAGGACTCCAAGAAGGGTGGGTAATCTGAGCTACTGTTCGGTGCATAAGCACAAACAATAGTCAGAACCCGTCCCCCCACCCGTAGGCGGAGGGAGGCTACCCTCTCATTCACCGGAGTAAACCCCAACGTATAGGCGCCGAGATGGGGGGCAACAAGTATGCCCACCCCAGCTCGCCGCCTCTCACCGGGGGCAACGCCAGAGTGGAAGAGATTCCAACCCCTCTCGAGGAGACGGGTTCCAGAGCCAGAGCCATGCGTCGAGGCAAGGCCGACGATGTCCAGTCGGAACCTCTCAACCTCGCACACCAGCTCCGGCTCCTTTCCCACCAGAGAGGTGCCATTCCACGTCCCAAGAGCCAGCTTCTGCAGCTGAGGATCGGACCGCCAAGGTCCCCGCCTTCGGCCACCGCCCATCTTGCACTGCACCCGACCCCTATGGCCCCTCCCACAGGTGGTGAGCTCATGGGAAGGGGGGCCCATGTTTCCCTCTCGGGCTAAGCCCGGCCAGGCCCCGTAGGTAAAGGCCCGGCCACCAGGCGCTCGCCAACGTGCCCCACCTCCAGGCTTGGCTCCAGAGTCGGGCCCCGGTGACCCGCGTCACTTGGTCCAACGCTGTCATTCATCATAGGGGTCTTGGGGCTGCACTTTGTCTGATCCCTCACCTAGGACCAGTTTGCCATGGGTGACCCTACCTGGGGCATAAAGCCTCAAACAACATAGCTACTAGGATCATTGGGACACTCAAACCCCTCCACCGCGGTAAGGTGGTAGCCCAAGGAGGGGTGGTGGAGAATACAGGCACCGATCCCGCTACCGCTCACAAATGAAACATCTTTTTAATGTTTAATAAAAATGGTACTAATAACACCAAGGTAATGGGTTCAAGCCCGATACAGGCCACCACATAAGATCAAATCATTCCCACAAAAGGCTATGTAAGCAAGTTCAAGTTTGAAAATAACACTAATGTCCATTTTATATGCTCTCTTGCATCTCACTCATCAATCAAAACATCTTTTTAATTACTTTATATGATTAACAAATTATACATCTTACATGCCCAGAAAGTGTAACTATTAAGACCATGTTGCGTATAACACACCCCACCAAAATGGCCAGTGCTACAACCCAGTATTTGAATAGTATAAGAAAAACATCTTCTAGAAGGGTGACATTTCAAACTTTACAAGATGAATTTACATTTTCCTTTCTTGTTATCATGCTCTTGAGAGTAATGTTACCAAGTAAAATGTCTGAAGTCAGAATTGTTTTTTAATTTGTGTTGTTTTTTTTGTTTTTTTCATAAGGAAATCCTTTTTAATATTGCAAGGCCTTTTAGCTCAGCTGGCCAGAGAATGGTGCTAATGATCTGATTTTCAACCTGAGAGTTGTACTTTATCGAGTAAAATAGATAGACCAAGGTCGCTAGAAATAATATAAGCTTGTTGTTGTAAGATTGAGACAGGTCAGTATTTAACATTCTACTGTGATGCGTTACTGTCCTGCCGTATGATAAATTCAAATCACATTAAAAGCTCCAAACTTTTAAAGGAATCTCTCTCATTTTATTAAGGGTCTGAAATCTGACTACACTCTTGGCGCCCAAACCAGCTTCCAATAGCAGATCGGATTCCAATGTTGAACCAAGTCGTCTGGACGTCCTGGGAACAAGTGACCAGCCCGTGACCTCCCATCTTCGGAGAAGCAAGGGTTTGGTCCTCCTTGGGCCTCCGTACGCTGTCTGGAAGGACCCAGCGTCCGGTGAGAGAGATTTCCTCTTTTATAATTACATTTTTAGTAATTTGGCGAAGTGTAAACATTTCACAGTGTTATGGTTTCTGTAAACACAGTGCTGTGCTGTCTTTCAATATAATTTCACTCTAAAAGATTTAACTGACAAGAGTTTTTGCTGGGTTTCATTCTCATTTCATAATGGGATCAGCAAAATACAGTCTTTTGGCTCCCAACAGTCTGTCTATCAATGCGAGATAAGTATGGGAAAGAATGTTTAGAATTTGTTCACTTTTGGATTTCTAAATGGGATTTCCCGATCGGGCGTAGTCATTGCAGAAATTGAGATTGATCTCAGAGGGGGAGAAATTACAATCCAAGGCTTTCTTGCGAGGAGCTTCGTATAAACAGATTGAAAAACAAAAACGTATCCTGAGGGTGTGGAAACAGGAAGGGATTTGCTGTGAGTGGAAAGCCAGCTTAAAGAAGTTGGGCGGTGGTCTAGGTATTTCTGGTGATATTTCTGGACGCTGCGATAATACGTCGCTGGAACCCAAGCGCAAAAACAATATGAATAATTATTTTAAAAATCCTACACACACAGACACTCAGCTGTCAGCTCCACTCTTACACACTCCACATACAGACGTAAAACCTCCTCTTCCTGACGCTAAACAACCCTGTAGATTTACAAAAGATATACAAGGCCCCCCCGCCATATGTTTCTGCCAAACAGTTATTGTCAGATTTGCAGGCGTTAAGGTTAACCAATTCTGACCACGACCTAGACTCCGCTCCTGGTGTAGGCGATGGCAACACCAGAACAGACAGGAGCAGCAGCCTATCCCGAAAGAGCAGAGGTGGGCCCCAGTGATAAGCAGCCGAGTCAGCCAATGGTATGTGCAGAGACCCCGGCGAAAGCAGAGCTTCAGAGGACAAAGAAGCAGGAAACTGAAGACGATCTAGGGAGCCCTGCTCTGCAGAGAGCTATACACCACTTTGAATGTCTGAAGCAGCTGTTGGATAAATCGGAAACAAGAAAAAGCAGAGTCTGCAAAGAGAGAGGAACTACCAGAAGAGGCTGCCAAACCGACCTATCGCAACAGCGTGTGACAAAACCGCCCCAGCAGCCATCTTCCCCGCCTGCGACCAGGACTAGACAAGCCACCGCGTGCAAAGCTGTAAGGTAAAAGACACTGAAAATGGTGATAATGATGTTGTTCCGATTCTTCCCATGGTTGAAGTGGCAGGAGCGAGTGGGACGCTTGTTTACCGCGTTTGGAGCGATATGAACTGGGACGAGGCGGTCGTGGGCCTGCCGGCAATCATGAACGGACGAGACTTCGCGGCAGAATTCGAAGATATTTGTTTGTCCTTAAACCCACCGGTGCAGAGATTTGTTCGGATTCTGAAACGCAAACTTAAAGCCGCCAACGCTGCGAAGCTGAGAGACAGTTTGCCCACAGCAGGCCTGCGTGCGAAGATTGTGCCTCGCGAAAACAGAGCCGAGCCAGAGGTAAGCCCTGAGTATTTTGCTGCTATAACTAAGCTCTGTAAGGCAAGGCCATTGAAAAATAATTTCCAACAAGGCCGATCTTGACTAAGTTGCACTCCGTGAAACAAAAACACGGAGAAGATGCAGATGATTTTCTTCAGATTAGAAGAAGCTTTCGAGTAGTTCAGTGGACTTCAGAAACTGGAAAAAGATAACTTCGTAGGTTCTGCCTATGAATCAATGCTTTGTGACAAGATTATTGGTGCTTTGCTGCCAGAACTTTGTGCTGAGGTGATGGACAAATACATTGGTTTGGATATTGGAATGAATTATGCTGATCTGCGCACGGGTATGTGTTTCACTGTGAGAGTCAATTGAACAGAAAACAAAGCGAGCTGCTATCTAAGAGAGAAACAGACTTGCACCAAGCAGCGTTAACAAGGTATTCTGCAGTTGCAAATGATAGCAGAGGTGGACTGCCCCAATGTCAGCGTAGAGGCCCTCGTGAATACCGGAGAGGAGGAGACAACAGGAGAACACAAACTGATGTCACCGCCAGTTTTTCCCAGACTGACGCAACGACAATAACAGAGAATCAGGTGATGACGACTGATGTTTTTCCTGTGGGGTGCGTGGCCATTGGAATGACCAATGTACCAGAAGCCGGGGTCGTGGCCCATGCAGAGGATGTGAACAAGCTGACTGATCAGGGGGAGGACCTCCAGTTCAGAGCAGGAAGGAGAATTCTCCGTTTCGCCAGCACATGGATTTGGAGGTCTGACGCACACACAAACACAACCAGACACACATGTTCACTTTGAAAGTGATATTCAATCAGATTTTTGTGATGCGTCACATTTTGAAAGTGATAATCCTTCTGAACTGTATGATTATACACATTGTTAGAGTGACAATCAGTCTGATTTTAGTGATCAAACACCTAGTGAAAGTGACAATCAGTCAGATTTTTTGGTGATGTTTAATGATGAAAATGTTTCTTGTAATTGACAACCTGTTGATGATGGAAAAGTTGTTTTTGTGAAAAAGACCAGAAATAAAGGGGAAGAGTGGCGTTTTGTGCAGGATTTGAAGCGGGTAAATGCTGCTGTTACACCTAGAGCATCTGTTTTCCCAAATCCATACACTATTTTGTCTCAGGTTCCACCTTCAGCGACTCATTTTTCAGTTGTTGATCTGAGTAATGCGTTCTTCAGTGTACCAGTAGACAAAGAGAGTCAGTTTTGGTTTGCTTTTGAGTTTGAGGAAAATGTGTATTCCTTCAGTAGACTTCCACAGGGCTATGTGGAATCACCTACCATTTTTAACATGGCGTTGAAAGAGAGCTTGGATGGGCTGGAGCTGTCTCCTGGCTCCACCTTAATCAGTTACGTCGACTGCCTTCTAATTTGTTTACGGTCAAAAGAACAGTGTGAGGAGGATACTGTTAAATTGCTGAAGCATTTGCATGCTGATGGACACAAAGCTAGCTTTTCAAAGCTGCAGTTTTTAAAATCAGAGGTTACCTTTCTCTGTCATGTCATTTCTAAAGGTTCAAATTCCCTCTTTTACAAGAGAGTTGCTGCCATTCAACAAATCCCTAGACCAGTCACTAAGAAACAGACGATGTCTTTCTTAGGTTTGACGTCGTATTGTCAGAACTTCATAATCGACTATGTGATTTTGGAGAAGCAAATTTCTGAGTCGATTCATGGCAGAGATATGATGGCTTCTGATGCCATCCAGTGGACTCGTGAGAAATTGCAATCATTTGAGGAGCTGAAAACAGTTCTGCAGTGCCCTCCTGTTCTAGCTTGACAGATGCAGACATTTTTTTTTCCAGATGGTTGATGAAAAGAATGGTTGCATGACGTCTGTTCTTCAAGATCATTGTGGTTTGAAACGACCTTTGGCTTATTACTCTGCAAAAAACTTGATCCAGTTGCGGCCGGTCTTCCTGGCTGCCTTAGTGCTGTAGCAGCAGCAGAAAAAGCAGTTTTGGCTTCGAGAGACATTGTGATGTATTGCCCACTAGCTGTGTTTGTACCCCACAATGTTGCCATCATTTTGTTAGAGCAGAGGACTTAACACTTGTCGGTGGCTAGATGGCTCAGATACACTTCTTTTTTGTTGGATTTGCCTCACATAACTTTTAAGAGGTGCAATGTTCTTAATCCTGCCAGCTTGCTGCCCACTGAGGATGAACCCCTTGATTGTCAAACAGAATTAGAGGTACTGTGTACACCCCTTCCAGATTTGACTGACAAGCCCTTGCAGAATCCAGACATGGTTTTATATGTGGATGGATCATCTTTCAGAGACTCACTGGGGAAAAATAGAGTGGGCTATTCTGTTTGCTCTGATCATTTTACTTTGTCTGCGGGAAGCCTTTAATCTCATTTCTCTGCGCAGACCGCAGAACTGGCTGCATTGACGAAGGCCTCTTAGCTGGCTAAAGATAAAGCAGCTACCATATACAGTGACAGCAGCTATGCATTGGGCGTGACTCACCATTTTGGAGCTCTGTAGAGAAACAGACGGTTCTTGAAGTCTGCTGGTAAGCCAATTTTGAATGCATCACAGGTTACTGACTTCCTTGATGCCATTTTGCTGCCATCCAAAATTGCAGTGGTGAATTATGCTGCACACGCGGGGTCCAGCTTATTTTCTGCTGAAAATAAGCTGTGTCTGCCTAAACATTTTTTCTCAGATTTTGCAAAACTCAGTCATAGGCTGGATCATTGTTACAAATCTGGAATGTTTGATCTTGTTGCTACACATTGGTTCACAAAACGTTTCACATCTTTTGCTGAGAAATATTCTAATTCTTGTATGGTTTGTGCTATGTACAACGCGGGTCGCATAGTGTCCACTCAACCTGCTGGTCATCCGACTCCATGGATACCTTTTGAACATCTGATGATGGACTACATCAAACTTCAACCTGCTGAAGTTAAAAAATATTGTTTGGTGATCGTTGACATGTTTTCAAAATGGACAGAAGAATTCCCCTCAAAACATGCTGACACTGCTGCGGTAGTGAAAGCTTTGATGGGAGACGTTTTTCCAAGATGGGGAATCCCGCACAGGATTTCCATTGAGAATGGCAGACATTTTGTTGGCAAGGCTCTTGAAGATATTGGTGAGTTCTTGGGGGTGAGATTATCCACACATTGTGCCTACCACCCGCAGTTGGGTGGGCTGTAGAACGAGAACATGGCACGCTTAAAGCCAAGCTTACTAACTGTTGTGAGGAAACAGGACTGTCTTGGGTCAAAGCTTTGCCTTTGTTTTACATGTAGATGAGAAAAAGAGCTAAAAATAACCTGAGTCCATTTGAGGTACTTTTTGGTAGACCTCCTGCAGTGGGGTGTAGTCAGATTTTTGAGACTCTTAATAAATGAGAGAGATTCCTTTAAACGTTTGGAGGTTTTAATATGATTTGAATTGATCGTACAGGAGGACAGCAACACATCACAGTAAATGTGGAATACTGACCTGTCTCGGTCTTACAACAAAAAGCTTATATTATTACAAGCAATCTTGGTCTATCTATTCTACTCGTTAAAGTACAACTCTCAAGATTAAAATCAGAGACTTTGCGGCGCCTTTCTCTTAGATTAGAAAGCTGAGAACTTTGTGTATCTTTAAGGATGCCCGGTTGAAGAACCATCTCCATGTTAACACAGCATAGGGACTATCATTATCAAAACTCTCTGAACATGTCTTGGGTAAAGACATCACTTAATAAGTCATTCAAACTGATACTACAACATTAAGTAAACCAGGTCACAGTTGATTACAAAGTACAGAAGGTACACAACATTAAATTCTTTCCACCACAGTCCCCCCTTTTTATCTAATCTCAAAGACAAATCAAAATATAAAGGAGAATCAATAATCAATAAACAATAACAATCAGTAACTAACCTAAGAGACAGGCAGTATTCCAAAAATGAAGACAATAAAACAGTGGTCCAAATGTTCTAAATCAGTATATGTCACATTGAATCATTTCTAACAGAATCATCTAATCTAAGCATCCATCTTAATGACGTTATCTGAACTCGAACAACATCTCAAACAAAAAATCCTGCTGGTGGCCTAAGATAAGAAACCTCCATCCTAGGGTCGTGTCACTTGTTTCTCTTCACGACTCGGCAGGCAAAAAGTTTGAGACGGCCCCTAGCCCCAATAGGTGGCCCTCTTGTTCAGTTTCTCATTAGTCAGGATGTATGAACGCAACAGCAAAGAAAGAAAAAGGGGCACAATGTTAGGCAGTATCAATCAGGTACACACTAAATAGATCTAATCTCTCAACACAACTCGGAGTGTGTACTCTTCCCTTATATGAGTCGGGCATCCACAGCTTGAACCTCAAAATCAAGATCATCATTCACTCTTTGCTCAGCACCACATTGACCCTTTAAAGGGCTTAAACCCACTTGCAAAGCCGCATCGCCCTACAGACCTCTGTGAGGATGCTATGATTTCTTACTGTCAAAATCTCTCTAAGACTCTTGCACAGGAGCACCAACAGGTGAAGGATGCCCTGTCAAAAGTGTTT
Organism: Apricaphanius iberus; assembly: GCA_028564705.1. Lineage (NCBI taxonomy): Eukaryota > Metazoa > Chordata > Actinopteri > Cyprinodontiformes > Aphaniidae > Apricaphanius > Apricaphanius iberus. Next base: position 13,636 of record JAPXFQ010002918.1, read on the forward strand.
GCGGGACCACTTCATCTAAACAGACCTGGAGACTGGGTTCTGATTAAAGATCTCAGGAGACGACACTGGAAACGCTGGCAAGGACCGTTGCAGGTGTTGCTTGTAACCTACACTGCTGTGAAAGTCACTGAGAGAGCCACTTGGGTGCATGCCAGTCATTGCAAGAGAGTGATAGGGACCGATTCTGGACAAGCTTACAACTGCTGAAGCAGAAAATCTGAGAGAAGTAGACTCTGAAACACACACGTGACTTTTATAACTGTGCTTCATCTAATCATCACATGTGAAGAAATGGAGAAGATGACACATTCTTCAAAGCTCTGAGGCTTCAGAGCAAAAAAGACTGATTCAAAGACTGTTCAAACAGGTGCCATTAATACAGGTAGCGAGTGGAGGACAGAAGAGATTATTAAAGAAGAAGTTACAGGTCTGCGAGAGCCAGAGATCTTCCTTGTTTGAAGTGACCAAATACTTATTTCCACCATAATTTACAAATAAATTCTTTAAAAATCCTACAATGTGAATTCCTAGATTTTATTTTTCAAATTCTGTCTCTCACAGTTGAAGTGTACCTATGATGAAAATTACTGACCTCTATCATTATTTTAAGTGGGAGGACTTGCACAATCGGTGGCTGACTAAATACTTTTTGCCCCACTGTATTTAGCCAACCCTCTGATCAAGATGTTCAGTTGTCCAAGGAGAAAGAAAGAAAAACTCAAGCAGCGCACAGCAGGATCCGGCCGGCCGGTCCCGTTCGCAATTATGATCCACAGCAGCAGCAGGTGCCATGCTCTTCGTCACGTTCTTCCTCTGGGAGAAAGGTATGTGATCGGGTAGTAGGGTGGTCATAACAACACCAATCCAGAAGAAGCAGGAATGTAAAAATCCGTGGAAATAGTAACAGACACGGTAGAAAAAAAGCAAGAGAAATCGGACTGCTGATAAGCTGGTAAACAGCTATAAAGTTCACTTTCCCGCTGCAAATGACAATGATGATGATGGGGAGTTATGAGGAACCAACGAAAACTATCACCTTGACTCAACCATCCCCCCCACATCATCATCATCTTCAGAAGAAGAAGGTGTAAAGGACTGGCGTGAAAAAAAGATTATTGTAAATGAATCCAAATTGGGAAACCAATTTCTTCAAAGGTCATCATTGATACTGGGGCACATAGGAAGGTGAATTGGATTTGTCTTGGGGGCCATTCAGGGGCTTGGACATCTTCACCTGATATTAGAGGAATGCCTGAGGTGAATCTCCTTTCTTCGGCGGCTGTTCTGTTCAAGGGTGGAACATTCACGGAACTTTCAGACTGGTGCACACCCATTGGTGTCCAAATGATTGGACAAACTACTTTTTATGCAATCCAGAGCACATATTTACACCCTGCTATGGAGCACTTGTATGAAGACCGAAGAAGAGAAATCTTGGCAAGGGTTTATTTGGAACAGGAGGATGGGAAGCTCCCACACTTGGCGGGTGATGGCCAATGTGACTCACCAGGTTTTAATGCAAAGTACTGTCACTACACGTTTATGTTAGATGATACAAATGAGATACTACATACAGAACTGGTGCAAGTAAGTTATTCTGAAATTGATGCATAACAATAATGAAAAATGATGCTATGTTGAAAACATTGATAGCATCTAACTCATCAGACTAGATTCTTTAATAAACAGAGGCTGCTAGCTCTGGGGCCATGGAGCCACTGGGTTTTAAAAGGGGAATGACAGAGCTTTTGGAATGTCAAGGCCCATGTCAAGAATTGGGCCTTGACATGGAGGTGATGACCACAGACCACTCTGTGTCAATACGAAAAGTTTGATATCTGGCACACAGCAAAATGTATTTTGTTTTTTTCCATTTTTGTATATGTTGAATATACACAATGCATAAAAAATGTGAAATTTTGATTTCTAATTAAAATTATGCTGCATTTATGATTACAGGCTTCCGGAATAAAATGCTGAAAAAGGGGAAAAAAGGACAATGCAAATCTTCTTGCATGGTCCAGGTCAGTGTTGGTTTGAAATGGTGCAGAAGTTCTATTACTTTAAAAGGTTTGAAATGACTAATTTCAATGTCATTCACAGGTCTGTCGTAAACCACATGTGGTATTCATGTGCCACGAGTAAAGGGAACATAGAGGTAAGGTATTATAAGCTGTAATTCAATGTATTTGTAAAGTGTTTCTGTTTTAGTGTCAGTATTATTTCAAATCTTTTTTTTTTCACACAGGCACTGAAAAACCGGTGGAAAGCCATTACATTACCAGCGTCAGGCGTTTTCAAACCATGGTTTTCATGGAATGAGGGAGAGGTCCCACCTTGCCATCCTCGACCATAATTAAAGCATTATAAAAAGGAAACAAGCCACCACAGCGACAAGTTTGTTACCATGTATCCTCTTCGAATAGTACAATAACCAAAACTATAATTTGAACAGTTAACTGAATTATCATTTTATTTCCTAAAAACAATTACATATATATATATATATATATATATATATATATATTCATTGGGGAGAGAACTCTACTGCAATAAAATCTTTATTCAGATTTTTTTTCGTTCTTCTGGTTTCATTATATTCCTTTTCATTTATAGAAGAAGTACGGTTCAATCAAGACTACTTCAAGAAATCCAAGCAATGGATATTGAAAAAAATCTTCATGGCAAACACAACACATTTTGTTGGAGATCTCATCAAGAGAGTACTTGAGTACGCTTCTCAGACCTCTTCACATTGCACCCAATTCAAATTCAATCTGTATCACTACTGTTCTGGGACAATACCATCTTATTCCTTTTGATATTCTGTAAGTAATAGACGTATATATATAAGTTTGTGGGTTTAGTTTTTGTGATGTTCTTTAAATGTCTTGTTTACTCATGACAAAATTTTTATATTTGTGACTAAAAAACGTATTCAATTATTTTTGTTTACACTGAAGATCATCATTCTAAACTTGGGAGTGAATTGACTTAGAACAAAAAATTTGCAATTTAGAGTGCCACAATATGACTGAAAAACACTGATTTTGCTATCTGTTGTCATAAGGCAACAGTTGTTTAGTAGTTCCACTGATGAAATGTAGATCATCCAATAACCAAAATACTATCAAACATAAATTTCGAGCACCACTCTTAGGACAACAGCAACTTGACTGTTATTGAATTTATCGAAAACTTTTTAACAACAAAAATGAACACATGTTATAGTTCTTTCTGAGCGTCCTCAACTTCTTGGTGCCCGCAGTACTGGCCATCTGGAGCTGGATATTTTTGACAAATTTCCTGCACGACACAAACGGGTAGAACGAGACAACGTCCTCTACCCAATCTCTCGCCTTGCAGGACACATTCGAGGAAGTGTCGGTAGGCAGTTAGACTGCATTGTCTACAAGACATTGAGTACATAGTTAGTGATGTATGCATTTACATGCCACATTAGTAAACAATGCCACAGTAAACTGTATTAAAAAAGGTAATGCACAAACAGTTGACGTAACATATTAATTGGGAATGATTTTGTGATAATGCCAAAGAGATAGCATACATTTCACAAAATGAATAATAAATAAAGTATTGTCCACAGATTTGAAAGCAATGTGTGGCGGTCGGCCGGCCTGGGGCAGAGGTAGGTAGGGTAGAGGACATCTTCCACAGGTGATCCACAAAGACATGCTGTGTGTATTTGTGTGATAGAGGAGAGACGAAGAAAGAGTAGGAAAAAGAAATTCAGCTGAAGGAATATGCTGCTTGTTTTAAATAGCGTAAAAAAGAAAAAACAAACGCAATAAGTCACGGTACATTTTATTTTTTTGGTCTGTGTTTACTCTGTGGCAATCAAATACATATATGTGTATGGGAAACACTGAATAAAATGGAAATGCTCACTTTACAGTCAGACATCCATTTGTCCCTGCAGGCTACGGCTGTTGTTTTCAGTTTATCATTGGTATTCTGAAATATGTTTCCAGGACGCCTCTGTCCATATGCAGTGCAAAACTAGGATGGTTCACAACACAAACATGCTCGTCCTTGTCTGCTTCAGACATTTCTTCCAGGAGAAATTGGCATTGTTCAAATTCTTTGCAGCAGACGGACTCTAGCTCTGTGTTCATAGGCGCACAGTGAGAGCATCGGCACCACCAGTCCGCACCTACTCGACCAAGCCCGGGCTCTTCAGTCAGGTCTGCTGCTTCTGCTGCAGCCGCCGCCTCCTGTTCCTCCATCAGTCTCAGCTGCTCTTCGCTATTCGGTATTTCATTTAAATATGATCAAAAGTACAATGTTGTCACTACAAATAATGTGCTGTACAGCTGCAGTCTGTACTACAAATCATCACAATGTAAGAAAAATGTATTGGTACAGACCTCAACAAAGTTTACATGAAATATATTTATAGCTATATTTATATTTTTGAAATAAAAACTGCAATGCAAAATGTTAATCCCAATAATTTGATAATTAAACTTCATTTTCAATACTGGTCTTGCAATGTCCGTTTTAGTTCAGGTATTTTTTTAACCGTATAATTCAGCCGTAGCTGAAGAAGTCTGACGTCACTGCAGAAACGGAGGCAGAGTTCCTCAGAGTTCTTTTCACGGCGTCACAATGCTTCTGAACCCACAAAGAGCAGTAAGAGGTGAGCATGTTGTTATCAACATATTTTGGCATATGGGGAAAAAATACTGTAGCTTTTTAAGATACTTGTGTCTGTTGTATCAACTGGGGTGCGTGCAGTGCAGTGTGTGTGTATGCGTGTCTCCTTCCTGTGCAGGGTGACTGGCAGGTGTGGTTCTAGCTGATCCTCATCATTAGCAATTAGGAGCAGTACTTAGAGCAGGGAATTTTCTGAGGCAGATGCCAGATGGTTTCCTCACTACATGGGTAAACAGGCCTCCTGTAGACTGAGGTTTACAGCTAAAGAATAAGTAAGACTTGCCTTGTCCTTTGTCACTCTTGGCAGTTTGTTTATCCTTCCAAGTCCGGTCTCCAAGATCTCTGGATTTATCCACGTCGCCTTCCTGGATCCTTTGACTGGGTCTGCCAGCCAGCCTGCTCCTTCACTCTGCTCGCCCTGGGTCTCCATTGATCATCACCTGCCTGTCCACCCTCCAGCTGTTCCAATTGTCTAACCCCCTGGAAGTCACAGAGGCACAGGGTTACTTCCTGTTCACACTGCCTAACTCACCCTGGTGGAGCCATTACCCCTTTGCTGAGGACCTACTCCAACTCCACAGTAAGAACATTCCTCACCCTTCTGCAATAATACCACTGCTGGAGAAACAGCATCATTAATTACTTACCTTTCTCCAAAGCACAGAGACAGACCAGAATCACCCAGGCCACATTCCCTCCAGTCTCCAGTCATTTAAGCTTAAAAATAAACATCTAACTGTCTCTTGCGTGTCTGTAATTGTTGCTGCTCCAGAGCCCTGCTACCAAAACAATATGACAGTATATGTGGTATGTTTGCTTTTACATGACCATTATGCTCTCCATCAATGACACCCCAAGAATTACTATCAACCAAAGCCTTAGTCGGCCTCGTGAGAAGTCTATGAGAGCAGAAAGGGATCCCCCAAATTCAGCAAAGGTCATGTCGATGCATGTACACTCAAACAGATTGAGAAAAGAAGACTTCCCCATGTCAGAAAAAAGTCATGTTATCTTATTTTTGATGACTAATAATTACAAGTCTTCCAGTGTCCCTAGCTGTCTGTTTCAGTTGACTCAGACTGATTGATGGGTAAGACATTTCACCCATTGCTACTGGAGGTGGCCAGAGGGCCTGGTGGTGCCAGTGTCCGGCAGCCAGGGCTGGGCCATATGGCTAAATTTTTACAGCCCGATACATCTCAGTGTATATCCCGATAACGATATACTTCATGATATAGCAATTTTTCAGTAAATTTTTTTTATGACTAGTATATATAAAAATTTACAACGTGGAAATGCAGTTGTAAATGATAGACGACAATAACACCACCCAGACTTATCATGTAGTGATCTCCTTCCATCTGCAGGAGCTATGGATATCAGTGATCTTTTAGGCTCAGCTCTTTGAATTAAACAAATTTTTTGAATCGCATCCAAATTTTGCTGCCATACCTGCTGTTACTCATTTTCTTAACTCTGCAGCACCTTTTGGGCGAAGTATTCTCTTCTCTCTCTCTTCATGCACCCTCTCGTTTTTATTTGTTTCACTATCTGCATGTCTCCTATCTAAAAGAGAGGCGTTATGATGTTCCCCCCTCGAGATGTGTTCCGACTTCACAAGGCGGCTGCTGCCGGTTAATGTTTAACAGGAGGTGGCTGCAGATCGTAAATGTTAAACAGATGGATCATGTTACGTTTAGGCACTGGTTCCCGAATAGTAGGATTAGGAAAATAGGCAAATTATGGTTATCGATGCCATTTGGACTGACGCAGATCAGACAAAAGTTTGTACATTTTACCAGCTCCCGGTCCGACCAACGGGTTCCAACATTCAACGGCGTCAGTTTGTTTTCAAAATTGCTGGGGATAATAATTATAAATTTGGATGCGGTTTGAGGATTGCTGGAGACACTTATTAAATATTTATTTAGCCTCAAAGTATTCATCCATTTCATATTGGATTACAATATGCACTGCAGTATATAAACATGGTGAAAATCACATCTTTATAAAATCAATACAAGTTAAAAGCCATATGTTTAACGGTTTTCCTTTTTAAACGTCACCAATAGGCTGTTGGTTGGGAAGAATTATTAAAATCCACACCGCAGTGTTACACAGTGGTAAATATTTGTACATTTTTGTATTTATTTTGCATGATTTGTTTGTGTGGATTTGCTGTGTTTTTGTTTGGATTTGTTTTTCCTCTGTGAAGCTCAAAAAGACCCAAACTGAACTTATCTGGACGAGTTGGGAGCAATCAGTTGCTTTGTTGCAGTTGCGCAAAAACTGAGTAGGCTGCATATAAGAGGAGCTGATCCAGGACGCAAAAGGGATACAACTGGTTAAAACCACGAGTGATGGAACACACGGCTCCAGCAGAAACTGCGAGTGGCAGACAGGCAGCGCGAGACAATGAGTACCGTCTTGTCTTTCAGTTGTCTTCGGCTGAAGAGGGGCAAGACATGTCAAGGTCGGAGACCCGAGGGCGTCAAGATCAGCTGGTTGCCTGTCCGACGCAGGAAAGGAGTGCGTTATGGAGCTGCCCTGGAATGGAGATCAGCGTTTCACCTGTCCTCTGACGCAGGGGAGGAGTGCATCGTGGATCTGCTCGTTGGGAAGAACTTGTTGTAAGGCTCTTGGAGAACGACCTGGAGTAGTATGTGGATCCGGACATAAATCCCGGCTCATCTATGGGTTAGTGAGGACAATATCCTGACATTAAGTTTTATGATTATTTTTTTTTACTTTTTGGTGACTGGACCCCTATAAAAATAAACTACCTGTGCGGCCCACTGAGAATTCAGTAGGTTGCGGGAGAGTCTACACAACCTCGGATCACCACTAACATTATTCTTTTACATTTCGAGGGATTTTGTATATTCCCTGACAAACATAAACGTATTGGCGAATATAAAACTGACAGATCATAAAACACAGACCCTTTGGAGCCATGTTGTAGTCATTTTCCTGCTTGTTATTGCGTTTACTGACGAAATCACACGTGATTTTGCTGATCTCGCATGATTTCGGGATCTCTCGGTGACAGCTGCTTTCCTGCTGCTACGTGCTGCTGACGCCCCCGGTGGAAAGGGCCGAACGGGGGTGCCTATTGGAGTCAGCAGGGGAGCTGGCTCCCTGGGGTTGGCAATGGTCACCCCAGTTATTTTCTCCCCATCCCCATGCCTCTGTCCACCTGCTCCTTCATTCTACCATTCACAAGGCCTTGGGACGTGGGCACGTCACTGGGGCGGGGGATGGAGCTTCCGTCTTCGCTACCCGGTGGCGGCCTGGGTCCCGATTTTATTGAGCAACTTAGACACTACACTTGCAACGGTGGGTTGCTCTTGCCGGTGTTGGGGCCTTGGCGGTCTGCTTGTCCACGTCCTGGTGGGTAAAGGGGTTTGTCTCCTGGGTCCAGGGGCAGGGTTCTCTATTGGGGTGGTCCGGTGTGTCGGGCGGCCGCTGTTTCGGGCCAACGTCCTCCTTGGATTGACTGGGGCACCTCTTATGGGGGTGCCGGGGTTGTAGAATAGGTTGGTGCCGTCCGGTGGAACGGTGGGGACCGTGCCTGGCGCCCAGTCCTCCTGCCGGTTCCAGGACTTCTGCTTGCTGGTCTGTTCACCTGGTGGGGCTGTCCGGCATTGGCTGGGCCCCTGATCTTGGCGCCCCACGTGGGGCGGGATCTGGACCCTGGAGCTGGAAGATCTGGATGTCCAGGTGCCGGCTGGGCGCAGCCTGGGGAGGACGTACATCCGCTGTGGCTCTTGCTATGGCTCCCTGGCGTGTGGATGTGTGGAGGCGGGCCGGGTTGTTGGGGGTGGGTATTGGTCCGGGGTGGCGGCGGCGTGTGTTGTCCGTCGGTTGGCTGCGGGTCCTCCTTGCCTGCGGCGACGGCGGGGGGCCCTTGTCGGCTGGTCTCTGGTTGGGGCCCCGCTGGGGGGCGGGGTGCCCCTGGTCCCCGTGGCCTCCGGTTCCTGATCCGGGCCCGCCCTGGCGTAGCCGGTTACCGGCGGAGCCCATGGGCTCGTCACTGCGATCTCTCGGGCCCCAGCATTGCGGCAGTGGGTGCTCCCCTGGGACTTCCATCTGTTCCTCTCTTGGTGGGTGATCGACCCTGCGCTGATCCGCCTGTGGACTCTGTACTCTGTGGGACCCTGAATGCATACATCTCTTGCCTCCTCCATGTCTGTGCCGATTCCTGTAGGACGGATTGACGGTTCCTTACACCAGCTATCAATCACTTGCATGGGGAAACCTTATTCAGACCTGCATGCTCGCACACACATAGGTGTGGGGACATCAGAATCAGAATCAGAATCAGAATCGGTTTTATTGCCATTGTTTGAGAACAAGTTCACAAACTAGGAATTTTTTCCGGTACAGTTGTGCACATAAAACATTTAACATAAGTAAAAATTGTCAAGTTGCGGGGAAAGGGGGACCCAGATGCGGAGCAGCGTTTGTGGCTCTTACGGCCCATGTTTATTTAAATCCAAAAATCAAACTAGAGACAACGAGAAGGCGACAACGAGAACCAGGGGAGGTTGTGACAACAACGACCCGACGAGGACAGACAGACACAGAAGGGCATATATACTGTGGGGAGGGTTATCAGGAAACGAAGAACACCTGGGAGCAGAGGCGGAAAACACAGGGGGGACTAATAGGACCACAGGTGAAACAAACTAGGACTAATTAACTCAAACAGAAAGGGAGGAAACAGGGAGGAATACAAAACACAGACAGGGACAGATCATGACAGTACCCCCCTCCCAAGGTGCGCCTCCTGGAGCACCAAGCAGAGACTCCAAGCCAGGGCGGGAGGAGGGGGTCCAGGATGGAGGGACGAAAACCAGTCCACAGAAGACCAATGGCCTGGTGGACGACGACGTGGATGCCAGAATCGAGGAGGCCGGCGACGAGGGAACAGCAGACGAGGAGGCCGGCGACGAGGGAACAGCAGACGAGGAGGCCGGCGACGAGGGAACAGCAGACGAGGAGGCCGGCGACGAGGGAACAGCAGACGAGGAGGCCGGCGACGAGGAAGCAGCAGACGAGGAGGCCGGCGACGAGGAAGCAGCAGACGAGGAGGCCGGCGGCGTGGAACCTTGAGCCTTGGGGGCCGGCGGCGTGGAACCTTGAGCCTTGGGGGCCGGCGGCGTGGAACCTTGAGCCTTGGGGGCCGGCGGCGTGGAACCTTGAGCCTTGGGGGCCGGCGGCGTGGAACCTTGAGCCTTGGGGGCCGGCGGCGTGGAACCTTGAGCCTTGGAGGCCGGCGGCGTGGAACCTTGAGCCTTGGAGGCCGGCGGCGTGGAACTTGAGCCTTGGAGGCCGGCGGCGTGGAACTTGAGCCTGGGGGCCGGCGGCGTGGAACTTGAGCGGGGCCGGCGGCGTGGAACTTGAGCCTGGGGCCGGCGGCGTGGAACTTGAGCCTTGGGCCGGGGCGTGGAACCTTGAGCCTTGGAGGCCGGCGGCGTGGAACCTTGAGCCTTGGAGGCCGGCGGCGTGGAACCTTGAGCCTTGGAGGCCGGCGGCGTGGAACCTTGAGCTTTGGAGGCCGGCGGCGTGGAACCTTGAGCCTTGGAGGCCGGCGGCGTGGAACCTTGAGCTTAGGTGGAGGCGTGTTCGCCTGAACACCCTCGGCAGAGTCAGGAACCGGAGGCGTGTTCGCCTGAACACCCTCTGCAGAGTCAGGAACCGGAGGCGTGTTCTCCTGAACACCCTCTGCAGAGTCAGAAACCGGAGGCGTGTTCTCCTGAACACCCTCGGACGAGGCAGGAACCGGAGGCGTGTTCTCCTGAACACCCTCGGACGAGGCAGGAACCGGAGGCGTGTTCTCCTGAACACCCTCGGACGAGGCAGGAACCGGAGGCGTGTTCTCCTGAACACCCTCGGCGGAGGCAGGAACCGGAGGCGTGTTCTCCTGAACACCCTCGGCGGAGTCGGGAACCGGAGGCGTGTTCGCCTGAACACCCTCGGTGGAATCAGGAACCGGAGGAGTGTTCGCCTGAACACCCTCGGTGGAGTCAGGAACCGGAGCGTGTTCGCCTGAACACCCTCGGCGAGTCGGGAACCGGAGGCGTGTTCTCCTGAACACCCTCGGCGAGGCAGGAACCGAGGGTGTTCTCCTGAACACCCTCGGGAGCAGGAACCGAGGCGTGTTCTCCTGAACACCCTCGGAGGAGTAGGCAGGAACCGGAGGCGTGTTCTCCTGAACACCCTCGGGAGCGGGAACCGGAGGCGTGTTCTCCTGAACACCCTCGGACGAGGCAGGAACCGGAGGCGTGTTCTCCTGAACACCCTCGGCGGAGTCGGGAACCGGAGGCGTGTTCTCCTGAACACCCTCGGCGGAGTCGGGAACCGGAGGCGTGTTCTCCTGAACACCCTCGGCGGAGTCAGGAACCGGAGGCGTGTTCTCCTGAACACCCTCGGAGGAGTCAGGAACCGGAGGCGTGTTCTCCTGAACACCCTCGGAGGAGTCGGGAACCGGAGGCGTGTTCTCCTGAACACCCTCGGAGGAGGCGGGAACCGGAGGCGTGTTCTCCTGAACACCCTCGGCGGAGTCGGGAACCGGAGGCGTGTTCTCCTGAACACCCTCGGAGGAGTCAGGAACCGGAGGCGTGTTCTCCTGAACACCCTCGGTGGAGTCAGGAACCGGAGGCGTGTTCGCCTGAACACCCTCGGTAGGAGTCAGGAACCGGAGGCGTGTTTCTCCTGAACACCCTCGGACGAGGCAGGAACCGGAGGCGTGTTCTCCTGAACACCCTCGGCGGAGTCGGGAACCGGAGGCGTGTTCTCCTGAACACCCTCGGCGGAGTCGGGAACCGGAGGCGTGTTCTCCTGAACACCCTTGGACGAGGCGGGAACCAGAGGCGTGTTCCCCTGAACACCCTCGGCGGAGTCGGGAACCAGAGGCGTGTTCCCCTGAACACCCTCGGCGGAGTCGGGAACCGGAGGCGTGTTCTCCAGAACACCCTCGGAGGAAACTTTGACTGCGGCCTGTTGCTGAAAGCCGCGGAGAGGAGCTGACTCTGGGACCGTCACTGGGACGTCAGGGGTCTCGGGAACCGTCACTGGAGCAGGAGAGACCTCGGGAACCGGCTCTGCAGCAGGGGAGACCTCGGGAACCGTGTCTGAGGACCCGAACTCCGGATCACACTCAGTCCGAGGCTCCAAGTGAGCCTCTGTAGAACCCTCAAAAATAATCTCTTTGGAGCTTTCTGGCTCTGAAACAGTCTTTAACGAAAACTCGGGCTCCGAAACAGTCTTTAATGAAAAATCGGGCTCCGAAACAGTCTTTAACGAAAAATCGGGCTCCGAAACAGTCTTTAAAGAAAACTCGGGCTCTATATCCCCTCTGGAACTCTTTCCGTTATTTTGAACGAACTCGTCATAGAGTTCAAAAATGCTTTCAAGCATCCTAAAGTCATTCCTGAATTCCTTAAATAAAATTTCAAAGTCCGTTTCAGTCCTGGGCCACCAGATGGCGCCACCTTCAGCGGTGCCAGTGTGAAGCTCCGAGACTGGATGTGTTGAGCAAGTGACTGCGGAAGAGGATTGCAGCGGCTGAGATGAAGCTGGCTGGGAACAGACTGAGACTGGAGTAATGGGGGCAGACCAACTGTTACACGGAGGGCATTTGGGATCAAACAGGTAACCTGGGACGCGGATGCTTGAGGGAACAGATGGGGATCCCTGTGGGGATGGGAACAGTGCCGGTATTTGGTGGTGCTGAAGGGGTTGAGAAGGCGGACCCGAAAATGGCTGCTGGTGGCAGGAGGAAGCGGAGCTCCCCTGGAGTGAAGACGGAGCAGCTCGGCGACGCCTCCTCCGACGCCGGGAAGCAGGGCGAAGGCAGGGACCAGAGGGACCGGCGACAGGCGGAGGAATGGTGGAAGGAGCTAGAGAAGGCGATCGGTCGGACCAGGAGGCTGAAAGCTGCAGCGAAACCGGCGCACCCTGGGTGCCGCTGCAGAGGTCCAGCTCGTCATCCAGAAAGTCAGAGGGGAGCTCCGGGAAGCCGTCATCGTCCTCCTCCGAATCATCGTACATAGAGGCGAGGAGGAATGCCGGGGAAACACCAGCCGTGCTTGCCGGAGGATGCTCAGGAGCGACGCGATGGTCCGAAACCCGAGGAGCGGGGAAGCCGCCCACCTCATGACGGCGGGGCCCAACACCGGGCGGGCAGAAAGCCAGCCGCGATCCACAATAAGGTGAGTACTCCGCTGGGTCCAGTGTGAGGTCGGGTCGTACTGTCAGGTTGCGGGGAAAGGAGGACCCAGATGCGGAGCGGCGTTTGTGGCTCTTACGGCCCATGTTTATTTAAATCCAAAAATCAAACTAGAGACAACGAGAAGGCGACAACGAGAACCAGGGGAGGTTGTGACAACAACGACCCGACGAGGACAGACAGACACAGAAGGGCATATATACTGTGGGGAGGGTTATCAGGAAACGAAGAACACCTGGGAGCAGAGGCGGAAAACACAGGGAGGACTAATAGGACCACAGGTGAAACAAACTAGGACTAATTAACTCAAACAGAAAGGGAGGAAACAGGGAGGAATACAAAACACAGACAGGGACAGATCATGACAAAAATAAAA
>JAPXFQ010002920.1:0-26691 GCA_028564705.1 Apricaphanius iberus
CTCAGGGAACCCAGAGTCCAGGTCAAGGAACAGGGACTGCCACCCACCCACTACCCTATAGAGATAGTTTCCCGTCCACTACCCAAAACTAATGAATTAAAAGTTAATGCTACTAGAGCAAAGTATAAAAATCTCATAAAGATAAATAAAACTCGGACTGAACATAAAAACAAATCAATTAAATGTGGTTTACTAAACATAAGATCTCTCCCCTCAAAAACACTCTTGGTAAATGACTTAATTTGTGAAAATAATATTGATTTGTTTTGTCTTGCAGAGACATGGTTGCAGGAAGAGGACCATGTCACAATAAATGAGTCAACTCCCCCTAGCTACTTAAACTTTAGTGTCCCTCGAAGTACTGGTCGAGGAGGTGGAGTAGCAACTATCTTTCATTCCGATTTACTAATTAATCTCCAAAAAAATAATAGTTACAGTTCCTTTGAGCATCTAGTTTTTAGCTTTCCTCATACACATAACAAAGCAGTAAAGCCACTTTTGTTTGTGGTCTTATATCGTCCACCAGGACCTTATTCTCAATTTTTAGATCAGATTTCAGATTTTCTATCTGACTTAGTTTTAAACACTGATAAAGTCATTATAGTCGGAGACTTCAATATTCATGTTGATAATGAAAGTGATAGTCTAAATACAGCTTTTAACACTATCCTAGACTCAATAGGCTTTACTCAAAATGTGCAGGGACCAACACATTCTTGTCACCACACTTTAGATCTTGTGCTGACTTATGGCATTGACTGTGAAGAAATAACAGTCTTTCCACATAACCCTATCCTGTCTGATCATTTCCTTATCACTTTTAAACTTACTCTAATGGATCATATCAAACCTGAAAGAAAACTTCATTATACCAGAACGTTATCAGACAACGCTGTAGCAAATTTTAAAGAAGCTCTTCCAACTTTAATTTCCTCAGTTTATAAATGCAGAACAGAAAACAGTGATTTAACTCGTGACCCCTCACAACTTGACATTTTAGTTCATAGCGTTAATTCCTCCCTGCGTCGGGCAATAGACAAAGTTGCCCCCTTGAAAAGGAAGGTGGCTAGCCATAGAAGATTAACTCCCTGGTTTAATTTAGAGCTACGTACCCTAAAGCAGAATGTTAGAAAACTAGAGAGAAAATGGCGCTCCACGCATTTACATGATTCCTTTTTAATATGGAAAAATAGTTTATTGCTATATAAAAAGAGCCTTCACACAGCTAGAACAGCATATTATTCATCTTTAATCGAGGAGAATAAAAATAATCCTAGGTTTCTTTTTAATACAGTTGCCAAACTCACACAGGATCATAGCTCTATCGAGCCAACCATTCCCCAAGCTCTAAGCAGTGACGACTTCATGCAATTCTTTATAAATAAAATAGACTCCATAAAGAATAAGATAATTGGGAACCTTCCCAATATGCTTGCTTCCTCCTTAGTTAATGAGGCAGCCTCAAAAATGGTGGAACCTAATATATGCTTAAACTGCTTTAATGCAGCCGAACTTTGTGATGTACTAAAATTATTAGCTTCATCTAAACCTTCAACTTGCGTTTTAGACCCAATCCCAACTAAACTCTTAAAAGAAGTTTTCCCTCTGATCGCTGCTCCAATTTTAAATATAATGAATCTATCCTTAGTCAATGGATATGTACCACAGGAGTTTAAGATTGCTGTAATTAAACCTCTACTTAAGAAACCCTCTCTTGATCAAAACGACTTAATTAACTATAGACCGATATCTAATCTTCCCTTCTTATCTAAAATTCTTGAGAAAATAGTTGCACACCAGATATGTGAGCATTTAAACAATAATGAGCTGTTTGAGAAGTTTCAGTCAGGCTTTAGAGCTCATCACAGCACTGAAACAGCTCTGGTGAAGGTTACTAATGATATTCTCATAGCCTCAGACAATGGACTGGTGACCATTCTGGTCCTGTTAGATCTCAGTGCTGCCTTTGACACTGTTGACCACAATATTCTCATAGAAAGGCTTCAAAGTGTCGGTATAATAGGAACAGCACTAGGTTGGTTTAAATCTTATTTGTCTAACAGATTTCAGTTTGTTCAGGTAAACAATAGATCTTCCTCAACCTCAATAGTTACTTGCGGAGTACCACAGGGTTCAGTGCTTGGGCCGATTCTCTTTACTATATATATGCTTCCTATTGGTAAAATAATTAGGCAGCATGGGATAAAATTCCATAGTTACGCAGATGATACACAGCTATATCTATCCATAAATCCTGATGAATCCAATCAGTTAGGTAGACTACAGGCATGTCTGGAAGACATAAAAACTTGGATGACTCTAAACTTCTTGCTTCTAAATTCTGATAAAACAGAAGTTGTCGTCTTTGGACCAGAAGCTCTGAAAAAGAAACTACTTAGTCAGCCCCTTCACCTGGACGGCATTAAATTAGCCTCCAGTAATAAAGCAAAAAACCTCGGTGTCATTTTTGACCAAGATATGTCGTTTAGAACTTACATTAAAGAAGTCTGTAGGATTTCCTTTTTTCACCTTAGGAATATTGCAAAAATTAGAACCATCCTGTCCAGGAATGATGCTGAAAAACTAGTCCATGCCTTTGTTACTTCAAGGCTGGATTACTGTAACTGTCTATTATCAGGTAGTCCACAGAATACAATTAAAAGTCTTCAGTTAGTTCAAAATGCTGCTGCTAGGATTCTGATGAATATTAAAAGAAGAGATCACATTTCCCCTGTTTTAGCTTCTCTTCACTGGCTCCCAGTAAAATCTAGAATAGAATTCAAGATCCTCCTTCTGACATATAAAGCCCTTAATAATCTAGCTCCATCATACATAAGAGACCTGATTGTTCCATATGTTCCTAACAGAGACCTTCGCTCTCAGACTGCAGGTTTACTGGTAGTTCCTAGGATTTCTAAAAGTAGAATGGGTGGCAGATCTTTCAGCTATCAGGCTCCCCTCCTATGGAACCGGCTCCCAGGGTTGGTTCGTGAAGCAGACAATTTGTCTATCTTTAAAACTAGGCTAAAAACTTTCCTCTTTGACAAAGCTTACAGTTAGAGATATGTTTATAGGTAGTTAGAGTCAGGTCAGACAGGTAGATAGGAAGAGACAGGTTAATGTTAGTAGTCAGGCAGAGTGTCAAAAGTTAGGAAGAGATAGGAAGAGGTAGAGTAGCTAGGTAGAGATAGATTAATGTAAGCCAGGTAAAGATCCGGAGCCGGTCGCGGCTTACCGCCGCGGAAGAAATGTGCCCCACAGGGGCCAGCCAGCGCCGGAGAGAGGTCCCTCAAGGGGATCCTCCCGCACAGTGCGGCCGCCCATTACCTGCCGGGTTGAATCCCCCGGGCAGACTGTGCGGACCCCACCCGTTTATCTCTTAAACGTTTCTCGCCCTCTTCAACTCTGTCCTCTCAGTTCTGTCTATTTTTCCTTAAGATAGTTGTCGACTATCGGTCTCGTGCCGGTATTTAGCCTTAGATGGAGTTTACCACCCACTTTGGGCTGCATTCTCAAACAACCCGACTCCGAGAAGACCCCGGCATGACGGGGGCCGTTACCGGCCCTACACCGTCCACGGGTCAGGAGGACTAAGACAGAGTGTTGGTAGCCAGGTCTCCTAGTAGCTAGGAGACAGGTTAATGTTAGTAGCTATGCTGCTTTAGGCTAGGCTGTTGGAGGACATTATTAGGGTCTGTGACTACTTTCTCTCCTACTTCTCCCCAACTGCATGATGTGCTGTCAATTCAAGCACTAACCTGTTTTCTATTATAGTAGGTGCTCCGGATTAGCCCTGCTTGACGACCCTGACTAAGATGGCATTGCAGTGACGGAAAATTCTCCACGTCCTGCAACAAACTTGTGCATCGGTTCTGTTGCTCTTTCTGTGTCTCTGTTGTGTATTCTCCAAGCCACAGACGGTCGCGGCAGATAACCGCTTGTGCTGAGCCTGGTTCTGCCGGAGGTTTCTTCCTGTTAAAAGGGAGTTTTTCCTTCCCACTGTCGCTGCATGCTTGCTCAGTATGAGGGATTGCTGAGAATTCCACGACGCAATCTTCTGTGGTTCTGTAATTTCTACACTAAACATTGTATTGTAATAACTCTTTTTGTAAAGTGCCTTGAGATGACATCTGTTGTGAAATGGCGCTATATAAATAAACTGAATTGAATTGAATTGAATTGAAAATGAGACCAATTGAAACTCTCTACACCTAAATATGGATTAGTTATGATCAAAATGGTAAAGGAGCGGATGATCTGACGTTGCTGTAAAAATAAATCCCGAAAAAAGGTAAAAAGCTTCAAAAGTTTACATGAGACAGAAACAATACACATATAGCCTTATTCAGCAAACAAATACCTTTAAAATGAGACCAATTGAAACTCTCTACACCTAAGTATGGATGAGTTATGATCAAAAATGTTAAGGGGCGGATCTTCCGACGTTGCTGTAAAAATAAATCCCGAAAAAAGGTAAAAAACTTCCAAAGTTTACATCAGACAGAAGCAATACACATATATCCTTATTCAGCACACAAATACCTTTAAAATGAGACCAATTGAAACTCTCTACACCTAAGTATGGATGAGTTATGATCAAAAATGTTAAGGGGCGGATCTTCCGACGTTGCTGTAAAAATAAATCCCGAAAAAAGGTAAAAAACTTCCAAAGTTTACATCAGACAGAAACAATACACATATAGCCTTATTCAGCCAACAAATACCTTTAAAATGAGACCAATTGAAACTCTCTACACCTAAGTATGGATGAGTTATGAACAAAAATGTTAGGGGGCGGATCTTCTGACGTTGCTGTTGAAATAAATCCCGAAAAAAGGTAAAAAGCTTCAAAAGTCAATGAGTTCATATCATACAGAGACCATACACATATAGCATTCTTCAGCACACAAATACCTTTAAAATGAGACCAATTGAAACTCTCTACACCTAAGTATGGATGAGTTATGAACAAAAATGTTAGGGGGCGGATCTTCTGACGTTGCTGTTGAAATAAATCCCGAAAAAAGGTAAAAAGCTTCAAAAGTCAATGAGTTTACATCAGACAGAGACCATAACAATATAGCCTTATTAATCACACAAATACATTTAAAATGAGACCAATCAAAGCTCTATAAACCTAAGTATGGATGAGTTATGAACAAAAATTTTAGGGGGCAGATCATCCGACGTTGCTGTTCAAATAAATCCCAAAAAATGGTAAAAAGCTCCAAACGTCAGTGACTTTTAATCAGACAGAGATCAAACACAAATAGCCATCGTCAGGAGAAAAATATCTTTAAAACGAGAACATTTCCCTCTCATATCCTAAGTTCATAAAGCTATGAAGCATTTAATTTATGTTGCAATTTAAATATATAGCTTGAGGGCCATACATTTCTTTCAACACCCTCCATGAAGAATCCAAATGCAGTTCCTGCTTTATTTTTAGCTGCTGCGTCCAGACACAAAATGTATGAAAGAGGGTAAACGCATACCACGTATTGTTTTGAGTTAGTCATGGATATAACATTCTGAGTGAATTAATAGAAAAGGAAATTTCTACCTTCCTTGAAAATCCATCGACTCCTCCAAAAACAACGATGTTATACCTTTAAAAAAAAGTATAATTAATTGTGTATTACAGACTCCTATAGAACTCCCACATCATACTGTAAATTGGTCAAACAACTTCATACACACAATAAGTTAAATAGTGAATACTTTTCATGAAGTATAGAGCTAAGAAGATGCACCAAAAAAATCTCTATAGCATGAAAATCTGTAAACTTACATGACAGCTTGCGTGTTACATAGAAAGAGAGTTTGCTGAAGGTGGAGGTGAAAAAAATTTTCAGAGTGAGGTGAAACTTTAGACAGAAGATACCTGTATTCAAATGATTAAATGTATCTGTCGCGTGTGTATGTGTGTGTGGTGGGGGAGGATAAGCCAAGGTATTAGGGGAAATAAACTATGAAGATGAACTAGAAGACAGAATAATGTTTTATTATTATTGTTTTGATTAGACAAAAACTCAAATAGAGTATCAAGACAGTTCAATATAGTGACAATAAAAGATTTGTATTTTCATTATTGCCCAACTCCCCCAGTAATCTTTAAATTAAACAGTATACAGATCTAAATCATATTTTTTTTGCAATCAACACATAATTAAATATTATTTTGAAGTATTTACAATTTCATTTTAAGGTTAAAATAACTAGCTAAATTTACTTTGAAACCAATCATCTCATTTCATCAATAAGTTTTTATAACATTGTGCTTTTTATTATAATTCTATTCTTATTAATTTAATAAACAACTGAAAAAAATAAAATATATTTAATTTATATATTTTCTACAAAAAATATATAATTTTTAGATATCTAATGATTTTTTAACATTATTTTAATCAAAAACTTTATATAAATATTTACAATGAATTTGAAGTTTTGCTGGTTTGAAGTCTAATTTTGATTTTTTCTTAAATTTGAAAAAGTCTGCAAGAAAACATTAGATAATGGATGTATATAAGGATTGTACCAAGTTACCCCTTTTATGGAAATCAAAATAGGGTCCTACTTTATTATATTTAAACTGACTGCACTACCTTTGTTATTGACATTTACTGTATTTACAGAGAGTATGTTAAATATATTGCCTAAGCAAGATTTTGCACGCTATTGTTTGCATTTTGGCTTGAAGCAATCAAGCTGTACTGTTCTGTGTTCTCAGGTTGCATGACTTGGAAATGAATACTAATAGAATCTGATAATTCTTGCTTTTGCATGTCAAGGCAACCAAATATTGCTTTTTTTGTCAACAACACACGTGAATATTTACTGTGAAGATTAAAGGTATTGATGCAGCAGACACTTGATAGTGAATTTAATACACATTCGCCGTGGTTACAACTTCAAAGAGAAAAACAGTGAAAAGTTACAACATATTCCATCCGTTTTCCCTGGCGATCATGAATTCCACTGTTGCACCCCATAATATAGCCATAACGTACCATGGTTGGTAGCCAATCATATTAGTAGATTGAAGGCGCTGTTGCCAGATCAAAACAAGCAACCAGGAATCTGATATTTGTAGTCCTCAGTTAAAGGGCTATGGGGTGCGAGTTTACTGTCTTAGCCTTTCTTAATCATAATAAAGTCACTCTCTTTACCTGAACTGAAGGTTGTTAGCTTGAGGATACTAAATGAAGATGCAATTGCGAGTTCCATCATAATGGGTATAGTGACAGCAGCAGGAAGTGGACTGGACTGTCTGGCAGGTGCTTCTGGAGGAGTTGCTGCATAAAACTGATATGCTGAGAGATATACACTTACAGGCACAGACTGAGATGCAGATGGCATACTGTAGGTTGCGGGAGTAGGAGAAACTGTACGCTGAACGGATGCACCTGGAGGGGTAGGATCATACAGTGGCGGAAGTGCAGCATATGCTGTATAATCTACAGGCGGGGGAGGTGGGGGCCAGTACTCCTCTGACTCTGTGGGCTGAGCTGAGACTGCTGTAGGAGGCAATGCAAAATGTATTCCATCTGAAACTGGATCTGTCCCTGGTGCTGAAAGAGGAACTGCAGCAACAGTTAGCGATGTTGGTTGAGCGACAGTGGGAACCAGAACTGTCCCTGGTGCTGAAAGAGGAGCCACAGCAGCAGGGAGCAATGTTGGTTGTGCTGCAGTCGGAACCGGAGCTGTCCCTGGTGCTGAAAGAGGAGCTTCAGCAGCAGGGAGAGATGTTTGTTGTGCTGCAGTGGGAACCAGAACTGTCCCAGGTGCTGAAAGAGGAGCCGCAGCAGCAGGGAGCGATGTCTGTTGTGGTGCAGTGGGAACCGGAACTGTCCTTGGTGATGTGCAGATCCCCTCCAACTGAGGGAGGCTGCTATACTGGGGTTATTGTGCAGTATAGCTGTAAGGATAACAGGGGGAGCTGAGGAACTCTGTAGATATGTTGTGAATCTGACATTAGTCATCTCCATTTCCAGCTGTCTCATCTGTTGGCTTATAGCTTGCCAGCGTGCCTCCAAACGCTCCATTCTATTCACAGGGTTATCTGCAAACTGGTAGGAAGCTACAGAGGAAGTACCCCATCTCTCTGGACTTGGTGGCACCAGGTGTTTTGGCTGTGGAGGTGATGCCGGCATTGCTACAAAAGTTTGCATAGGGGCTAATGGGTAGCTGAGCTCGAAATCCTACCGCTGTCTGGAAAAGCAGCGCACTTTGTTGGGACGGGGACTCGGCTGTGGCTGCCCATCGTAGAAATATCTGGATGTTGCTATAGCGCACTTGTAAAATCTTGGTTGTATGCTGGGTCTACACAAGTCTTCGGGCAGAAAGACCCCAGCTTTCCAGAGGTGTTACAACTTCTTTTATTGAATCCACAGTCAAGGGATAACAGGATGCACTCATAAAGGAGGAATTATGATGGCAGTAGATATTAATAGAATACTTTCAGTTGTATGTGGTTTCAGATGCATTCACGCACAACATTATTCATGATTTGGAGGAGTCCAAACTTTCCCGTCGTTCCTCTGCTACTCTGGCTGCATACTAAATACCGAGCCGTGTGCACACGTGAGGCAGTGACGTAGATGATTTCTTAAAGGCACAGTGATAACAAGCAGGGACATTTGCACAGTGAGTTTACATCAGACAGAGATCATAAACATATTACCTTCTTCAGCACACAAATACCTTTAAAATTAGACCAATTGATGCTCTCATTTGAAGCTATCTAAACCCAAGTATGGATGAATTATAATAAAAAAATGTACAGGAGCAGATCTTCCGACGTTGCTGTTGACAAAAATCCCGAAAAAAGGTTAAAAGCTTCAAAAATCAATCAGTTTACATCAGACAGAGACCATACATATATATCCTTCTTCAGCACACAAATACATTTAAAATGAGAAACATTTGATGCTCTCTACATGGAATGGAATGGAATCTAAGTATGGATGAGTTATTAACAAAAATGTTAGGGGGCGGATCACCCAACGTTGCTGTTAAAATAAATCCCGAAAAAAAGTAAAGAGCTTCAAAAGTCGTGAGTTTATATCAGACAGAAACAATACACATATAGCCTTATTCAGCACATAAATACCTTTAAAATGAAAACCAATTGATGCTCTCTGCACCTAAGTATGGATGAGTTCTGATCAAAATGGTAAAGGAGCGGATAATCCGACGTTGCTGTAAAAATAAATCCCGAAGAAAGTTAAAAAGCTTCGGAATTTTACATGAGACAGAGCACCATACACATATAGCCTTCTTCAGCACACAAATACCTTTAAAATGAGACCAATTGAAACTCTCTACACCTAAGTATGGATCAGTTAGGAACAAAAATTTTAGGGGGCGGATCTTCTGACGTTGATGTTGAAATAAAACCCGACCACATGTAAAAAGCTTCAAACATCAGTGAGTTTACATCAGACAGAGACCATACGCATATAGCCCTCTTCAGCACACAAATACATTTAAAACGAGACCAATTGAAACTCTCGACACCTAAGTATGGATGAGTTATGAACAAAAATGTTAGGGGGTGGATCTTCTGACGTTGCTGTTGAAATAAATCCCGAAAAAAGGTAAAAAGCTTCAAAAGTCAATGAGTTTATATCATACAGAGACCATACACATATAGCATTCTTCAGCACACAAATACCTTTAAAATGAGACCAATTGAAACTCTCTACACCTAAGTATGGATGAGTTAGGAACAAAAATGTTAGGGGGCGGATCTTCCGACGTTGCTGTTGAAATAAAACCCGACCACAAGTAAAAAGCTTCAAACATCACTGAGTTTAAATCAGACAAAGACGATACAAATATAGCCTTATTAAGAACATAAATACATTTAAAATGAAAACCAATTGATGCCTTCTACACCTAAATATGGATTAGTTATGATCAAAATGGTAAAGGAGCGGATGATCTGACGTTGCTGTAAAAATAAATCCAGAAAAAAGGTAAAAAGCTTCAAAAGTTTACATCAGACAGAAACAATACACATATAGCCTTATTCAACAAACAAATACCTTTCAAATGAGACCAATTGAAACTCTCTACACCTAAGTATGGATGAGTTAGCGGATCATCCGACGTTGCTGTTAAAATAAAACCCGACCACACGTAAAAAGCTTCAAACATCAGTGAGTTTACATCAGACAGAAACCATACACATATAGCCTTCTTCAGCACACAAATACATTTAAAATGAGCCCAATTAAAACTCTCTACACCTAAGTATGGTTAAGTTATGAACAAAATTGTAAGATAGCGGATCATCCGACGTTGCTGTAAAAATAAATCCCGAAAAAAGTTAAAAAGCTTCAAAAGTTTACATCAGACAAAGACCATTCAAATATAGCCTTGTTCAGCACTCAAATACATTTAAACTGAACCCAATTGAAACTCTCTACACCTAAGTATGGATGACTTATGAAAAAAAATGTTAGGGGCGGATCATCCGACGTTGCTGTTTAAATAAATCCCGATAAATTTAAAAACTTCAAAAGTCAGTGAGTTTACATCAGACAGAGACCATACAAATACAGCCTTCTTCAGCACACAAATACCTTTAAAGTGAGAACATTTGATGCGCTCTACACCTAAGTATGGATGAGTTATGAACAAAAATGTTAGGGGGCGGATCAACCGACGTTGCTGTTGAAATAAATCCTAAAAAAAGATACAAAGCTTCAAAAGTTTAAATCAGACAGAGACCATACACATATAGCCTTATTCAGAACACAAATACCTTTAAAATGAAAACATTTGATGCTCTCTACACCCAAGTATGAATGAATTATGATAAAATATATACAGGAGCAGATCTTCCAACGTTGCTGTTAAGACGAATCCAGAAAAAAGGTAAAAAGCTTCAATAGTCAGTAAGTTTAATTCAGACAGAGATTATACACTTATTACCTTCTTCAACACACAAATGCCTTTAAAATTGGAACATTTGATGCTCTCTATACGTAAGTATGGATGAGTTACGAACAAAAATGTTAGGGGGCGGATCATCCGACGTTGCTGTTGAAATAAAACCCGAAAAAAGTTAAAAAGCTTCAAAAGTTTACATCAGACAGAAACAATACAAATATAGCCTTCTTCAGCACACAAATACCTTTAAAATGAGACCAATTGAAACTCTCTACACCTAAGTATGGATGAGTTAGGAACAAAAATGTTAGGGGGCGGATCTTCCGACGTTGCTGTTGAAATAAAACCCGACCTCAGGTAAAAAGCTTCAAACATCAATGAGTTTACATCAGACAAAGACCATACAAATATATCCTTATTAGGCACATAAATACATTTAAAATGAAAACCAATTGATGCCTTATACACCTAAATATGGATTAGTTATGATCAAAATTGTAAAGGAGCGGATTGCATCTGACGTTGCTTGTAAAAAGAAATCCCGAAAAAAGTTAATTAGTTAAAAATGGCTTCAAAACATTTACATTCTCACAGAAACAAATACACATATAGCTTTTTATTCAGCAAACAATACCTTTAAAATGAGACCAATTGAAACTCTCTACACCTAAGTATGGATGAGTTAGGAACAAAAATGTTAGGGGGCGGATCTTACGACGTTGCTGTTGAAATAAAACCCGACCACAGGGAAAAAGCTTCAAACATCAGTGAGTTTACATCAGACAAAGACCATACAAATATAGCCTTATTAAGCACATAAATACCTTTAAAATGAAAACCAATTGATGCCTTCTACACCTAAATATGGATTAGTTATGATTAAAATGGTAAAGGAGCGGATGATCTGACGTTGCTGTAAAAATAAATCCCGAAAAAAGGTAAAGAGCTTCAAAAGTTTACATGAGAAAGAAACAATACACATATAGCCTTATTCAGCAAACAGATACCTTTATAATGAGACCAATTGAAACTCTCTACACCTAAGTATGGATGAGTTATGATCAAAAATGTTAAGGGGCGGATCTTCCGACGTTGCTGTAAAAATAAATCCCGAAAAAAGGTAAAAGGCTTCCAAAGTTTACATCAGACAGAAACAATACACATATAGACTTATTCAGCACACAAATACCTTTAAAATGAGACCAATTGGAACTCTCTACACCTAAGTATGGATGAGTTAGGAACAGAAATGTTAGGGGGCAGATCTTCCGACGTTGCTGTTGAAATAAAACCCGACCACAGGTAAAAAGCTTCAAACATCAGTGAGTTTACATCAGACAAACACCATACAAATATAGCCTTATTAAGCACATAAATACCTTTAAAATGAAATCCAATTGATGCCTTCTACACCTAAATATGGATTAGTTATGATCAAAATGGTAAAGGAGCGGATGATCTGACGTTGCTGTAAAAGTAAATCCCGAAAAAAGGTAAAAAGCTTCAAAAGTTTACATCAGACAGAAACAATACACATATAGCCTTATTCAGCCAACAAATACCTTTAAAATGAGACCAATTGAAACTCTCTACACATAAGTATGGATGAGTTATGAACAAAAATGTTAGGGGGCGGATCTTCTGACGTTGCTGTTGAAATAAATCCCGAAAAAAGGTAAAAAGCTTCAAAAGTCAATGAGTTTATATCATACAGAGATCATACACATAAAGCATTCTTCAGCACACAAATACCTTTAAAATGAGACCAATTGAAACTCTCTACACCTAAGTATGGATGAGTTAGGAACAAAAATGTTAGGGGGCGGATCTTCCGACGTTGCTGTTGAAATAAAACTCGACCACAGGTAAACAGCTTCAAAAATCAGTGAGTTTACATCAGACAAAGAACATACAAATATAGCCTTATTAAGCAGATAAATACCTTTAAAATGAAAACCAATTGATGCCTTCTACACCTAAATATGGATTAGTTATGATCAAAATTGTAAAGGAGCGGATGATCTGACGTTGCTGTAAAAATAAATCCCGAAAAAAGTTAAAAAGCTTCAAAAGTTTACATCAGACAGAAGCAGTACACATATAGCCTTATTCAGCAAACAAATTACCTTGAAATGAGACAATTGAAACTCTGCTACACCCGCTAAATTTGGATTAGTATGATCAATGGTAAAGGAGCGGATCATCTGAAGTTGCTGTAATAATAAATAAAATAAATTCCGAAAAAAGGTAAAAAGCTTCCAAAGTTTACATCACACATAAACAATACACATATAGCCTTATTCAGCACACAAATACATTTAAAATGAGACCAATTAAAACTCTCTACACCTAAGTATGGATGAGTTATGATCAAAATGTTAAGGGGCGGATTTCCGACGTTGCTTGTAAAAATAAATCACCGGAAAAAGTTTTGTAAAAACCTTCAAAAGTTTAAATCAGACAGAGACCATACACATATAGCCTTCTTCAGCACACAAATACCTATAAAATGAGACAAATTGAAGCTCTCTACCCCTAAGTATGGATTAGTTATGATCAAAATGTTAAGGGGTGGATCACCCGACTTTGCTGTAAAAATAAATCCCGAAAAAAGGTAAAAAGCTTCAAAAGTCGTGAGTTTATATCAGACAGAGACAATGCATATATAGCCTTATTCAGCACACAAATACCTTTAAAGTGAAAACAATTTGATGCAATCTACACCTAAGTATGGATGAGTTATGAACAAAAATCTTAGGGGGCGGATCATTGGACGTTGCTGTTGAATTAAATCCTGAAAAATGGTAAAAAGCTTCAAAAGTCAGTGAGTTTATAATCAGACAGAGACCCTACGCATAATAGGCCCTACTTAGCATACACCAAATACATTTAAAATGAGGACCATTGGAAACTCATCGACACCTAAGTATGGATGAGTTATGATCAAAATTATAAAATAGCGGATTCTCCAACGTTGCTGTTGAAATAAATCCCGAAAAAAGGTAAAAAGCTTCCAAAGTTTACATCAGACAGAAACAATAGACATATAGCCTTATTCAGCAAACAAATACCTTTAAAATGAGACCAATTGAAACTCTCTACACCTAAGTATGGATGAGTTAGGAACAAAAATGTTAAGGGGGGGATCTTCTGACGTTGCTGTGAAAATAAATCCCGAAAAAAGGGAAAAAGCTTCAAAAGTTTACATCAGATAGAAGCAATACACATATAGCCTTATTCAGCCAACAAATACCTTTAAAATGAGACCAATTGAAACTCTCTACACATAAGTATGGATGAGTTATGAACAAAAATGTTAGGGGGCGGATCTTCTGACGTTGCTGTTGAAATAAATCCCGAAAAAAGGTAAAAAGCTTCAAAAGTAGATGAGTTTATATCATACAGAGACCATACACATATAGCATTCTTCAGCACACAAATACCTTTAAAATGAGACCAATTGAAACTCTCTACACCTAAGTATGGATGAGTAAGGAACAAAAATGTTAGGGGGCGGATCTTCCGACGTTGCTGTTGAAATAAAACTCGACCACAGGTAAAAAGCTTCAAACATCAGTGAGTTTACATCAGACAAAGACCATACAAATATAGCCTTATTAAGCACATAAAGACCTTTAAAATGAAAACCAATTGATGCCTTCTACACCTAAATATGGATTAGTTATGATCAAAATGGTAAAGGAGCGGATGATCTGACGTTGCTGTAAATATAAATCCCGAAAAAAGTCTTAAAAGCTTCAAAAGGCTTTATCATCAGACAGAACACAATAAACATATTGCCTGATCACGATCAAATACCTTTAAAATGAGGACATTTGAAACTCCTCTACACCTAAATATGGATTATTATGATCAAAATGGTAAAGGAGCGGATGATCTGACGTTGCTGTAAAATAAATACCGAAAAAAGGTTAAGAGAACTTTTAAAGTTTACATCAGACAGAGACCATACACATATAGCCTTCTTCAGCACACAAATACCTATAAAATGAGACAAATTGAAGCTCTCTACCTCTAAGTATGGATTAGTTATGATCAAAAATGTTAAAAAATGTTAAGGGGCGGATCTTCCGACGTTGCTGTAAAAATAAATCCCGAAAAAAGGTAAAAAGCTACAAAAGTTTACATCAGACAGAAACCATACATATATAGCCTTATTCAACAGGCAAATACATTTAAAATAAGCCCAATTGAAACTCTCTACACCTAAATATGGATGAGTTATGAAAGAAACTGTTAGGGGGTGGATCATCCTACTTTGCTGTTAAAATAAAACCCGACCACAGGTAAAAACCTTCAAACATCAGTGAGTTTACATCAGACAGAGACCATACGCATATAGCCCTCTTCAGCACACAAATACATTTAAAATGAGACCAATTGAAACTCTCTACACCTAAGTATGGATGAGTTATGAAAGAAAATGTTAGGGTGCGGATCATCCGACGTTGCTGTTGAAATAAATCCCGAAAAAAGGTAAAAAGCTTCAAAAGTTTACATCAGACAGATACAATACAAATATATCCCTATTCGGCACACAGATACATTTAAAATGAGCCCAATTGAAACTCTCTACACCTAAATATGGATTAGTTATGATCAAAATGGTAAAGGAGCGGATGATCTGACGTTGCTGTAAAAATAAATCCCGAAAAAAGGTAAAAAGCTTCAAAAGTCAGTGAATTTATATCAGACAGAGACCACGCACATAAATACTTCCTCAGCAGACAAATACATTTAAAATGAGACCAAATGAAGCTCTCTACACCTAAGTATGGATGAGCTATGAACAAAATTGTAAGATAGCGGATCATCCGACGTTGCTGTAAAAATGAATCCCGAAAAAGGGTACAAAGCTTCAAAAGTTTACATCAGACAGAAACCATACACATTTAGCCTCATTTAGCACACAAATAAATTTAAAATGAAAACCAATTGATGCCTTCTACACCTAAATATGGATTAGTTATGATCAAAATGGTAAAGGAGCGGATGGTCTGACGTTGCTGTAAAAAAAAATCCCGAAAAAAGGTAAAAAGGTTCAAAAGTTTACATCAGACAGAAACAATACACATTTAGCCTTATTCAGCAAACAAATACCTCTAAAATGAGACCAAATGAAACTCTCTACACCTAAATATGGATGAGTTATGATCAAAATGGTAAAGGAGCGGATGATCTGACGTTGCTGTAAAAATAAATCCCGGAAAAAGGTAAAAACTTTATAAAGTTTACATCAGACAGAGACCATACACATATAGCCTTCTTTAGCACACAAATACCTATAAAATGAGACAAATTGAAGCTCTCTACCTCTAAGTATGGATTAGTTATGATCAAAAATGTTAAGGGGCGGATCTTCCGACGTTGCTGTAAAAATAAATCCCGAAAAAAGGTAAAAAGCTACAAAAGTTTACATCAGACAGAAACCATACATATATAGCCTTATTCAACAGGCAAATACATTTAAAATAAGCCCAATTGAAACTCTCTACACCTAAATATGGATGAGTTATGAAAGAAACTGTTAGGGGGTGGATCATCCTACTTTGCTGTTAAAATAAAACCCGACCACAGGTAAAAACCTTCAAACATCAGTGAGTTTACATCAGACAGAGACCATACGCATATAGCCCTCTTCAGCACACAAATACATTTAATATGAGCCCAATTGAAACTCTCTACACCTAAGTATGGATGAGTTATGAAAGAAAATGTTAGGGTGCGGATCATCCGACGTTGCTGTTGAAATAAATCCCGAAAAAAGGTAAAAAGCTTCAAAAGTTTACATCAGACAGATACAATACAAATATATCCCTATTCGGCACACAGATACATTTAAAATGAGCCAAATTGAAACTCTCTACACCTAAATATGGATTAGTTATGATCAAAATGGTAAAGGAGCGGATGATCTGACGTTGCTGTAAAAATAAATCCCGAAAAAAGGTAAAAAGCTTCAAAAGTCAGTGAATTTATATCAGACAGAGACCACGCACATAAATACTTCCTCAGCAGACAAATACATTTAAAATGAGACCAAATGAAGCTCTCTACACCTAAGTATGGATGAGCTATGAACAAAATTGTAAGATAGCGGATCATCCGACGTTGCTGTAAAAATGAATCCCGAAAAAGGGTACAAAGCTTCAAAAGTTTACATCAGACAGAAACCATACACATTTAGCCTCATTTAGCACACAAATAAATTTAAAATGAAAACCAATTGATGCCTTCTACACCTAAATATGGATTAGTTATGATCAAAATGGTAAAGGAGCGGATGGTCTGACGTTGCTGTAAAAAAAAATCCCGAAAAAAGGTAAAAAGGTTCAAAAGTTTACATCAGACAGAAACAATACACATTTAGCCTTATTCAGCAAACAAATACCTCTAAAATGAGACCAAATGAAACTCTCTACACCTAAATATGGATGAGTTATGATCAAAAATGTTAAGGGGCGGATCTTCCGACGTTGCTGTAAAAATAAATCCCGAAAAAAGATAAAAAACTTCCAAAGTTTACATCAGACAGAAACAATACACATATAGCCTTATTCAGCACACAAATACCTTTAAAATGAGACCAATTGAAACTCTCTACACCTAAGTATGGATGAGTTAGGAACAGAAATGTTAGGGGGCGGATCTTCCTTTACCATTTTGATCATAACTAATCCATATTTAGGTGTAGAAGGCATCAATTGGTTTTCATTTTAAAGGTATTTATGTGCTTAATAAGGCTATATTTGTATGGTGTTTGTCTGATGTAAACTCACTGACGTTTGAAGCTTTTTACCTGTGGTCGGGTTTCATTTCAACAGCAACGTCGGAAGATCCGCCCCCTAACATTTTTGTTCCTAAGTCATCCATACTTAGGTGTAGAGAGTTTCAATTGGTCTCATTTTAAAGGTATTTGTGTGCTGAAGAATGCTATATGTGTATGGTCTCTGTATGATATAACTCATTGACTTTTGAAGCTTTTTACCTTTTTTCGGGATTTATTTCAACAGCAACATCAGAAGATCCGCCCCCTTAACATTTTTGATCATAACTCATCCATACTTAGGTGTAGAGAGTTTCAATTGGTCTCATTTTAAATATATTTGTTTGCTGAATAAGTCTATATGTGTATTGTTTCTGTCTGATGTAAACTTTGGAAGCCTTTTACCTTTTTTCGGGATTTATTTTTACAGCAACGTCGGAAGATCCGCCCCTTAACATTTTTGATCATAACTCATCCATACTTAGGTGTAGAGAGTTTCAATTGGTCTCATTTTAAAGGTATTTGTGTGCTGAAGAAGGCTATATGTGTATGGTCTCTGTCTGATATAAACTCATTGACTTTTGAAGCTTTTTACCTTTTTTCGGGATTTATTTTCACAGCAACGTCGGATGATCCGCTAACTCATCCATACTTAGGTGTAGAGAGCTTCATTTGGTGTCATGTTAAAGGTATTTGTGTGCTGAAGAATGCTATATGTGTATGGTCTCTGTATGATATAAACTCATTGACTTTTGAAGCTTTTTACCTTTTTTCGGGATTTATTTCAACAGCAACGTCAGAAGATCCGCCCCCTAACATTTTTGTTCATAACTCATCCATACTTATGTGTAGAGAGTTTCAATTGGTCTCATTTTAAAGGGATTTGTTGGCTGAATAAGTCTATATGTGTATTGCTTGTGTCTGATGTAAACTTTTGAAGCTTTTTACCTTTTTTCGGGATTTATTTCAACAGCAACGTCGGATGATCCGCTATTTTATAATTTTGATCATAACTCATCCATACTTAGGTGTCGAGAGTTTCAATTGGTCTCATTTTAAATGTATTTGTGTGCTGAAGAGGGCTATATGCGTATGGTCTCTGTCTGATATAAACTCACTGACTTTTGAAGCTTTTTACCTTTTTTCAGGATTTAATTCAACAGCAACGTCCAATGATCCGCCCCCTAAGATTTTTGTTCATAACTCATCCATACTTAGGTGTAGAGAGCATCAAATTGTTTTCACTTTAAAGGTATTTGTGTGCTGAATAAGGCTATATGTGCATTGTCTCTGTCTGATATAAACTCACGACTTTTGAAGCTTTTTACCTTTTTTCGGGATTTATTTTTACAGCAAAGTCGGGTGATCCACCCCTTAACATTTTTGATCATAACTAATCCATACTTAGGTGTAGAGAGCTTCATTTGGTGTCATGTTAAAGGTATTTGTGTGCTGAAGAATGCTATATGTGTATGGTCTCTGTATGATATAAACTCATTGACTTTTGAAGCTTTTTACCTTTTTTCGGGATTTATTTTTACAGCAACGTCGGAAGATCCGCCCCTTAACATTTTTGATCATAACTCATCCATACTTAGGTGTAGAGAGTTTCAATTGGTCTCATTTTAAAGGTATTTGTTGGCTGAATAAGGCTATATGTGTATTGCTTCTGTCTGATGTAAACTTTTGAAGCTTTTTCCCTTTTTTCGGGATTTATTTTCACAGCAACGTCAGATCATCCGCTCCTTTACAATTTTGATCATAACTAATCCATATTTAGGTGTAGAAGGCATCAATTGGTTTTCATTTTAAATGTATTTATGTGCTTAATAAGGCTATATTTGTATGGTCTTTGTCTGATGTAAACTCACTGATGTTTGAAGCTTTTTACCTGAGGTCGGGTTTTATTTCAACAGCAACGTCGGAAGATCCGCCCCCTAACATTTTTGTTCCTAACTCATCCATACTTAGGTGTAGAGAGTTTCAATTGGTCTCATTTTAAAGGTATTTGTGTGCTGAAGAAGGCTATATTTGTATTGTTTCTGTCTGATGTAAACTTTTGAAGCTTTTTAACTTTTTTCGGGTTTTATTTCAACAGCAACGTCGGATGATCCGCCCCCTAACATTTTTGTTCGTAACTCATCCATACTTACGTATAGAGAGCATCAAATGTTCCTATTTTAAAGGCATTTGTGTGTTGAAGAAGGTAATAAGTGTATAATCTCTGTCTGAATTAAACTTAATGACTATTGAAGCTTTTTACCTTTTTTCTGGATTCGTCTTAACAGCAACGTTGGAAGATCTGCTCCTGTATATATTTTATCATAATTCATTCATACTTGGGTGTAGAGAGCTTCAAATGGTCTTATTTTAAAGGTATTTGTGTGCTGAAGAAGGTTATATGTTCATGGTCTTTGTCTGATGTAAACTTTTGAAGCTTTTTAACTTTTTTCGGGATTTATTTTTACAGCAACGTCGGATGATCCGCTATCTTACAATTTTGTTCATAACTTAACCATACTTAGGTGTAGAGTGTTTCAATTGGGCTCATTTTAAATGTATCTGTGTGCCGAATAGGGATATATTTGTATTGTATCTGTCTGATGTAAACTTTTGAAGCTTTTTACCTTTTTTCGGGATTTATTTCAACAGCAACGTCGGATGATCCGCACCCTAACATTTTCTTTCATAACTCATCCATACTTAGGTGTAGAGAGTTTCAATTGGTCTCATTTTAAATGTATTTGTGTGCTGAAGAGGGCTATATGCGTATGGTCTCTGTCTGATGTAAACTCACTGATGTTTGAAGGTTTTTACCTGTGGTCGGGTTTTATTTTAACAGCAAAGTAGGATGATCCGCCCCCTAACATTTTCTTTCATAACTCATCCATATTTAGGTGTAGAGAGTTTCAATTGGGGGCTGCACGGTGGCGCAGTGGTTAGCGCTGTTGCCTTGAAGCAAGAAGGTCATGGGTTCGTATCCCGGCCCAGGGTCTTTCTGCATGGAGTTTGCATGTTCTCCCCGTGTATGCGTGGGTTCTCTCCGGGTACTCCGGCTTCCTCCCACAGTCCAAAAACATGCATGATAGGTGAATTGATCACTCTAAATTGTCCCTAGGAATGAATGTGAGTGTGAATGGTTGTCTGTCTCTCTGTGTTGGCCCTGCAACAGACTGGCGTCCTGTTCAGAGTGTACCCTGCCTAACGCCTGATAATTGCTGGGATAGGCTCCAGCTGCCCCGTGACCCTGAATTGGATAAGCGGTTAAGAAGATGGATGGATGGATGGAGTTTCAATTGGGCTTATTTTAAATGTATTTGCCTGTTGAATAAGGCTATATGTGTATGGTTTCGGTCTGATGTAAACTTTTGTAGCTTTTTACCTTTTTTCGGGATTTATTTTTACAGCAACGTCGAATGATCCGCCCCCTAACATTTTCGTTCATAACTCATCCATACTTCGGTGTAGACAGTTTTAAATGTATTTGTGTGCTGAATAAGGGTATATGTGTATGGTTTCTGTCTGATGTAAACTTTTGAAGCTTTTTACCTTTTTTGGGGATTTATTTTTACAGCAACGTCGGAAGATCCCCCCTAACATTTTTGATCATAACTAATCCATACTTAGGTGTAGAGTGCTTTAATTTGTCTCATTTCAAAGGTATTTGTGTGCTGAAGAAGGCTGTATGTTTATTGTTTCTGTCTGATGTAAACTTTTGAAGCTTTTTAACTTTTTTCGGGATTTATTTTTACAGCAATGTCAGCTGATCCGCTCCTTTACCATTTCTATCATAACTCATCCATACTTAGGTGTAGAGAGCATCAAATTGTTTTCACTTTAAAGGTATTTGTGTGCTGAATAAGGCTATATTTGTATGGTGTCCGTCTGATGTAAACTTTTGAAGCTTTTTACCTTTTTTCGGGATTTATTTTCACAGCAAAGTCGGGTGATCCGCCCCTTAACATTTTTGATCATAACTAATCCATACTTAGGGGTAGAGAGCTTCAATTTGTCTCATTTTATAGGTATTTGTGTGTGGAATAAGGCTATATGTGTATGGTCTCTGTCTGATCTAAACTTTATAAAGTTTTTACCTTTTTCCGGGATTTATTTTTACAGCAACGTCGCATGATCCGCTATCTTACCATTTTGATCATAACTCATCCATACTTAGGGGTAGAGAGTTTCATTTGGTCTCATTTTAAATGTATTTGTGTGCTGAAGAAGGCTATATGTGTATGGTCTCTGTCTGAGGTAATCTCAATGATGTTTGAAGCTTTTTACCTGTGGTGGGGTATTATTTTAACAGCAACGTCGGATGATACGCCCCCTAACATTATTTTTTTCATAACTCATCCATACCTCTATGTAGAAAGCATCAATTGGGGTTATTTCAAATGTATTTGCGTGTTGAATAAGGCTATATGTGTATGGTTTCCGTCTGATGTAAACCGTTTGAGCTTTTTAACTTTTTTCGGGATTTATTTTTACAGCAACGTCGGATGTTCCGCTCCTTTACCATTTTGATAATAACTAATCCATATTTAGGTGTAGAGGGCATCAAATGGTTTTCATTTTATAGATATTTAGATGCTGAATAAGACTATATTTGTATGGTCTTTGTCTGAGGTAAACTCACTGATGTTTGAAGCTTTTTACCTGTGGTCGGGTTTTATTTCAACAGCAACGTCGGAAGATCCGCCCCCTAACATTTTTGTTCCTAACTAATCCATACTTAGGTGTAGAAAGTTTTAAATGGTCTCATTTTAAAAGTATTTGTGTGCTGAATAAGGCTATATGTGTATTGTTTCTGTCTGATGTAAACTTTTGAAGCTTTTTACCTTTTTTCGGGATTTATTTCAACAGCAACGTCGGATGATCCGCTATCTTACAATTTTGTTCATCGCTCATCCATACTTAGATGTAGAGAGCTTCATTTGGTCTCATTTTAAATGTATTTGTCTGCTGAGGAAGTCTTTATGTGCGTGGTCTCTGTCTGATATAAACTCACTGACTTTTGAAGCTTTTTACCTTTTTTCGGGATTTATTTTTACAGCAACGTCAGATGATCCGCTCCTTTACCATTTTGATCATAACTCATCCATACTTAGATGTAGATAGCTTCAATTGGTCTCATTTTAAAGGCATTTGTGTGATGAATAAGGCTATATGTGTATTGTTTCTTTCTCATGTAAACTTTTGAAGCTTTTTACCTTTTTTCGGGATTTATTTTTACAGCAACGTCAGATCATGCGCTCCTTTAGCATTTTGATCATAACTAATCCATATTTAGGTGTAGAAGGCATCAATTGGTTTTCATTTTAAAGGTATTTATGTGCTTAATAAGGCTATATTTGTATGGTGTCCGTCTGATGTAAACTTTTGAAGCTTTTTACCTTTTTTCGGGATTTATTTTCTACTCAGCAACAATATTTTATCTGCCCTTAACATTTTGAAAGTGAGTACTTGGTGTTAGAGAGCATCAAGCTATTTTAACTTATAAAGGCATTATTAACACATTCTTTGGTATTGTGAATGTCATCTGTACTGGATATAAAGTCACGACTTATGAAGCTTTTTACTTTTTTTCGGGATTTATTTTTACAGCAACGTCGGATGATCCGCTTTCTCTACCATTTGATCTTAAAACTCATTCCCAATATAGGTGTAGAGAGCTTCATTTGGTCTCCATTTTAAAGGTATTTGTGTGTAAAGAATGCTATATTATGTATGGGATTGTATGATATAAAACTCACTTGACTTTTGAAGCTTTTTACTTTTTTCGGGATTTATTTTTACAGCACCGTCAGATGATCCGCTCCTTTACCATTTTGATCATAACTCATCCATACTTAGGTGTAGAGAGCATCAAATTGTTTTCACTTTAAAGGTATTTGTGTGCAGAATAATGCTATATGTGCAATGTCTCTGTCTGATATAAACTGACGACTTTTGAAGCTTTTTACCTTTTTTTCGGGATTTATTTTTACAGCAACGTCGGATGATCCGCTTTCTTACCATTTTGATCATAACTCATCCATACTTAGGTGTAGAGAGCTTCATTTGGTCTCATTTTAAAGGTATTTGTGTGCTAAAGAATGCTATATGTGTATGGTCTCTGTATGATATAAACTCATTGACTTCTGAAGCTTTTTACCTTTTTTCGGGATTTATTTCAACAGCAACGTCAGAAGATCCGCCCCCTGACATTTTTTTTCATAACTCATCCATACTTAGGTGTAGAGAGTTTCAATTGGTCTCATTTTAAAGGTAGTTGTTTGCTGAATAAGGCTATATGTGTATTGTTTCTGTCTGAGGTAAACTTTTGAAGCTTTTTACGTTTTTTCGGGATTTATTTTTACAGCAACGTCAGATCATCCGCTCCTTTAGCATTTTGATCATAACTAATCCATATTTAGGTGTAGAAGGCATCAATTGGTTTTCATTTTAAAGGTATTTATGTGTATAATAATGCTATATGTGTATGGTATCTGTCTGATGTAAACTTTGGAAGCTTTTTTACCTTTTTTCGGGATTTATTTCAACAGCAACGTCGGATGA
The DNA here is from genome assembly GCA_028564705.1 of Apricaphanius iberus. NCBI lineage: Eukaryota > Metazoa > Chordata > Actinopteri > Cyprinodontiformes > Aphaniidae > Apricaphanius > Apricaphanius iberus. Next base: position 24,251 of record JAPXFQ010002920.1, read on the forward strand.
TCCGCTATCTTACAATTTTGATCATAACTCATCCATACTTAGGTGTCGAGAGTTTCAATTGGTCTCATTTTAAATGTATTTGTGTGCTGAAGAGGGCTATATGCGTTTGGTCTCTGTCTGATGTAAACTCACTGATGTTTGAAGCTTTTTACATGTGGTCGGGTTTTATTTCAAGACAGGCAACGTCGGAAGATCCGCCCCCTAACATTTTTGTTCCTAACTCATCCATATGAGGCTCGTAGAGAGTTTGTAATTGTTTTCATTTTAAAGGTATTTGTGTGCTGAATAATGCTATATGTGTAGGGTTTCTGTCTGATGTAAACTTTTGAAGCTTTTTACCTTTTTTCGGGATTTATTTCAACAGCAACGTCGGAAGATCCGCCCCCTAACATTTTTGTTCCTAACTCATCCATACTTAGGTGTAGAGAGTTTTAATTGGTTTCATTTTAAAGGTATTTGTGTGCTGAATAATGCTATATGTGTATGGTTTCTGTCTGATGTAAACTTTTGAAGCTTTTTACCTTTTTTCGGGATTTATTTCAACAGCAACGTCGGAAGATCCGCCCCCTAACATTTTTCTTCCTAACTCATCCATACTTAGGTGTAGAGAGTTTCAATTGGTCTCATTTTAAATTTATTTGTGTGCTAAATGAGGCTAAATGTGTATGGTTTCTGTCTGATGTAAACTTTTGAAGCTTTGTACCCTTTTTCGGGATTCATTTTTACAGCAACGTCGGATGATCCGCTATCTTACCATTTTGATCGTAACTCATCCATACTTAGTTGTAGAGAGCTTAAATTGGTCTCATTTTAAATTTATTTGTGTGCTAAATGAGGCTAAATGTGTATGGTTTCTGTCTGATGTAAACTTTTGAAGCTTTGTACCCTTTTTCGGGATTCATTTTTACAGCAACGTCGGATGATCCGCTATCTTACAATTTTGTTCATAGCTCATCCATACTTAGGTGTAGAGAGCTTCATTTGGTCTCATTTTAAATGTATTTGTCTGCTGAGGAAGTATTTATGTGCGTGGTCTCTGTCTGATATAAATTCACTGACTTTTGAAGCTTTTTACCTTTTTTCGGGATTTATTTTTACAGCAACGTCAGATCATCCGCTCCTTTACCATTTTGATCATAACTAATCCATATTTAGGTTTAGAGAGTTTCAATTTGGCTCATTTTAAATGTATCTGTGTGCCGAATAGGGATATATTTGTATTGTATCTGTCTGATGTAAACTTTTGAAGCTTTTTACCTTTTTTCGGGATTTATTTCAACAGCAACGTCGGATGATCCGCACCCTAACATTTTCTTTCATAACTCATCCATACTTAGGTGTAGAGAATTTCAATTGGTCTCATTTAAAATGTATTTGTGTGCTGAAGAGGGCTATATGCGTATGGTCTCTGTCTGATGTAAACTCACTGATGTTTGAAGGTTTTTACCTGTGGTCGGGTTTTATTTTAACAGCAAAGTAGGATGATCCACCCCCTAACAGTTTCTTTCATAACTCATCCATATTTAGGTGTAGAGAGTTTCAATTGGGCTTATTTTAAATGTATTTGCCTGTTGAATAAGGCTATATATGTATGGTTTCTGTCTGATGTAAACTTTTGTAGCTTTTTACCTTTTTTCGGGATTTATTTTTACAGCAACGTCGGAAGATCCGCCCCTTAAAATTTTTGATCATAACTAATCCATACTTAGAGGTAGAGAGCTTCAATTTGTCTCATTTTATAGGTATTTGTGTGCTAAAGAAGGCTATATGTGTATGGTCTCTGTCTGATGTAAACTTTATAAAGTTTTTACCTTTTTCCGGGATTTATTTTTACAGCAACGTCGGATGATCCGCTAACTTACAATTTTGATCATAACTCATCCATACTTAGGTGTCGAGAGTTTCAATTGGTCTCATTTTAAATGTATTTGTGTGCTGAAGAGGGCTATATGCGTATGGTCTCTGTCTGATGTAAACTCACTGATGTTTGAAGCTTTTTACCTGTGGTCGGGTTTTATTTTAACAGCAACGTCGGATGATCCGCTAACTCATCCATACTTAGGTGTAGAGAGCTTCATTTGGTCTCATGTTAAAGGTATTTGTGTGCTGAAGAATGCTATATGTGTATGGTCTCTGTATGATATAAACTCATTGACTTTTGAAGCTTTTTACCTTTTTTCGGGATTCATTTTTACAGCAACGTCGGAAGATCCGCCCCTTAACATTTTTGATCATAACTCATCCATACTTAGGTGTAGAGAGTTTCAATTGGTCTTATTTTTAAGTTATTTGTTTGCTGAATAAGGCTATATGTGTATTGTTTCTGTCTGAGGTAAACTTTTAAAGCTTTTTACCTTTTTTCGGGATTTATTTTTACAGCAACGTCAGATTTTCCGCTCCTTTACCATTTTGATCATAACTAATCCATATTTAGGTGTAGA